>CM060951.1:99190063-99322563 GCA_030765055.1 Mantis religiosa | reverse complement strand
GTCTCTTAGTGAGTCACTAGATACCTGTTTACGCAGTTATTGTTATGGATGTAAACATAATGATGTTGTTTCCACCTGTTAAGCAAAACAACATTTGCTCTTACGTGAAGATATGTGCGGAGGATGCCTTATCTGGAAGCGTCAGGGGAATTACTGCTATATCAGCTCATAATGATGTCATAAATAAATGTACTATCTATATAGAAAACAATATCTGTTCATTCGCTCGCATCCTATATTCAGCATCTATCCGGTGTAAGAGCGAATGTTTTATAAGAGGCCAGTAACCCTTGTTAAGGTAGAGTCGTAATCTTTCTCAGAAAACGCTAGAGTTGTTATGTCAGCACATTCCTCACAGACGTATTCTCGTAAGAGCAACACTTCTTACAGCAACATTCGCCATCCAGTCAACGGTTTACTTCTCACAAGTGAAGCCATTAAAATGTAAAATTTGCTAAAAATAGTCAAGATTTTCCTGAGAAATTGAAAAATGTATTAAAAAAGATTGGGTTTCAGTCTTTGAGTAAAACTGAGAAATTTCTGCAACGTGAACATTTCGACTTCAGTTGTTTAAAACAAGATTTTTTCACCAGAAGAAGCTGGGCACTTCTGTTATGCGTCCATTACATTAGTTGAATTGGCGAGGAGCTTTTCAAATTGTAGGAGTGTTCAAGACAACCGGCGACTCTTCTATCACAAGAACCTACTATTAGCAATGGTTATTATTCGCAATACTGAATAAGAGGTACGCCTAACTATATAAATTTCTTCCTAGTTTGGAATATATTCACTTGCGGTGTTGGGATGATCACTTATCCCGGTATCTCTTTGATCAGGAAACCTCTGATCCTCATCTGTTGCCACGGTCCTCGATGTTGCGCGGTTCAGAAGGCCTTATTTTCCACTTAAAGGAAATCAGGAATTCAGTCATTCATTCATTTATTAAGGACAAATTTTTATAATTTTAATGCTATTTTTCCCAAAATTTAAAGTCATTTTATTGGTTATTTTTATGGGAATTTTAAGTAATCAACTTCGAGCCCTACTGATGTGTCTAAGTTTCTTAGAGTTTACTGAAAATATTTGTGCGTGTTTGTGTGCATGTGTGTGTGTTTGTGTGTGTGTGTGTATGCGTGAACACATACCTGAAAGACGAAAGTATCAATAAATACCGCAAATAATATTTAGACTGAGCATCTACCAAAGATAAGAGAAGAAAGTACTCCTATCCTGAACTATCATAATTAATAGGTTATTCGGCTTTTTTCCTAAAAATGTTCTAATACGTTTAATTAAAATACCATAAATGAGATATTTGAATCACTATGTATCTAGAATTTTCTGGGAATACCCTGCAAAGCCATCTTAATTGGAGCTACTTATAAGCTGTTTTCTTCAGCTGTCAAACGTTAAGAGGTGGATATAAACATACTACACGCAACATTTTTGTAGCATTAGCCACTTCCAAGATGTTGGTCATTAATAGTTCGAGTTGATCAGTACGAAGTAATTGTTCTTAAGTTTTATAAGTATTCAGTTGTTTCATACAATTACATGGAAAGAGTATGCAATTTTGAAACCAGCATACAGTGTTCAGTTCTTAAACAGTAACCCAGTCGATTAGATCGACGATACCCGCTCAGTACATACCCGATACCCGCATCTTTAACTATAACAAAAAGCAGTATTAATTCTATTATTCTAACTGTAAATCAAATGTTACATACCACTTTTGAAATAATGCGAATGATATTTAGTACTGCAAAATGTACTCAATTAAACATAAAGTAATTATGAACACATCTTAATAAATATATTATGTTACATAAAAATGCACAACATTTAATTCACCAGTATCGATGATTTTCGGATGATTTGCACCAAGAATATGCATATACATACTCTTCCTCTATTGTCATTGTTTTCAGAAACAAACAGTTTATCCAAGAATTTTAGTTTACATATATATATACATAAAACTAACTATAATAATCATATATAGGTTTAGAAAATTAAGTATGAAACATGAATTAAAAGGATAAACATTAATTGGCAATGTTAAGCACTTCTTAGCACTTTCCTCACATCAGAGTATTTGCATCGATATCTCACACGCCCGAATATGAAATAACACCTCTCCCTGGTACAAGAACGTCGCGAGGGCAACTTGCGATGTTCATTTATAGGCTATGAACAGAACTGAACAGAATACGGTCAAACAATATTGGTAAAGGTTGGAAGTACCGTCGTTCAAACAACAAAGTTTCCTTTTCATGACCAACACGCCGTTAGAAAGAAGAAGGTTTGCTCTTTTCATTGACATACAAGATATCCCTACAGGAATGTTTAAAAAATATGTTTACGGCCTCAAAAACATGGCGTCGATTAGATAGACGATGAGTCTACTCTCGGTAAAACAAAGTCAATTATATCGATGGTCGGCGTTCAAGGTCAGACATCCTTTTAAGAGGCACGTTTGTGAGAGGGTTAAACTATCTTCAATTCTTTAATATATTTATATATATTATGATTATTATTATATTTATTATTATTATTATTATTATTATTATTATTATTATTATTATTATTATTATTATTATTATTATTATTATTATTATTATTATCATTATTATCATTATTATCATTATTATCATTATTATCATTATTATCATTATTATCATTATTATCATTATTATCATTATTATCATTATTATCATTATTATCATTATTATCATTATTATCATTATTATCATTATTATCATTATTATCATTATTATCATTATTATCATTATTATCATTATTATCATTATTATCATTATTATCATTATTATCATTATTATCATTATTATCATTATTATCATTATTATCATTATTATCATTATTATCATTATTATCATTATTATCATTATTATCATTATTATCATTATTATCATTATTATCATTATTATCATTATTATCATTATTATCATTATTATCATTATTATCATTATTATCATTATTATCATTATTATCATTATTATCATTATTATCATTATTATCATTATTATCATTATTATCATTATTATCATTATTATCATTATTATCATTATTATCATTATTATCATTTATATCATTTATATCATTATTATCATTATTATCATTATTATCATTATTATCATTATTATCATTATTATCATTATTATCATTATTATCATTATTATCATTATTATCATTATTATCATTATTATCATTATTATCATTATTATCATTATTATCATTATTATCATTATTATCATTATTATCATTATTATCATTATTATTTATTATTAATTATTATTATTATTATTATTATTATTATTATTATTATTATTATTATTATTATTATTATTATTATTATTATTATTATTATTATTATTATTATTATTATTATTATTATTATTATTATTATTATTATTATTATTATTATTATTATTATTATTATTATTATTATTACTATTATTACTATTATTACTACTATTATTACTATTATTACTATTATTATTATTATTATTATTATTATTATTATTATTATTATTATTATTATTATTATTATTATTATTATTATTATTATTATTATTATTATTATTATTATTATTATTATTATTATTATTATTATTATTATTATTATTATTATTATTATTATTATTATTATTATTATTATTATTATTATTATTATTATTATTATTATTATTATTATTATTATTATTATTATTATTATTATTATTATTATTATTATTATTATTATTATTATTATTATTATTATTATTATTATTATTATTATTATTATTATTATTATTATTATTATTATTATTATTATTATTATTATTATTATTATTATTATTATTATTATTATTATTATTATTATTATTATTATTATTATTATTATTATTATTATTATTATTATTATTATTATTATTATTATTATTATTATTATTATTATTATTATTATTATTATTATTATTATTATTATTATTATTATTATTATTATTATTATTATTATTATTATTATTATTATTATTATTATTATTATTATTATTTATTATTATTAATTATTATTATTATTATTATTATTATTATTATTATTATTATTATTATTATTATTATTATTATTATTATTATTATTATTATTATTATTATTATTATTATTATTATTATTATTATTATTATTATTATTATTATTATTATTATTATTATTATTATTATTATTATTATTATTATTATTATTATTATTATTATTATTATTATTATTATTATTATTATTATTATTATTATTATTATTATTATTATTATTATTATTATTATTATTATTATTATTATTATTATTATTATTATTATTATTATTATTATTATTATTATTATTATTATTATTATTATTATTATTATTATTATTATTATTATTATTATTATTATTATTATTATTATTATTATTATTATTATTATTATTATTATTATTATTATTATTATTATTATTATTATTATTATTATTATTATTATTATTATTATTATTATTATTATTATTATTATTATTATTATTATTATTATTATTATTATTATTATTATTATTACTATTTATAAATAGGGAAAAATAAATAACTGTGCCGTTTTAAAACAGAAATGAACATACTTCGGAGAGATAGAGAGAAAGAGAGGCAGATAGAGACGGGAATGTTATCAGAATGCTTGCATTGGATCTAAAAGCCTGGAGCTACATGTTCTGCTATTTAAGAATAAAAGTCGAAGAGGAACGTTTAGATTTCACAACCTACAAAGCAATATTCTCTACCCTTGAGGAGATTACAGGCTCTGCTTTTGGAGGTTCTACCATTCGGAGATCACGTACATACGGCTATTATGGAACACCCATCTCACTTCAATGGGGATGTCTGTGATTACATGGACGGCACATTTCCTAGCCAATGAATTGGAAGAGGTCATATTCCTGAGAGTTCACCATCCTGATTAATTCCTATGAGGATGTCTTGCGTAAGAGGCTTCGGTGAACAGAGAAATGAAATTAGCTGCCAGGATTAGTCGTGCATGATAAACTCAAAATACGCCTGGGATTTTGGAAAGGACGCTTCGGTATCTCGTTGCGACGTTGTCACTGAATTTAATGGGCAAAGTTTTGATCAGATTCTATGATGAAAAAGTGCCATAAAACTTTAAATAAATGAATGATACATAAGACATTGGTGCTATATATAGCTTCATATAGATATTTTATTACAGATCCACTTGATAAAAAAAGGACCAGCTCTTGTTAAAGTTAAAACATTAACAAGAAATTGAGTAGGAAATAATTAGACAATTCCTAAGTGTGTACTCCATATCGAGAAAAGGAATCCTGATTGCAGAACATTTGAATGAACTTGAGTAATTACTTTTGATGACATTATATATTTTATAGAATATATCTAACTAACCAAAATTATTGGATTATTTACTTTCCGACTTCGGATAGCTTAAAACATTGGAGACTGAAAATGCGGGTATATGGGTTAGGGATTAGATATGATGGAGCACTTCAACATCATAGCTAAAACGTCTTGCATATAATGAGGCGGGGAGTGCGAAGGACTGCATATTACAGCAACATGCTCAGCGCAGCGGGAAACCTAACATTTCCAGTTTGAATATATTGTCGATTCGTCCTCTCGGAATCCGAAGGTAATGCGAAACACTTCTTACAAAAACCCATTCCATACGAGGCACACCACTTCGGCTTAACCTGTTTCCTGACAAATGATTTGAAAAATTAAATAGGGGGATATAAAGAATAAGAAAATTGTCGTTAATATAATAATCTAGCATTTGCCTGTCTTTCAGGATAAGATCATAAAATACCTAGGTGATTCGGAGCTGGTGCATGTTGATTACCAGACGTGAACACTACGGTTGATCTACCCTAGCCAGGAAATAAGATATAGCTCAAAGGTGTAAATAATAAATTGTAGATCACCAGAGAGTGTATTGCGCATTAAAAGAAATAAACGACTTCAGGTTTGCTTTACATAGGATTTAAAGGTATAAACAGCACAATTATCTCCAACATTTTAATAATAGATATTAATTAATGTTCATGTATGAACCAAAATTGGTTTCTAATGCATTGTTAGGAAACTTAAAATATAAAAAGAAAAGTATTTAATTAGCATTTTATCTAAAATTCATTCTACCGTTATAAAAAGTTCCGATTTACGGTTTCATGATAACTCACCAACTGAATTGGCTTTTACAACTTTATTTACAGGTGTCACATTTATGGAAACTTACGCTTTTCATGGAATTGTTTTAATACCCTGTT
Organism: Mantis religiosa; assembly: GCA_030765055.1. Lineage (NCBI taxonomy): Eukaryota > Metazoa > Arthropoda > Insecta > Mantodea > Mantidae > Mantis > Mantis religiosa. Next base: position 99,316,241 of record CM060951.1, on the reverse strand, counting down.
ATAATTAAAGCATAAAAACATGTGCCTATGAAACTGGTACACACATTTTTATTCAGTCAAAATCCTTAAGATAAATAAAAGAAAAGGAAAAACGAATAGAAAATAAGATTATTTCTTATTTTCTATCGTTTGGAAATTAGAACCACAAATAAGCGGTAAATGAAGTAAAATTCAATCAAAACGCACCAGCAGCATTTGCTGAACATTTATATACACACTTGTACTTCACATCTGAAGGTTTTAGTGTAACAGAGGTTCTGTTTGAGGAATACGGTTAAAAGTTGGTGAGTTTAGCAAGAAGCATTAACTATTATTTAGCCTTTGCATCTTCTATTTGCGTCGGTATATTGCGTCTGCATGTAGAGTCTAATTCTCCGAGAGATGAAAAATAAAGGCTACTTAAAGTATTTCGTAGAAAATAATATTCACAAATAAAGGTTATTCACTGAATTATTTGTATATTAACTTTTTACTGAACAACTGAAGGACTCACTATTAATATCTTAATGTAACACATCTTGTTATATACTTTCAATGTAACACCTCTTCGTTCTGTGACCTTGTCAATGTTAATTTTTTAAGATCAAGCATAATGTATTTATTCCTGCCGATAGCAAATCCGTTTAAGTTTATATTGCGCATAACTTACAGTACCACTTTCTAAATCATTTATTTAAGTTAATGAAACATCGAAAACGACATTCTTCTACTTTGAAACCTTGATTATTAAGATCTAATCCATATCACTACTTCGAATGATTTAATATTTTAACAAAAACCATTAGAGGCACTTTTTGGAAATGGAATAAACACTGTTGCAATAGATACCTTGAGGTTGGTAGAGTTTCATAAACAACCAAAGTTTCTTGGAAACTTGAGAGCTTCCGTCTTTTAAATGTTTGATACTCATTTAAAATTTCAGTTTGTGACATCCGTATATACAACTATGATAAAAAAAGATTTTAGAACGTGTAATTTTGGTAAGTTCATCCACGAGTACATGAACTTTCAGGTGGAACATAAATGCTCAGTGCCTCCGTGAGCTAAATGATGGAGAAGGTGATGACAGAAAATGAAATTCAAAAAGAATTTTAAGGTTCAAAATTCTTTTGGATTTAACTAAAGGCTTCTTAAAAGTGTATTAAGACTGAATACATCTATTCCGGTTTTGTACGATATGTGAGAAGCAGGCAGTTTTAAGATAGTGAGCAACTGTCAGTTTTCATCAAGAAGGTGTTTTGTTGCTGTGACACTTGCGGTAATATAGTGCGGTTTAAAGCCATCAGAAAGATGAATTTCGTAGATCACATGTCGTACACAGGTGCAGCGGATATACAGAGAAGTGACCAATTTCCCTTGCGAGCGAACGAAATAATATTGATGGCCCTTCAAGACGGGCGGGCGGTCAGCTACAGACCTGACAGAAACATAAGGAAACAGATTCAGGCAGCTATCTATCTTCCCATGCCACAATCAATCTCCTCTGATAGGTTCTTCAGCGACAGCGGAAGTATTCTTAGGACGAAGCGAGTTAAAGTTATAAGAAATGGTGGTAAACGGGTTAGACTCTGCTTGAGCAACGTGCGCGAAACAGAGACAGAAAAACTATTCATTCTGGAGCTAGCATAAAGGAACTCGAGTGAACATTTGTATGGCTGTCACTTACACTACAGTTCATGTGAAAGCAATCCCAGCTTTTGTTACGTATTCTTGTTTTCCTCGTAATAGAATTGCCTGTAACACCCACACCTTGTAAACGTACTATGAATTTTCCTATTATCCTTTGTAAGAAACAAAAGACATCCAAAAGAACAAAATTGGACGTCATTTTTCAGTCAATATGCAACAACCAAGTCATATATATGCATTTAAATTTCACTATTCTTTGTTGTATAATAAATCAGTTGAAAATACTCAAATAGACACCTTATAATTAAATCCCAATTAAATTTTAAGCAGTTCATTTGAGCCACAATATAAAAATTCCGAAATGCGAATCATATCCATCACAAGTGGCTATTTCTGAAGAAAATGAATTAGGGAGAACACGTTATGCCAAATAGCCTAGATAAAAATGAATTAACTGGAATTATTTTAAAACACAAAAGTGAACGTTTGAGCTTATATAGGGTCATATTAGGAAGCTTCAGGAAAATATCAATGGGCGACTTTGCATTGCACTCACAGAACTTCCTCTGCTCTTGTAAAAACTATTCTTATAGGCACATATTACTCTATTATTTGTGTTATTCGAGATAAAATGTTGCATAAATTAGCTTATGCTCGTTTTGTTGTATATAGTTGCAGAGTAATATGGAAATACAGTATGCTTTAAGTGATATATTCTTAAACAGCTGGTGGTGGCTTTGAAACTTTGATTATCTTGCATGGCCAACAAATAAAACTGTAGAGTAGCTACAGAATAAGAATGAACTGAGCTTAGTGAATACAGTGATGGTGGTCTCTTGGTGTTGCCAGTTCCACAGCGAGCGAGCGACAGAGCTGGAAGATATACCTGTCTGTCATTCTGAAACCGCCTAGCTCATAAACCGAGTTCCGTTATCGCTCCGATCTGATGCAGCTATAATACAAACAGACCCTAAAATTTTATATGAAGAATAGTACGAAAGCCAGACAATACAAGCTGTTCAAACATAAAACTATTCAAACATAACTGTTCAAACTAGTCTTGTTGCAGTGATTTTGATTAACCTAGGTTTAATGCGAATAAAGAATATACCTGGAATCACCTGTAATTTTAACGTTGAGCATTTTGCCCAGAGCATTTAATCTTAGAGGGAAAATATCACTTTCTTCAAGCTGAAATTTGCGACCTATATTGGTTCACCTATATTTGAAATCAAGAGATTTAAAAATTTTATACACAGAAGATGTATATCCCAAACCAACAAAAACCCGCATATTCTATTTCAGACCTCATTAAACTGGTCAGAGTTTTGGCATTAGAGTATTCACCCTTTTCTTATAAATCAAATATCGTTATAGGTAAAACACACGTTTGAAAATCGCCTAACTTTCCTAAATATGAAAACTTCTAATTTAGTAAACTCTTACCATCTTTAACTAGGTTCACCACAGAATGGGCACTCTAGCGCCATTAATTATGAACACTGAGCGAAATTTGTACGTTCAGAAACTTCTTTAATTGTCAGCTGTTTGAGAAACGTACTCCTGAAAGAAATATTTCTAGCGTGCCTATGTAAAATGTTACGAGTTGTCTCCCCTCTCTACTAGGCACACTAGTACTAGGCTTGCTAAGCGACATGTTTATTAACTTGAAAAGCAAGTTTGCACTCTTAAAAATCACCACTTTACTGAATGCAGTTTACAAAATGCATAGTATTCAACATTCTGCTTTTCTTCATAGACCGTTACCGATTCTTTTGTTTTTGCTCATGCGCCTTGTCTTTCCCTATCGTGATACCAGATGTACTTCAAACATGCGGTTTGGGCAGTCTTCCTCAGAAAAAATAGCTGTCTGACATGAGAACAACAAATTAATTCTTTAACTATTAAACTTTGAGAGAGCGAAGAAATAAACCATAAAGTTCGCAAAGTGAAGCGGTCCGCGTGTTGAACTGTAAAACATCTCACTCATCTCACTAGCTAGTCAGCGATAGACCAGCAATACCTAGCCCCGCCTTATGTTGATTCCTATATTTCAGTTACTCTAATGATAATTAATTCCTATTTAATAAAATTATAAATGTATTGGAAACATTTGAGGTAAAACATAAGAAATAGACCCGAAATACTTATAGTTCACTCACAAAAGATTATAGCATATGTTTGTATTATTAATGAAAACACGGCATCAGTGATGTCTGAGGCAGATAATACAGGCAAAGAGTAAGTACACTATTCTCTCTCCTAGATCACGGGCAGTGCATGACGTTTCTTTCCACCAATAGTCAATGGGTACACCGAATGCATTGTGCTCTTTTACTATTTAAAAACTGCTACCTTTGTGTTCTTTACTTCTGCTTAAGTTCATACTTTTCACATGGATCTACACCTTCTCTCACCAAATTACGGCTATCTTCCATCTATGTTCCCCGCTGTTTATATTAGCGGCTTAGAGGGTTAGAGTTTGTAATTGCTTGGCATAAATATTAGATTCATGACAAAAAGAACTGTGTTTCAACGAAGTCCACATATCTGAAACATTTAAATCATCATTTAATTTGTGAATAAAATATCTCAAGCATTTGGGGTTTTAGGACAAAATCATTACAGCCATTATGGAGAAAATAAAATATTTCGAAAGATGTTTCATGTAGTGATTTATTGAGGTAAGTGATTTATTTTTATAACTTCATGTCACATTCTCGGAAGATGCTGTACTTAAATGCCCGGTTTGGTATTTAACTGACATTTAGTTTCTATGTTATACTGTTCACAAGTGAGAGGGGGACCTTTTTCTAAAAGTATTTATTTTAGATTTAGAGAGCATCGATGGTTTGGGTGAAATACCATACATCCTCTGTTTACTCTAAGTCGTATTGGAGAGGGTATAAAGCTTAAGTGAACGATGAAAATTGAAATGAACAAAAATGCCGTTCTTCTTTCATTACAGATAAATTCCCTGATATTTTCTGAACAAGAATAACTTGAATAACAAAAAGTTTGCCACCTGTGTGTTCAACCAGTTGGAAACATTTTCTTTCAGCTCTTCGTCATTGTTGAAATTTTGACCGCCAAGAAAATATTTGAGATGCAAAAAAAAAAAAAAAAAAAAAAATGAAAGTCACTAGGAGCGAGGTCAGGGCTGTACGAGGGGTGGTCAAACACGTCCTAGCCAAATCCCTGTAGGATTTTTCGTCGCATTTGCAGCGTGTGGTCCTGCGTTGTCGTGAAGAAACACAACACCTTCTTATATCGAAAATTTGGCGATAAATTCCAATTGGTTTCACTTTCCTATGATTCAGAAAACGAATCACAGATCTGATTTCACAAGCGGAGGGATTTTCAATCAACATCGACATTGTAAACAAGCACAACAAAGCGTACGTGGCTGAAAGCGATCTCACAATGGCGCATGTTTCTTCTTCATGATACAGAGCGTCTACAGCGCATGTGAAAAACTGCGATCGAGCACTGAGGCAGCGATAAATTGAAACAGAACTTACTTTCTGGACGCCCCTCGTATTAGGGCTAGAGCTTTGAAATTTTGAACATTTCTTTTTGATATAGAATTAGATTATTTTCCTAGAATAATTATGAAATAACTCACCATTTTAATATAGCAGCCATTTTATATTTACATTTTTCTTCACACTAAACATTTTATTTTAGTAACGCCATCAGAAACATTTACGTAATTCTGGGTCAATATCATAACAGACATGAAGCTCAAGTGTAAAAAAATGTCAGTGCTATACTATTAGGAGTTATTCTAACTTTGGGGCAGGAAATGCTCTAATATTTCAGAAAATATTTTTGTTTGTTTACTTAATAAATAAAAATGTTAAACGAAAAGTATAAAGCTAGGATAGTCAATATCTCCATAAATATTCCCCATATAGAGATATATATATATATATATATATATATATATATATATCTTCGTTTTTTCAAGTGTATTCACCTAGTAATATTTTGGAAACAAAGAACTACAGTATCTAGGGTGTACTTGACTGAGAACAACACTTTCCATTGTCATTAGCTTTGCTTTAAAAAAACGTTTTTAACATTCGTATAAGAAATGCTTCTCCATTTCCGTCTATCCGGATGGGAAGTTGCAAGAATTCCTGAGATCGAGCGCTACATCTCTACTATAATCCAAAATATTCATCTATCGATAAATTCTAAGCTTGGTAAAACGCAGTGAAAAACATTTTAATAGCCTAAATAGCCTGTTACTCTTTTATGTCATGTGCCTGTTAGGGATTTCTCTCAAACGAGTAAGAGATCCACCATGAAGTATGAAGTATGACCTACTACCTCACCGTTAACCTAGGAACATCTTTTGCTTCTGTGCCTATTAAGAGCGCACCCGAGAGGTAAGGGTGAAGTGTTAGAGGATGATCGAAACAGGAGGCACGGCAGTAGAGGGCAATGTAACATAGATTCTCCTCATGCGGCTGCCCATCTGAAAGCTTATCGTTCTACTTGGACTTGACCGCCTCCGATACGTAATACGAGAAAGCTTACAAACAACTTCCTTTGTCCTTGCTATGTAACGTTGAGACACCCGCCAACAATCCTGAGGCAGCCAAGTAGGATACACGGTTTAGAAAGGTGCACCACGGGGATCGAACCCACGACCTACCGAAGGTGAGTCACACGCAACATCATGCTTGATAGTGGTCTAACGTGGTTCACTTAGCAATCAATTTCCATTATATTTCTAGTGACGCTCTCAAATCTGGATTGTCACATTACAAAGAACTTCAAATACTATATTCTAAACCTACCTACTTTGTTTTCATCTGCTTTGCAAACTATTCGACAGAAATCTCACTTTTTATATTATGATAATCCCAATAAGAGCTCGCAAAAATTTTTGTATTTCCATCGTAGGTACAAGGTTGGTACGAACATAGAACGATAGTCACATGTCTAAACGGTAGGTAGAGACCGGTATATGCTACATTAAAATTTTAGAGTCTGTGCAAACAGAAGAAACATTACAATAGTGAACTTGGGGAACGCATACCTAGAACACGGTTATCTCTCAAATAGGAAATGATAAAGGAAATTTCAAAATCATGTGTCTTGGTGTAGTAGAGCTTTGGCTGTTGCTTATCGTTCAGCAGTTCTGCAAAATTATACGATATTCATTTAGAACGAAGAAGACTTCATAGTCTATTCGCAAAGGATCATCTCATCGTAATCTCCACTCCATGGGTTAGACACATTCTCTGTCCCGTATTTCAAAGTAAATATCCCCATTTCTTCGGCGGTCTGCCCATATCTCTTCTCCTTGCTGGTTTATAATTTACTGCCATTTTCGGGAGTCTATTATAGTCCATCCTTTCCACATGTAACAGCCATTTATTTTTGTAGTGCTTTATTTCTTCGTTTATAGATTTCACTTTCAGCTAAATTCTTATTACATCGTTACTTATGTAGTCTAGTTTTGTACATTTTTAGTTCTTCTGGAATTTCATTTTAGATCTTTGTACTATACCTTCCATCTTCCTTGTTATAATTCAAGGTTCACTACCAAATAAGAGCACTGATTTTTCCATTGTTTTATAAAACCTTGGAATGTTTCGCATATAGGTTGATATCTTGACAGCTTTATGTTATATCTTTCTTCCTCTGAGCCTATTTTGTCCAAAGAAACTGAAACTAGAGACCCCTTCTGAAGGTTGTACATCTAAACTGTAGATCTTAATTTTTGCTTACCTCCATAAGCACAAAATTCTAAATATGAATTGTATAATTCAAGTTATTTGTTCATCTAAATCTATAGAGACTGTTTTGAGTATGTAAAGCGCTACCAATATTTTTTGTGTAAAAATAGCTTTCTTTGGGCAATTTCTTGAATATCTTCGTGAGCCTATTGAGCTTAAAGCTCACGCGGACATACACCTTTTCTAAAATAGCATATTTTATTAATTCAAAACTGGTGTCCACAATGCAATTTTGGGTGGGCTACAATGCTTCGTCTATATACTTCTGTTACGTAGAGTAAAAAGTAAACACTCAACTACCGCATTTATGAATAGAAATTAAAATAAAATTCTTTTTTCTGACACCTTATCTCTAAAGAACCCTTTTTAATATCTCATTATCTCTTTTTAATACCCAAAACAGATTTGAAGTGCTAATGTCGATAAAGCGGTTAGGTAAGCCTTGTTAAATCAAAGACACCCTGGAACATCAGTTATCAGGAAAGACCTTGTCATTTAGTTGTTAAGAAAGTACCCCACAAAATTGTAAAACTTGGAAACGTAGGAAAAATGCTATGCCTTCTATGATTTAAGCTATATTGAATGAGATATTCTCTAGTTTCTCATTGGTTAAGGAAATGTTTACATGCTCTTGTAAAACAACAATATAATATTTAGGTAATATTGCATATTCATACTGTAAGCTTAAACAGAAGTGATTTTCTAAGAGATCAGTCCGGACAAGATTTGTTTTACTTCTATCTACCAAAATGGAATGTACAGCTTAATCTTGTAAAATGGTCAACAAATAAATTCATATTAATTCCCGTGGCAGAACATTCCTTGAAGAACGAGATTGTCAGCCTCACGCTTATTTCTACAAAGAAGAGATATTACAGTAAGGGGAGTTACTGTGTCCATGATTAAGCATATCCCAGCTTTACAGAATCCCTCACTCTCCTGAATGCACACCGATTCTATACCCGTAACAAAATCTGCGTCCTCATGAATGAGATCTACGTACCAGGGAACAAAGATCCACGCCCTAGCCCACAGTACCACAAAACAGAACTGTGATAAACTGTAATTATTTGGCGTTGTTTCCTTAACAATGCTCTATAAAAGAGTTATTTCCAGATTTTAACAATATTTTATTTGGAAATTAATTGTTCTTTCACACTAGCCGTGTGTAGGACGCACTATGAATGGTAGAGCCACAATGAAAAATTCAATGCCATAGCCGGGATTTGAAACGCGGATCTTTTGGTTTCCGTCCAGGCGCTCTAACCATTGGAGCTACTATGGCCAATGTGCCAACATGACATTAACTTCTCCAACTGACTCGTGTTTCTCGAGGTAAAACAATAGGAGTTCTCATAAACACATCAGACAGCTACCTTAATGGCGACTTACTATGCTATAAGTACTTTAAGGCCCGGGCTTAATAGTTCGGACCACTATTAGGTACAATTAATGGAAATTAATTGTTCTTTCACATTAGCCGAGTGTAGGACGCACTATGAAAGGGTAGAGCCAGAGTGAAATATTCAATGCCATAGCCGGGATTTGAAACACGGATCTTCTGGTTTCCTACTGTTTCGGTAGTACTGAAGTACTGACTGTAGTCAAGTGGGCAGTTTCTTTTTCCAGAAGTCTCAAAGTATATTCTAGGCTCAGGCGGTGGAACATGTATTTTATTATAATAATTTCCTACGTTCCACAGTGGCTGTGAAGAGTAAATGTAGTCGATTGTGTGTTTAAGTTTCCTAATCAAAAGTCCTACTACCATAACTTAGTTGTTTCTTAAGTAAAAGCAGAAGTTAAAGGGGATCTTAACAACTTAAACAGTGCCAAACTAAGATTTCCTTTAATTGGTTTTATGAAGTAGTGCTTTAACGCCTGTTCTTATGACATACTGCATTACAGGTAATGGGCGCTATTTTTACATAAAATCAAGTGATGATTGAAGATATCTTTGGGGAGAAAGCGCTCCAAGACTAAATTAAAGGTACCTCCCAGTTATTGCCAAATTTGAAGACCGAAAAGACTGAGGAAAAGCTGGAAGTAATCTCTAAGGGAGAACCTTCTGAAGCGATCTAATCCACTCTACCTTTGTCTAATGACAGCCCTACACGTTACCGTGCAGCATCTGGCTCGACATAATTGCTGAACTAAACTAATGTCAATATTCCATAATGGAGTACATCCTACTACTACACTATGAAAGGTTTATAAGCTGCAGAGCCCATTTATTGTGTGTGTTAGTAAGTAAATATCTTTTTCCAAATATGGAAGTTAAAAACAAACCTGCGTTTGATGTACTGTTTCCATCATTAAAACTGCTAATATATTAAAAGCAACTACCTATATTCCATTACAAATAAACACTTATCATTTCTGCTCACACACATATTGCGGGTTTGTACCTTCAGTTCTTGCAACACTGAACTACCAATTTCTCCAAATCCTGTTAGCAGCGGACATTTCCTTCACATTTCTTGAGCATTTCCTCCCCAATTATTATTTTCTGCAGCCTTCCTCTTATGGGTTATTCCGCTTGATGCACCACACCTAATCTCTTCATTGTTAGTTTGCTCACATTCTACTGTACCATGATAAACATTTTCCTCTGATCCGCACATCTCTTCTTTTCTGTCCCCTTTTAATAATATCTCATCTTACCAGTTCCTTCCCTTTCTCCTTTATCACATAACTACATATTACTTTCCTTAAACCCTTCCGTTTTTATCTCTTTATAAAGACATACGGTTTCCTCATTCCAAACAGGCCAACATCGCCATATGTTGTACGAAATACATCTTCAAATATCTCATTTTTTGTTGATCTTAATTGGTGAAGTGACGTCTATGAATATTGACTATTATTTTAAAGCACATAGCACTGAGAAACTTCACAACAGTGTCTGATGTTAGTTATTAGTGGAATTGTGTAGATTTTATTTAGTCAAGGCAGAAGGAGTTCTTGAATAAGTTTTTGGGATTGCACTCTAGAAATCGTGGCTTTGACCAAACAAATCATTGTTTCCACGCGCATATGATTTTTGGACATTAATGCATATAGAAAATTAATGCTAATCTGTTATATGATTTTATAAAATGAATAGGCACTTATTATTTATGTCATAACGGATTTAATATGATCTAATAGTTATTCTGTACTCCACATAAAGTTTAAGATAATTCGTTGTTCACTGGTTGAAATTATATTGTTTCAAGAGAAATTGAAATTCGATTCATGGATTAATGGGTCCAGAAATTAATGTGGTTATATTATTTATGGTTACAGAAGAATCATGTAATGATCAACATACTTTATCTTATTCCCTTGAAGTTACTGAAAAATAACCTCAGTGCATGAAGGTATCATAGGGCTATCTACAAACTATTACAAAGGTATAAAATATGTGGGTTCATTTTTAGATAGAACTCCCCGAAACGCTTTCCGGTGAAGTTCTACAAACTCCATTGAAATTTAAAATTTAAATTGCCAACCGTATTGAGTGCCAGATATCGCATTTTATCGTCATCGTTGATGCAGATGAAATTCTTGAGCTGCCATCTTCTGCTCGTTGACCAAAAAGAGTCAGAAGTGTTTCTGCAGTGTGGAAAAATTAAAAGTGCTTTCGGCTCATTTAAGAGCTGCTAAAGAAGATGAAAAACTGACCAGTCTGAAACAGCAATGTAGGAAGTTTTGTTAAATAAAGTAACAAGCGCCAATTTTATTTTGGATCTGGGACTGAAGTGACGCCCTCCATGAAGTGTCAGAACGCAGCTTAGAACTTCAAGATGCGATATTGCACCCTTTACTGCCCACAGGAGTATGTTAAGTCATATTAAAGTATTTTAAAGCAGAAAAGTGAGTAGTCGACCGTACTATCGTGATGCTGTAACAGTAGTTCAGAACGTTAAGTTTAGAGAAATCAATTTGGAGAAGAGGTCCTGAAATCGATGCAATGTGAATCGCTCCCTTGATCCTAAACAGTTCTACAGTTGCATCGTACAAAAATAGAAAGTAGTCTTTTGTCTGAAGAATATAAACAATTGCCATAATGGATAAAAATGTTTTATCCAGCGTGTTGGCTGCACAGAGTCTAGGAAAATGTGACCTTTGATGAGAATGAATTGCAAAGTTCATGCAAGAGACTTAGGATTCCAGACAAACAGGTTCTGAGGGGCTATCGCGAGTTCTTGATCCAAAAGAAGATGTCTGCTGCATCATTACAGCTCTGGAACAACATTGACAATATCCCTATCAGTATTGATGAGTGTAAACGGGGTTTCTCTCAAGATTTTCTCAAGACCAAACCAATCAAGACCTTAAGCATATTAACGCTCATCAAACTGGTTGGTCCTCTTTTGCGTTGGGCATCTTCAGAGATTCAGTCCTGGCTGTTCACCATTATACTGGCGTTTAGCTGACCAGCAGAGGATGTGAGTCGCCCAGGTTTATCGAGGCGGGGTGTTTGCTGCTCAGCACCTAGTCGCTTAGTGCAGCTTTATCTGGGCAGTATAAAGGAATTGTTTTTGTCTCAGGTGGTTGTTTTGGGCAGTGGTATATCTAGCCATATGTGGGCGCAAGTGCCCCTGAGGGTGTGTGCGCCCTATGCTGGCTGCGCTCTTCCACCTGCCTGAGAGGCATCTGAGTACAGCCTGCTTGACAGGTTAGAGGGAAAGGAATTGATGTTGAGATATGGGTTATATCAACCCCTTTCGGGGCTTCGGGTTACAGGGTCAGGTGAAAGTGGCCCTTCTCAGTTTAGGTTGCACAAAGCGTCTTTGGGCAGCCGGTAACTTGGTCTGCTGTGAGGAACCCTATGGTCTTAACGGCCAAGGCTATTCACAAGGATATTGGGATGGAAGTCCAGCTTATTGTAAATGGTACGAGATCTCTCCACGTCTACAATATATGGGACTCCATAAGTAAGTTTGAAGGTTATGGGACGGGAATCGACGTACAGTATCGTATATAGTTCGCGGCGTCCTGTTCTGGACACGCTGCAGCTTGCGAATAGTGGTCGGAGCAACTGACCAAGATTAATATCATGGCCCACTAACATAGCATGTTCGACCACCACTGATTTCTCAATGTGATCCAATCGGCAGTTGCTTCATGTTCCTTGATGCGGGATTTTATGCTGCGCTTGGTGGTGCCAACGTATACCTGTCCACAGCTACACGGTATACGGTAAATTCCCTGCACCAAGAACGGGTCCAGTCTGTCCTTCCCGATTTCAGTTGTTTTAGATTTCTGGAAGGTTTGAAGGTGCCCTTTTGAATTGGCTCTCTCTCTCTCTCTCTCTCTCTCTAGCAGTTTACCAATGCGATCCGTAACACCTTTGATGTTAGGAAAAAATGTTTTGAGAGGCAGAATATCAAAGCATTATATGGGAACCCCTAGTGGTTTACTTGGTAACATAAAATTCAGTTGGAGAATTTAATTTTATATCGGAACGTTGACCATAGTACCTCAGTGGTTTAGAGCAACCGCATGGGGAGCGGGATATCCGTGATTCAAATCCCAGCAATGGCATTGAATTTTTCAGTCTGGCACTACACACGGCTAGTGTGAAAGAAATGATTATTTCCAGCTATATATTTGTATTCCACCTTGAACAGCTTTCTCTGAAATACTATTTAGCACAGCAAGACTCGTGTCTCAAGTGAAGGTTTCGCTGGAAGGTTGTGCCATATTGCTAGTGGTGCCTTCAAGCTAATGTCATTACACGACAATGTCCTTTACTGAAAAAATGATGTTGGTAAACAGAAGGATGGCTGTTTTCCTGTTGTAATTTTTGCTATAAATGTATTTTTCTTGGGGGTTGAGTAATGTATTGGAGATTGGAATTTTTTTACTTTTAAGATTATGGTTTGTGGAGGAGTATGCGGTGTTTATAGCGTTCCCGGGATCAATGTCATTCTCCCCGTGGCCACAGATATAGATTGAAATTCTGGGAAAGGGATGTAAAGCTCATTTAAGGGAGGGATAAGATGAAGCCTGTAAGGTACGGAAGAAAGAGGTATCTATGGATATCTGCGTTGGGTATGAAACAATCGGCATTGGCTGCTATATGGAGAAAACTCATTTGGAGTTTCTGGAGTCAGTTAAGGTATGTTTTGGTAGCTACGTCCCAAACTTGACGGCCGTTGGTTACGCAGTTGGAAGGACGTGTTTATATAAAATAATTTTGTTTGAAATGGAATTGCGAAGTTTGTATGATAGAGAGGATATAGTAGCGCCACCCTAAGGGAGATATACTGCAGCGATGTCGGACTTCCAGGTAAGCTTGCTGTCAATGGTGACACCAAGATCGTTGGCCTGCTTAGCCCAGTTAACTGAACCACCAGCTATGCAGATTTCAGGGACATCATTTTCCTGTTACCTAGTGAAGATGACTTGGTATCCTGATGAAGCCTGAAGTGGAAACCTGTGACTTGGTCGGGTTTATTTTAAGCTTCCAGGTGTTAAACCAAGCAATAAGGATATCTGCGTAATGTTGCATCCTCTTGACTGCGTCTTTATTCCGGACAGAGGTGGAAGGTATAGTGGTGTCATATGCGAACTGGAAGAGCTGACAGCCCTGATGGGATGGCAAGGTGTTGATGAAGAGTAAGAAGAGGATTTAAGCAAGGACAATTCCTTGGGGAACGCTGGCGTGAATGGGATGACTGGTAGAAGAAATATCTACAATGGCGCTAAAGGTTCTGTTGTGAAGAAAGAAACTAATAAGGTTGATAATATAAGGTGAGAATTTATATTATATTAGCCGACGGTGGAGACTTTCATGTCAAACAGAGTCAATGGTGCGTGTGATGTCCAGGAGCAGCTCCACTATGCAGTGTCTGTTGATGAAGCCTTTGATGATTTCATCCACTTGTCATAAGAGCTGGTGGACAGTAGAGCGATATCTCCGGAAGCAGTACTCACGTATGACAGAAAAATAGCAGTGAACTTCGTTCCGAAAGAGTAAGAATACTAATATATTTGAACCAAAACTTTCAAAAGTATACTGTTTCAAAACCACATTTTTCTTTGAACTGTCTAATGCAGAGTTTATAAATATGTACGCTGGTGGTTTTAAATGTTGTCTCATTATATATGTGCACCTTATTAATTTCAGTGGCATTAAACAGTTCTCTCAACATTCCCTTTTGTATTGAAAGTAGAAGTTCAAACGTCAATATCCTGGAAAATATCGTGCATCGATATCGAGTATCGAGAAAAGCTGATATCGAGTATCGAGAAAACTGATATCGATCCATCCTTAACAGAAAGAATACATTGACATTATTTAACAAATAAAATCTCCAATGTTATTGCATATCAGCAAAAAGCTGAAAGACACCAAAATGAATTGGATACGCACACTTGCTGGTTATATGTGAGGAGTAGAAGTAATGCATATGCATGTTAAAGGTTTCAGTGTCAAAGATAATTAAATGCTGAAATTAAACATAACAATATGCAGATTTTAAAGTAACACACGAACAAGTGCACGAATACAAACTGAAGCATTTCGAAATACAGTAGTACCTCCAAAATTAAACTCCAAACAAGCACAAAAATTATGAACTAGGGTGTGATATCGATGCTTTCAAGACGTCTCTCAATAAAAATAAAATTATAATGTGCCAAATTAGAGAGCTTAAACATAATCATTGAGATTTTTCAACAAAGAAGGTAATGACAAAATAGTAGATCTGGTAAGCTATCCTTGGAATGAAGCTGAGAGACCAGAAGAATGAAAGATGAAAGGTTCCCAACATTAGAAGGACCTAATAGATTAGAATTTAACAGCTTTCCTTTTCTTATTGTTTACCGACTATTCCAGGAACTTTATCCTTTTTCCTGAGAGTGGAACACCTTCTTTATGACAATTTTCGTAATGTTGGCACTGGTGCGAAAGCTGGCACCTAGGTCCGACTAATGTTCTCGCTGTCCGGCATTCTAGTTTACTCTTCTATGCGAGGTAACTGTGTCTGCAGTTCATGCAATGTTTGTCACTGAAATCGCCTACTCAGTGCGCAACATTTGGATGTCGCATTTGGTATCCCTGTCTTTGGGGAATCTGCTGGCTCTGCCGCAGTGTTGATGTTTGTGATCTTTCGTTCGGGGTATGCTATGAAGTATGTCATAATAGGCAACACTAGTTAAGTTGGTCAGTAAATTTAATGAATTCTAACAAATGAACTACTTTTCAATCCTAGCACGAGAAACTGCAACTTGGAAGCATTGTATCTGCTTACTTTGTTTAAGTTACGCCAAGTCGCTGAAATGCCAAGCGAAGATTTCTTTGCGGCTGCCACCAAGTATGTGATAAACCCACCGCGGTCTTTAGAAGATATGGACTATCTATAATAATGGGCCACAAGAAATGCAACACTATAAGATCCCGAACACACGAATTTTTGATATGCATGTATTTTTATGAAATTAAATCGTGCCTGTTTCATGATTACTCACTAAGATTTCTACATTATACTTATGAAACTTTGTTATTTTTATTCGCACCTGAAACATAACCATTTGCTCTGCAAATAATAGAGATGTACACTCAAGTTTGAGCATTAGCTTAATTTCACATTTCAGTCTTTGCTATAGTCTGTAGTTGTTCTGGATCTTTTCGTGCATATTATGATGTGATATCTACTACACTTCTGCCCGCACAATATACAACTGCAGTCTTCATCTAACTCCTGAAACTTCTTTTTGTACATTTCTTATGGTGAAATCCGTGTATGGAGAGTCGTGCAGCTGTCTGCTTCTGCGTCTTTTTAAATTTCATAATTCTTTCCACCTTTTTTATTTTTAGAAAGGCACACTTTTGTTCTGTAAGGCAACTCTCTGTTGTCTGAACATATGCGAAATTTAAGCTAATTGATTTCTTGGTCACTTCTTAAATATCTTCGCTTAATGTGCATATCTAATTTTTCGTTATTTCCTGGCAGAATTCTAACTCATGCATCTTGAGTTAGGCATTGCTTTTAAAATAAGGAGATTATCATAACAAGTAATATCTATCCCTTATCATTTCTTCATAAAGTTATCAAAATTTTCAGTCAGTAATTACGGTATCAAAAAGAGGGTGGTCTAAAAAGTTCTGGCCCTCAACCAGGAATCACGGCGCTACTTGAATGACATTTTTCCTTACATTGGTACACAAGTTAACAGACTCTATGTAAAATTACAAGTTATTGCAGGCAATAGTTGACTGTGGCGTCCAAGACGATTCACGCCAAAGACGTCCAAAAACTATAATCAAACTGGAAATTATTGATAAAGTGCATGATATTATTTTGTAAGATCGGCGTTCAAAGTGCGTGAAATTGCTAATGCTCTTGGAATTTCAAAGAAACACGTTGGTCACCCTTGCATCAGGAATTAAATATCAGAAAACTTTGCGTATGAGTGGTGCCGCGTTTCCGTATTGTGGTTAACAAAGGCATACTCACGACATTTTCTGAAAAGGCTTGGCACAGTTTTAGCAGAATAATGCGCCGATATGTCACACTGGTGGAAACATAGATTCAGCACTACACACCGAAACCAAGTAAAAGTCGAGGCAGTGGACAGATGCTGGTTCTTTAGCTCTGAAGAAGGCGAGGACGGTGTCGTGGGCGAGTAAGATCATGGCGTCAAAGGAATTTTGTTGATTGACTATCTCGGAAAGGTAAAACCATTACTGGAGTATACTATTCTCAACTTCTAACCAAACTGACTCAAGCATTCGTGAAAACATACCGGTGTTAAGGGAAAAAAGTGTTTTCCATCAGGACAATACACCTTCTCACAAAAGTGTTTTGGTAATGGGAGAAATTGAAAGAACTGCACTGTAAAGAGCTGGAACATCCACCCTATTTCCCAGATTTGGCTCCCACGGACTTCCATCTGATTCCAAAACTGATGAAATTCCTCACTTGTAGGCAGCTTTTGTCTAATGAAGAAGCAATTGCGGATTTAAATAGGTACTTTGCAGCACTTCCAGGGAATACTACAGAGAGAGGTTAATGGCATTAGATAAAATGTATTATTTTGATAGGAGATTATGTTGGAAATTAAAACTACTCTCCAGTAAGCTTTAAAGGTTTCCGGCCTTATTGGCCGTAGGCTAGTAGGAAAAACTGAAGTTCCTGACGTTTCGCTCGTACGTGCGTCAAGCATCCTCAGAGGACTCATGGTAAACTAGAGTCACTAATTTGTGACACTAGTGACTGAATAGTTACTACAGTTTTCCATTATATATCTGTCTTGCGTATTCATACAAATGCGGGATTTACCGTCTCCTAGAAGATATGAAAAATATTGAGTACTTGTTTTACAAAATAAAACAAGGAAACGTTTCTAACGAAGGGAAAATTAGACTTATAAATGTTGAAAAAACAGTCCTTTAACATCGCTGTAACGTATTGTTAATGATAAAATTGTTTATTGACCAGCTCGCTCTACAAATTTAAATCCATATCAGGTAAGCTTAAGGACAAGTTTAAGCAACAATGAAATTAACGTTGTCTTGTATTTTGGCTGTATAACTTCATTGAGGGACCCATGATGTTTTCAACTGTAGCACATTGATTTGCACAAATAGATACATCCCTCTGAACATAATGAAAGTGAACATGACATATTCATATAGTTTAACATCAGTGCTTGTAAAATGAAGACCTTGCCGTCACTACGGTTCGCAATACAAAAGTTCTTTCTCGTACTACATCTCGTCATCATTGAATTGTAGTTAAAGTTAAGATTAAAATACCTAAAAATATTAATTTTCGTTAAATTCATATGAAAATTTAATAAATCCTAATATTGCTACTATAACTCTAAAAGCTGCAACAATAGGTCATGGACGAGGAAGAGCAGGCTACCAATTGCGCCACTCAAGAGAAGAATGTGTTCTTGTAAATGGAGTGTGATATTTCATAATGATGGACCATATGAGAAATACAAATTATAAACTTTAATTCACTGCGACTACCTAAATTGAAAGCTGAAAGAATGCATTTTTCAGGAAAGTGGAAGATTGTTTGTCTTACTATAAATATTACACAGATAAGGGAGACTGTTACAAAGAAAAAGGGTCAGCTTCTATAAAAACCTTCTGCTTCCTGCATTATAATTTTATAAGACTTATGGTGAAGTAAATAACCACAAAGCTAACATTAGATATCCTCGTGCAGTAGATTAAGCAGGAGGACACAAAGAACTAAAGAAATAAAAAAGTTATCTTCACAGCAAATGCTGTTTTGGTATATTTTAGAATCAATGCATCTATGACATTTGAAGACCATCAGTTTTTTTTCTATTAATTTTGAAATGGTGGTTTTATTTACTTTACTAATACATCCTACCCAGCATTCAAATAACTCTGTTATATTAGAAACCTTATGATACTCAGAATTACTTCACTTATATCGACTTCAGCACAACTGTTGATCTATTGTTGTAAAGTCGTTCTTCCAGATCGCTAAAGACTTCCGAAGATCTCTGCAAATATACAACATGATATTTCATTGTAAAGCCCAAGCCACAACACTCCAGCTTATATTTAGGTTCACTAGGCTTTCAAAACAAATTGAAATTTATTTCAACCTGCTTCCTAAGTTAGGATCGTATATAAACCAGCAGGTGGGAAATAATTTAAGAGGTATCTCCTACAGTATGAAAATTTATGGATAGTCATATTACTTAATTTTGAAGTAAACGTTTAATACCTTAAAGCCGCGAACTACTGGGGTCTTTACTGATACGCCTAACTGGAATTTATTGCGCAGTTAAGCCAAACGAGTGTTATTACCTTAAGCTTCCAACATTTAAGATTGCAGAGATAGCCACATATTGGACTAAATCTGGTATCATAAATGGTCACGATTTCGATTCCATGCTGCCAAGCAATGTGGAACACGAAAAGACATCAATATAACATTTGACACCTTAAGAATATGCAGCCAGACACTACAATTGGCACTAAAAGCAGTTTTCAGATGGCAATTTGTATCCGATTTATGTTAACTTGTATTGGATTTCCACCAAATCAATATCCTTTTATGAAGGAGTACCGAAACGAGTGCATACGAGAGGAAAAGTGAACGTTGCGCAGTCAGGAATATTTTTGGGAGGAGAAATGAAAAATTTGAGTGAACACAGAAATAATTTAGTTAAATTAGCAGGCGCTATTGCGAGACCTAACGGTGAGACCCTTGGTTGCCATCAAGGTAGTCCTCGTTTGTCCCAGTCGACCGCAAAGTGAGATTTCTGGTGGACAACACGGTGTAGAGAAGGACTTTCTCAGGGACCTCCGTTTTCCCTAGTCATCATTGCACATATTGTTCCATTATTATATTTCCTTTCATCCACTTCATCCTCATTTCGTTTATCTACCTCCCTCACTCTCTTCCGGGGACCGAAGTGATCACCTATATCTGCATTTCTTTCTCATCTGTACGCCTAAATGACTTAAGGGGTAGAGAACCATAAATGAACAGGAGGGTGACCTATACCAAAATGTTTAATTCATTACTCTAATAGACAACTCAGTATACTCAAGTTAACCTAAATGTAGCACAAAATAACTGAAGTCCTCCAACTAAATAAGCCACACAACGAATCAGCTTTAGAGAATTAGAACCGAGAGCGCTTAAGTTCTTATATTAATGTAAAGGACAGGCTTTTATTTTTATAGCGTTTATTCCTAATTAAAGTTGAATTAAATAACCAAAAAGACTAGGTTAAGGATCATGCTCAAATGTAGATGTTGATTTTAGTGCAGTTGCAGATCATAGAGATAATATTACTAATGAAAATTTAGTATACATTTTAATATATTCTTCAGGTATAATGTATCATCATAATCATCGTTGTCATCATTATCATCTTCCTCCTCCTCCTCCTCCTCCTCCTCCTCCTCCTCATCATCATCATCATCATCATCATCATCATCATCATCATCATCATCATCATCATCATCATCATCATCATCATCATCATCATCATCATCATCATCATCATCATCATCATCATCATCATCATCATCATCATCATCATCATCATCATCATCATCATCATCATCATCATCATCGTCTTCCTCATCATCTTCCTCATCATCATCATCAGCATCATTTATCATCATTTATTATTATTATTATTATTATTATTATTATTATTATTATTATTATTATTATTATTATTATTATTATTATTATTATTATTATTATTATTATTATTATTATTATTATTATTATTATTATTATTATTATTATTATTATTATTATTATTATTATTATTATTATTATTATTATTATTATTATTATTATTATTATTATTATTATTATTATTATTATTATTATTATTATTATTATTATTATTATTATTATTATTATTATTATTATTATTATTATTATTATTATTATTATTATTATTATTATTATTATTATTATTATTATTATTATTATTATTATTATTATTATTATTATTATTATTATTATTATTATTATTATTATTATTATTATTATTATTATTATTATTATTGTTATTGTTATTGTTATTGTTATTGTTATTGTTATTGTTATTGTTATTGTTATTGTTATTGTTATTATTGTTATTATTGTTATTATTGTTATTATTGTTATTATTGTTATTATTATTATTATTATTATTATTATTATTATTATTATTATTATTATTATTATTATTATTATTATTATTATTATTATTATTATTATTATTATTATTATTATTATTATTATTATTATTATTATTATTATTATTATTATTATTATTATTATTATTATTATTATTATTATTATTATTATTATTATTATTATTATTATTATTATTATTATTATTATTATTATTATTATTATTATTATTATTATTATTATTATTATTATTATTATTATTATTATTATTATTATTATTATTATTATTATTATTATTATTATTATTATTATTATTATTATTATTATTATTATTATTATTATTATTATTATTATTATTATTATTATTATTATTATTATTATTATTATTATTATTATTATTATTATTATTATTATTATTATTATTATTATTATTATTATTATTATTATTATTTATATTTCAAAATATATTATTCGTTTACTGTAAACCTGTGCGACTATAGCTTCTGTAATTACTTTGTACTCAAACATAAACCTCTGTAAAACGGAAATCTGTGTAACTATAAATAACGGGAAATAACAATCGCATTCCGTTTTAGATAGGATTTACTGTAATTACATAGAAATGGTGGGAAAACAAATATCTCCAATAAATTACTTATATGTCAAAGTCATTGCATAGATTAAGGAGTACAACTTCCAATTTTGTCAGGATTGAGAAAGAATAAGAGAGGTAATTTGAGCACTGAGAAAAAGAATTAGAAGATAGTGTGGGAAAGGCAATTAGGGGTTCCAGTGAAAACACTCAACAAGAAATACATATCTGCTCAAAATTTTTGAATACACGCCCGCTTCATTTCGTAATACTATAAACGGGAGTTCATTTTTAGAAGTTCGAATGCCACATAATCAGAAAAACTGTTTCAATTTTAATTGAGAGGTTTAAAAATGGCAATGTATAATGTATGATTTGTGGTAGTAATAACTATCTCTATATAACTTTATTTCTTTTGTCTCTTACATTGATATTTAATTCTAGAGCTGAAATGTCTACTATGATTAAGAAACAGTGATTTAGTTCTGTATCATGAAATAGTCAGATAAATTTATTAGCCGTTATTAAACCTTCAGCCTAATTAACTAAGCTGTTTATTGTCACCGTCACCCTGGAATACCCTGAGAGGAAAATACCATAGTTCACCATTGTAACAGTTGGCTCTACGAATATTCATCAAAGATGATGATATTGTAGATGGCCTCAAAAATACATATTGCACATTCGGAAATACTATTGAGATGCCAAAATTCTTCTTACATCAGATACTAGGCACGCGCCGACCATTTCAGTGATATCCCACTATCTGGTTGTTAGAAATGAAACAAAAATAGCAAAATATCTTCTTTGTCAGAAATTAAAGATTTTGATATAAATTCCATAAGTTTAAGATATTTTTATGTATTTGCATGTCTTGAATTTTCTGGGAGTAGTCTATTACATTTTGTTCACTGCAAATGACTTTTGCATAAGAAATAGCTAGAACTTTACTAACAAAAACTGTAGATCTAGTGATACCTATACTATGACTGTGTGGGTTCGTAGATTTTAAAGTCTTGTTTGCAGAAATTTAAAATGCTCTTTATTGAGTAAACAGTAACTTTGTACACCCATTGCAGCAGTAAAAACCATACAGACATCACTCTGACTCTTTCTCTCTTTGTCTCTCTCTCTCGGCAAGCGTCCAGCTCTGCGGCTTGCGGCAGCGGCACAACAGTGCTTCGGTGACAATACTTCTGAGTTAAGAATTTCCGAGTCATTACCTGTTACTGTTCTGAAAGCTCCAATAGCTACACCATTCTCACATGGAAAGTGGCTATTTGTCGTCTTTTTTACACACACACACACACACACACACACACACACACACACACACACACACACACACACACACACACACACAAAAGTTAAGTGCAGAGGTTCTACTCCCATTAGTCCTGGACCCGTAGGACCAAGAACCCGGGCCTCCTGCTGCCCGGGAGCGATGGATACTCCGAGGCTCTTTCCATAGGGCAATACCTTGAGTTTGAAAGACACCCTCTCCGCTGAGCACAACGTCAAGACGGGATAGAAGTAGATACGCCACTTATGCGCGTCAACCACGCAGGGAAGACTACCGAAAACCTCGGTGCGGCCGCCTGGTGATCTAGCACACTTTCTACTAGCTCTGCAGGCTAGTACCCGGGACTTATTAGGCAGCCCTCTACCTTCTCCGGGCGGCCTTAGCCTGGCCGGAGGTACCCAATTCCACGTGGGTGTCTGGAACACACTGCCCCCTCGAGTCCAACCCAATCCGAACAACTCCCCGACGGGAGGGGCTCAGCAGTTCGGCCTGAGGTTCCTCTAGTAACGTCAGAGATACCACGAGAGCTAAGGGTCCGCAGCTCCCGCACCTCGGCAGCTGAAGGGGACGGATCCCTTCCCCTAAGGGAACACACACACACATACACACATACACATATTCTTACTCCCCAGATCATGCAAAGAGAACAAAATTTAAATTTATCACTTAGCGACCAGTTTTTAAAGAGCTGATTGTTTCTTAATACTTGCTATATTTCTATATCCCCATTGCATTGCAAGGAACGAATAACCGAGCTACATATTCCTGGTAATGTTTACTTCCATTAAACCGAGGTAGAAGAATTGCTTTTTAGGAATGGTTTGCTGAAGAAGTATTCAAAAGGTAATGTGATTGTAGCATCAGTATTATTTTTATTTGCATAGTAATAATGATGCATAGTCAAGAGATTTGTATAAAAGATATTTCTTGCATTAGTATTTCACATAGCGTCAGTCATTGTTAATTCCTTTTCGAAGCATTCTTAGCTAGTTATTACAGGGAGACATTCTGTTGGTGTTCACTTCCACGATTCTTTTAATACAGATCTAATCAGAAACAAACCAATTATTCAGAATGGGGTTCGTTCTATAATTTGAGGGAAGGGTAATTCTACTCAGATAATGCATTCGTGGGAAGTTCGGGGAGAAGATACGGATGTTGGGGGATCAGTTACAACTGCCAGTGTTAATTACGTTATTAGATGACAATCTGACACCATTAAATTACGTTGTTTTGCTCTGTGGACAGGAACTATGCCTGCGTTCTCAAGTTACGCTAATAAGAGATTTTTCGAGATACGAAATCACGATTCCAAGAGCAGCTTAATTAAGGATATTGATACCAAATGTTATTAGAGCTGTAATTCTATTACTGTGAGGCACAAGAGTCGCATTCTCGCTTGGTTTGGAAGCGCAGTCTTCGTCTTGGGTACTCGACATACCGAGGCATATTCAGCAGATACGAAATCCCGATATCTCATTAACAATGCTAACACATGACATAGGTTCTCACTAAAACCATTAAGTAAATAGTCATTTATACCGAAGTTTTAACTTATGAGCAACCAATGTAATTAGAATTTCGAATGGAAAACAAACTAACGCTATCTAAATGGTCATTCCAAAAGCCACAACAATAAAAACACTTTTATGGTTTAAATATCCTTATCCCTGTTCTTTAAATAAGCGCTATCCAGTTAAATTAATTTGTATGACATTCTTAAATTTTCAATTCCTTTCTTTTTAACATTTTTCAAAACATATCTCTTTCCACCAAATGAACAGAAAGCCCCGAAAATGATTGAAAATGAAAATGATTAAAGTCCAATTTTGTATGGAAGTTTTCACCATATCTTAGTTCACCTTTTAAAACTATTTGTGTACAAAAGCGGAATAAAGCTTCATAGAACAAACTATTTTGCACGAGGCATTCGCCATCCGAAATAGACCTAAAGCTTCTACGCATATGGTGCATCCAGTAGTTTCTGGTAGGATGTCTCTAAATTATTTTAAATATGCGCTAGTATAACTACTGCACACCTAAAACGCATAGGTTAAACCCACCTAAACCAACTACAAATGTAGGAATTAAATTGGAATTTTAAACGTTTAATAACTTCTCCAAGTTGTATCAGATGACGCACAATGGGTTTGATAAATACTTCATTATGAATGAATGATTTCCTGTATTTCCTTTATGTGGAATTTGGGCCCTCTGAGCCCCTCAATCTTGGAGCCCGTAGGTAACGGGTTGAGGATCAGAAGTTTTCTGATCAGAGAGATTCCGCGATTTGTTTGGTGTGTAGTTTACGTCCTCCAACGTTAAGTCATATCGGACGGTGAATGAATTGGGTGAAATGATACTCAAATGATGGATAGAGTCAACATGAAAAATTCAATGCCATGGCCGGGATTTGAACCACGGATCTACTGGTTTCCGTCCAGTCGCTCTTAACCTTTGAGCTACCATGGCCAACGTGCCTTCCTGACATTAAATTCTCCAGTTGACTCATATATTTCCCCGGTAGACCACTAGGGGCTCTCGCATCCGAGATACACCGTTTGTGGCGACTTACTATTGTAAGTACTTAAGTCCCAGGCTTCATCATTTAACTCTAATTATTTTAGTTAATCGATGGAAATTAATCATTTTTCCACACTAGCCGTATATAGGCTAAGATATTTGATGGATAGAGTCAACATGAAAAATTCAATGCCATGGCCGGGATTTGAACCACGGATCTACTGGTTTCCGTCCAGTCGCTCTTAACCTTTGAGCTACCATGGCCAACGTGCCTTCCTGACATTAAATTCTCCAGTTGACTCGTATATTTCCCCGGTAGACCACTAGGGGCTCTCGCATCCGAGATACACCGTTTGTGGCGACTTACTATTGTAAGTACTTAAGTCCCAGGCTTCATCATTTAACTCTAATTATTTTAGTTAATCGATGGAAATTAATCATTTTTCCACACTAGCCGTATATAGGCTAAGATATTTGATGAATAGAGTCAACATGAAAAATTCAATGCCATGGCCGGGATTTGAACCACGGATCTACTGGTTTTCGTCCAGTCGCTCTTAACCTCCTCTCATGAGTTGGATAAGAACCTCATGATTGCAGATTGAAATTTATTATTATATTTATATTTTTCTGCTAGTTCACGACTTTGGACTTCTCAATTCACTCCGTCTCCAATTATGTCTGCTTATGCTTTCCTCGGTTCTTCCCTTGTTTCTTCTAGCTTTGGGTTTATAGTTTATGGCCAGTTTAGGTATTCTGTTATCATTCAGCCTTGGAACATGTTTCCCCCATTGATTTTTGTTGTTGTCAGTATCATGATTTTTGTCCTCCTACTTTTAAATCTTTCCTGGTATGTTGAATGCGTTTTTCTCTCTGTTTAGTATACCTAGCTATAGAACTTAGACATTTCATTTCTGATGTCTGTATTCTAGTACTAATTTTGTAATGTCCATATTTGTGATCCGTAATCAGAGTTGGCATTGCCATTGATTTGCACAATTTAACTATAGAGCTTTTACAGCAATTACTTCCTAATGTTCTTTTTAGTGTGCTTGTTACGTAGTAAAATTTACTTATTTTCTCAATTATAGACCATGTAGGTTATGTAGGTTAAGTTACAGAGTTAGCTATCTATTTATTCAAGAGATATCTGTTCCGTTTTCTTTGATATCTCTTAACTTCTATAGTTGACTTATTATAAGTAATTTTATTTTGATCTGACTGTCATTCAAGTACTGTAGATACACTTTTTTTTTGTAAATTCTTGTATATCAGTGTTCCATATTTTCATCTCTTTTCATGCTTTCATAGTAACTGGTGATTCAAACGCTGCTTTTCCTTCAGTGTTTTGTGGTCATCCATTCTTCTTTATTGCTTTCTTTAATTAATTATGTTGAGTCATATTGCTCATTGTTCTTTTTATTTAAATCTCTTATAGATGTCTTCTAATAGGTGTGCCAATGTTCTTTTCATTTGCTATTGTTGGTTACTTCTGTTGTTCATACCATCCTTTTTGCAATTAAATTCGACTTATTAGCAGTATATATACATATATTATATATACATATAATATATATATATTCTTAATTTATTTGATTTACAAGGTTATACTGCTTTGTAATTTACGTCGTGCAACGTTGTCATATCGGACGATGAATGGAATAGGTGAAATGATGCTCAAATGGGCCAGGGGTCCATGGCACTTACAGTTACGCGACGTTCGCCTTAAAGGATAAGGGAAAACCCCGAAAAAAATCTAGGTAACTTACACTGATCGAGATTCGACCTCGGGACCTCTTGAACGGGACACAGACACTCTACCACCACGCTTTCCAAGCTTAGCCCATTGGGTTAAAAGAGCGGTCATTAAAGTTCCAAGCCAATCGGGGTATGCTTGGAGAAAAATATCAGGATAAGAGATATGGCATCCATAATATATGGATAGATGTCTGTGCTTATAATCGCAAAATTACCTTCCTAAGTATGATACTCAAAGTGGGATTTTGACATAATATTGATGTCATAGTTTACTCCTATAACCTTTAACAGGCGCGTTTCCAACGTGTTTTTAATGGCTTAAAACAACATGGTACAGGGGGTGAAAATAATATGTAGTGTGACTTGAGAGGAAGATTGATATGACGGCTACCTGTAACAAATTGGAATAATTCATCTGTGAAGAATGCCCATTTAATATTAGACAACTTTGTTGAAGACCTTTCTCCATTGGAATGATGCAGAAAGCAATCGAGTCAGTCTGCATCACTCTGAGATTACTCATGGTTTGAAGATGGTTGATTGTTTAATAGGGGGAAATTTTGTGGTGTTTTCTGGAAATAATTATTGAAGAAATAAAAGGAAATATCAACTTCTTCCCGAATTGAGTAATTCGAATAGGATTTCCGATTTCACACACTTAAAATCTCCTACACAGCATTTAAATGTGGAAAATTCAGCACTTCTTGGAAATTAAATTTATATTACCAATTATCAGATAGAATTTAGGTTTTTAAGGATGAATTATTCCTATGTACATATCAAATGAAAGAAGATTAATTATCTTTACCTGAGCCCGAAAAACAGTTATACAATCAAAATTTCAAAATGCCTGAGTGTGTTTTTGTATGATTTGCTACAGAAATTTACATCAGGATTCCGCAATTTATTTTGCCGAAAATGAACTTATATATATTTCTGCTATGTGTTTTGATTTCAAACTATCTGCCCTCTTGAAAACAGTGAGAACTGATTGAGATATGCGAGCGAAATATAATTCAAAGTTTAACTTACGAGCTTTATGAAGCATTCTTAAGAAGACATATAAACCCCGTGAAAAAGTTTTGTATTTATTTGACTTCACCTTATAGTTGTGAACAGAGATTTTCTGTTATGAAAATAAACATAACTCCAATAAGAAATTCTTGCAAATGAGCTTTTAACAGCAGTTCTTCTCAAAACTCGTGATAATAAAATTCCTTGCTTAAAAACTGGAAATGTGAATTAACATGTAACAATCTGGTTCGTTTTGCGTTCAAGGAAGTGTTTTATTACTTTGTGTTGCTATTTAGTTTGGTAGGATAACATTTTCTGTTGAAATATACATTACCGTAACCTGAATAAATTAGTTTCCGTGTACGGCTCAGGCACAATACTTTGGTAGTACACCGTAAAAGGCTGAATCCATGTCTGTTCAATCCATTAGAAGCAGCGGTGTAAAGCAAGATAATAATATTTAATATTTTTGACCATCTTAACGAATAAACGTTCAGTGTATGTACCTCCGATATTCACATTTCTTCAACTAAAAATTTATGAAATTTCTATAAACACATAGCAGTGGGCAGATAAAGTTCTCTGATTTATGTTTCTTTATATCTTCCTTTTGCTTTCGAGATTAACAAGTTACTTAAATAATGAACATCTACTTACGCAGACCTTAATTACAGCTGAATATTTATCAAGCTGGTGTTATTTGATGTTTAATTTCTGAAGAGATTGCAAAAATATAGAATCATCCAAATATCCTGCCTCTGAGGCGAGATTTCACTACACCATCGCCACTACACTACACGCTATTCGCTTTCTGCCTGCCTACTAAATTCAAGTGCACTTTAAAGCCATGTGCAGGCCATGTCCTTCAAGGAGGAGCTGCTTTGCTTCAATACATTCCTGACATCTTATAGTGTTATTCTTTACTTTTGTTTGTTCTCATTAAAAATTTTAGTTAATCTCTTGGCAAATGTACAATTAAATAAATTTTCTAACGGGTAAAAATTCGTTTGATACACTTTACTTTTAATGACACCCAGGGATAGCAGTAACTAGGCTTAAACACGTTTTCTTGACAATACAAGGAATTCTGTAGAAACAAATGAGTGGCAAGCAAATTTACGTTGTGAAGCAGAGCAGTAATACTGTTATTTGTCATTTCTCTCATTCATATTCATGTGTTTCTCCACTGCACTTACGAAACCTTGATTAGATGAATTACGGAGGAAAATATCTTCCCTCCTGACGTAAGAAAGCTTTCCTGTTACTGGGCAGATTCTGGTCTCTGCAGCGCAGGCGCGTAGAATCCTTAATACTGATGGGAAAATAATCATTGAAGTAGCTCTGAAAAATGAACAAACCGAAATGTGTATAGGATAACTAGTCAGTATCCAATGACTAAAATGCCTTCCAGTTTGATCATAGCAAGTCTGACTTATACATAAGGAAAGGTTTGACCTGCAAGAATCTTATTATTAAAGGAAATTATGTTAGTATTATTTTTATAGCCATAAACGCTGGCTGCAAGACTTAATTAGAGCTTTCAAGGACAGCACCGGCATCACAAAGGAGGAAGCAAGTCTGCCGTGAGAGACTAACGCGCCTTCAAGGACAGCCTAAACTTCACATCAAGAAGCGAGTCGTATTATTTGTGCGAAGATTTGTGCGCATTCTGGACCGCTCAAGAATGTAATTTGGGAACATACGACTGCTAGAACTTTTCCTGTGCCGGCCAGGAACATAAGAGCCGACACGAGACCTAGTGGAACAGTGTTTAATTTTAGATTATTTGTGGTCTTTCGAGTGTCAGTCGACGAGCGTGGAGAAAGATTGACAGGCAACGGAACAATCAGTGAAGCAGTTCACGAGTGAATTTCGGAGTTGTGTTCAGCGTTGGCTTGCAGCTCCGTGTAAGAGATAAAATGTATGTACCTCAGAGAGACTACCAGCAGCACAAATAGTGCGCGCTAAAGAGACATAAAGAAACACTAAAGAGTCCTGTTGTAGTGTATTAGTGTAAAACAGAATGTGATTAAAGTTAGCATTGGATTGACAATTTTGGACAAATAAGGAAGTTTGAGGTGTACTTCCACACTGTTACTGTATTTTTTTCCACTATATTGTATGACACGGTGAAAATGCAGTAATTTCATATCTTACCATTAATACTTTTATCCAATTAATTGTTTAAATGAATGCAATTTATTTTTCACCACACCTTTTTATTTCGAGAGTCCTGTTTCAAAAATGTTGGGAAAGGAACAAAGACCTGAAGAATGTTAATTCCAAAGTAAGTACGCTTCGTTAAGAGGTGCTCCGCACAAAGAATATCAAACGAATGAAATTCATATTTAAACAATTTCAGACTTCATTGTTTTCTACGGTGAGGGAAACTTGGACTAACCAATGTGCCTTCCACTCTCTTGCCGTCATTTTACAGTCTCTGTTTTAATTTCCTTCTTCATTTCAACATTTATCGCCTGCTTTCCATTCCCCTACTCCTTTTTAATGGAAGTCAATTCATCTTACGTGTTTATCTTTCAGTGTTATCTTTCTCTTAATGAGTTTTCGCACCCTCGTCTCGCCCTTTTCTTCTTCTACTTAAGTCTTGAGTATTTGTTCTTTGAAACATTAACCTAATGGTAGCAAGGTCTGATAGAAGCTACTTAAAGCGAAACTGTTCGCTCAAGATAGGGGACAAAGTTTCTACTTTCTCAGCTTTTCCGAGAATTAGCATTGTCTTGTAACATAAGTGTTTGGCAAGAAGTATACAACTTAAAAGAATTTGAAAACTTAAACTCAAGTTCGGAATTAAAAACGACTGCATAAAAGATTACGCTGGCAGTGTTCCTACAGCAAGACGAAAAGCTAGTAACAAAATAAGAAGTTATTTATATTTAAGAGATGGCTCAAACATAATGCACGAGGCCCGCATTCGGAAGATTCAGGGTTCGATCTCTGGTGGGTGCCCATTCCTGGATTTTCTGTAGTTTTATCTTATTGTTGGGTATGTTTGTCGGTTGATGACGGGCAGATGGCGTTGAGGCTTGAGGTTTGGAGCATCTCGTCTCCATGGGGTATCTTGAGAGTCTCTATTGTTCGGTACCCACTTTCTCGAATTTCAGCTGGAGGGAAACCCTGCGATGGTTTGTAAAGTTTGCGGTGAGTGACTCCAGACGCGTAGTCAGACCAATTATTGTCACAGAACATTGCGCGTCTATGCGCGTATGCTCCTATTATACTGTAATATCTTGGAATGTTCCAAAATTACTGCAGAATATATGTGCAGACCACAAGGGTATTTTTCAACCCTTGTGTCTGTTTATTTTGCTCAAGGTGCTAAATCACTGCGTTGACGATTGTTGTTGGTTTCCCCAAAAACCATGAATTTTTCGTGTAGAACTGCTTTCTTAGTCATTTTTAGCGAACCAGTCTGAGATGTACCAGACATGTGTAAAGTACCTTAAAACGTGTATCTGGTTGTAACATTTAATTAAGGTTTATTGAAATCGATTTAATAGTTTATGAGAAAAGTGGTACAGACCTTTACAAGTATAACCACCTATGTTCACTTCCTATAAAGGGCATTAGAGAGTTACACCCACCTTCGTTTGTTCATGTTTCTTCCAAAAGGATACATTGGTTTAAAATGTAGTTACAATATGCATCTTAACACATAATTTTATTTGTATTAAAATTAACTCTTAAAGAATAGATTATTTTAATGCAGCAAGATGAAACATGAATAATGAGGTAGCACATGACTATTAGTTAACCATCAAGAAGAATTACAAAGGATGTTAGATTGACTGATCGAAACTGCAAGAAGCTACGCCATGAAGATAAATTCAAAAGAAAGTAAATAAAATTTGGAAGAATGAGAAACCATGGCATTTTGGATAATGTAAGTTAGTTACGTTATTTCCGAAAATGATCACTGATGAAGCCAAACACACTGATGAAATCTGGCAAAGACTTGATGGTCAAAACTGACTTCAACATAGGACTCCGCTGGCAAGAAAACTGGATTTGCAGCTGAGGAAGAGCTTACAGATGTTACATCTGAAGAGGAGCTTTATATGGAACGAAAACAAGGACACCAAGGAAAATGCAATGAAAGTATCTACAGGGCTTTGAGATGCTGTGTTGGAGAAAAATGGAGAAGTTTCGGACTACAAAAGGGAAAACGAACAAAGAAATTTCAAGAAGCATGAAGCAAAGGAGTTATGTGTTGCAGATATACGGAAAAGAAAATCCAATTGGTATAAACACATCATACGAAGAACAGAACTTCTGTTACATGACATTTAAGAATAAATTAAGGAATGGAATACGGGGTAGAGGAACACCTAAGGTACTAGACAGTAACGAGAAGAGGATTAAATAGATTTGAAGGACGTACAGAAAATAGGTGTTGAAGTTTTTAGTTACAGAGACATTTACCCCTGCTGTAAAGCAACAGAACTCTTAATCAATTTGAATTGTTATGCACGCACACGGCATTTTTTTGCCACTGTGCAAATTATTATTGTAAATACTTAGTCCTCTTCCCACTCATATCAATTCACATAAAATTAGCACAAATTGTGTTATTGGTAATCCTTTTTGTCGATGCAAGATGAACATGCGCTTTAATTAATTGTAAAATGCAATAAATAAGCTATACATCATTGCTGGAGCTATAAACGTACTGTCAATTACAGCGAAGTTGTGGAGGACATACTATTGGCGGCTGGGTTCGCGAAGGAACTGCAATCGATGCTAATAGATCTATGAGGAAGGACTAACCACGACCCCAAGGAAAACAAATCTTATGACGAATACTGCTGAGGAGCAAATGCATGTCAATGGGAGAACCTGGAGTATTTCAGTGAATATGTTTAATTGAGGTAAACAGTATCCTTTTGGAAAAATTCCACATTGGAGATATAAGGGCATATCAATCTGGCGTGGAGGAAATTTTGGAGCCTGAAATTTCTCTTAGAAGACATATCTCTTAACGGAAAAAACAAGAACCACTGCTTCAGATTTGCCAGCAAAAACGGAGAAGAAAATACTGCTGATAACAATGCGAAACAGGTTATCAAACGAGAATATAAGAATGAGGACAGGGATGACTAACGCAGCTGTACGGGCGGAAGAGCTGAAATGGAGATGGAGAGGGCACATCGCCGATGGACCCAAAGAACAGTAATATGGAATCCAAGAATAGGACCAAGATCGATAGGGAGACCGAATACTCGATTGACAGAGACTTTAGGAGAATAGCATGAACACCATGGACGATACAGGTAAGGACAGCAAACGTGTAGAATAATCTACGGAGTAGCCAACCACATATACTCCACCTCCGGGTTTGCAACAGAAGTGTTTGTGTTAGTGCTAGTATCAGTGCTAAGTTGAAGTGCAGTTCAAGAATAAGTATGATCAATGTAAATTACAAAAATCAAGCTGAGCAAGGGGGAACTCAAGATGATGAATCACCAAATTTAGGAAGGTTCAAATTATAGAAATATCATAGATTCATTACTTATATTTCAGTACAGCATAAATTATACAACATTGAACATAAAACAATCCATCATAGGTCTAATTTAACGGTGTGTAGAATATAGAACATTAGTTATTACAGTAAATAAGGAGGAACCGACAAGCTAGCTCGGGGCTCTTAGAAGTTGCTCCTTAATTAGCTCATAGCAGCAATTGGGTGCACTAGCAGGAGGCTTTTGTCCTTTAGGGACGGATTGGCTATTCATTCATTCGTTCGTTCCTTCCTTCCTTCGTTCATTCACTCACTCACTCACTCACTCACTCACTCACTCACTCGCTCAATCACTCACTCACTCACTCACTTACTCACTCACTTATTCATTCATTTATACTATGGGCTCTCAGCCACAAAGAGTAGTCGGATTATGAGGGCCCTCATCAGCAAACCGTAGCCGAGTAATTTTTATAAGAAGAGGAAAGTAGCCTTTGCCACAACTGCAAAAGACAGGCAGCGCAGATGAAAGATCGAATATAGCTAAAGCCCAATGATCGATAAACGCTCATTAGGTCGTTATTATAATGCACATAGCTGAAATCGCTAATATAAATTTTCCCTTCCACCACACGGAATTGGAAGCATTTTTGTCAATCTATATGTCTGTTATGTAACTAGTAAATATATCAAGTTCTAGATATATTTTTGCTGGAATGTTTCAAATTAATTGAGAATTTGTTCAACCGTAAACCACTGTATGTTTCCTTTTGTTTTTACTCCTTTCTTTCCTAATTTTAGTGGTCGTGCAACGAGAGTGGAATCTCAAAGTTTACATAGTCAGGCTGTTCTAAAAATTTGAATGTTGCTTTAGTTTACTGAATTGTTCTTATACCTACAATGAAATGTATAAACTAGTAACGAATATTTTTAACAGAGTGTACAAGGTGCAGGTAGAATAATAAGCTTTTATATGAATGGTGTGTAGAATATTCAGGAACAAAACTGCATGTGACTGCAACATACTGTAATAAAAAGTGCTGCTTAAAATAGCTGGAGCCAGTGCAACCAAATTCATTGTTTAAGAATAAAGCACCTTAAAATCCTGCTGGAAATGGTGTCAGACGATTGTCCTCCTAAACAATGGAGTGCAGGAATTTGTTTTTCGGCAGATTACCAGAGACCGAGTGTAAAATCCATTACTTATGTCTGACTCAGGAATTCATAAAACAATAGTGGACTGTAACCATCGAGTAGCACTTCAATAATGCTCCATTTCAAATATTTTTCTTCAAAAAAGAATTGATTCGACCAACAAAACAATTAATCAGTTTTAATTCCACATTCTATGTTACTTTCTGCAAGTAACAGTTAAGGTACGTTCAATATTTACATGCAGAGGTCTGCCATGTACAATTTCAATACATTACGAAAATTGGTTCCAGGCTTAAATTAGTCCGAATATGATTTAAATTTTGGTTTGAGTGCAACTACTTAAAATTTATTTTTCAAGCGCATTATTATAGGTTAACAGTAGCAATAAACCACTAAAAACTTATTTTTGGTTGCTTACTCTGTTTAAATTGTTCGTTAGGCTTTAATGGCCTTAGTTCTCCAGTAATAACACCCCTATTACTTCTGTTGTTTTATTTAAGAAGCTCGAAATTTACAGATATTTTTGTTTATTTATAATATAATGTGTACATTAATAGCAGTAAACAGCTTGATTTTTAGAACAATCCAAAGCTCTCCATATTAAATCCACACTAATTTGAAAATTTTCTTATTAGGCATTCGTGTTAAATTTGTTTCCGGAATGTTTCTTCTCTTGTATGCACCAGATAAAATAAAATGAAGTGCACTTGTGCTTTATTTTATGTGAACTTGTCTTATGTTATTTAAGGCGGGAGGTGCATGTCGTGTAGGTGGTAGCATGTCTGCCTAACATTCAATGGTTCCTGAGTTCGAATCCCCGTCAGGGCGACTTACCCAGTTAAGATTTTCCCAGTGTTTTCCTATTGGGCCATATGAGCATCATTTCATCAACTTAATTCTCCTCCGAAATGACCTAACGTTGGAGCACCAAGTTAAGAGAGAGAGAGAGAGAGAGGGGGGGGGAGGATTGTGACTTTGTGGGGTCGTAGAATTAAAAGTCCAATTTGCGGAAATTCAAATCGTTCTTTATTTGCGTAGAAATACACTTCGTAGCAGCAGCATTAGATCACATACACATTCACGATCTACCGAGATCGATGACCACACAAACAGCATTCTGATTACATCAGTTCTCGTTACAACAACACTCTAGAACTGTTTACTCCTTACTCTGTTTACCACTGTTCACGACTTGTTTACGACGACTCTGGAGTTTCACAATCTCTTAAATATACCTCCATTGATAGTTTATAACCTGTTCTAAAACAAACCAGAAACCGAATAATCTCTGTCAATCAAGAACTCACTAGAAATTTCCATTTATCTTACTTATCTGAGTCGGTAAGTCTTTTATCTCCGGCGCTATGTTTATCGGCTTATGCAATCTCTTTATCTCCGTGAAACACTATCCCTCTGTTATTTATTTGCGCTGAACCTTTTATACCCATTACCACGACAGTATCTTCTCATGTACTGGGATTTGAGTTACTATAGGTAAGGAACCTCAGGTAGAAGGAGACAAACTGAGGACAAAACAGAGACTACAGGCCAAAGGCCCACAGGCCTTGGTAATGCATGGGAGTCCATAACACTTCGGAGCTAGAACTGCCTAAACAGAGTGGTGCACGACTAAGTAGAGCTCTAGATTCCATGAAGAATATTCTTTCTACGCCATCCCTCCGCACTACTAGGAAATCTAAAAGCGAAACTAAAATATCATAAGGAATCGAAATGAAAAGTAAATGCTGGAAAGAAAATCGTGTAGATGAGAGGTGAGCTGGTATCAGTCCTGGCAAAATCACAAAATCTCTGATCTATCATGACTATTAATATTCTTTATATAAAACATACCACTGTATGTTCGTGCAATATATCAGGTCACTGATGTCAGTAAACTGTAGGTAATAAAATGTATATACTAGAGTCAGCAATATCTTCTAGATAAACGTACGAGGATACTTTCTTTGCAGTAAATTGTACAAAGAACTTTCAGGAGACAGTGAACTACAAAAGAGAAACTCTTGGGTTGAATGAAGTTGGAAATCAGTAACAAAGAGAATTTCCAGAACGTCTGAAGTTCAAAGAATTAAAGGTAAGCTCTTGAGCCTTCCAGCCTTACTCTATTTGTGATTGGCTAGTTTGAGCTGAACGTCATAGCAATAACGAGCCAATAGATCTTAGGTATTTTATTTAAACAAAAAAGCAGAAGCAATACCACTAAAAGTGGTAGCGGTGTGGTCCGTAATGATCTGATACAAATTTGGAAGTAAGTGGAAAAATAACATTTATATTAATAACGTTAATGATTATAACGACAGCTGAATACAAATATATGGTTTTATAAAACGCAAATTAACACGAATCATTATAATCCAGCTAAGTAACAAAAGTGTACGTGAATAAATACCTAGAAGCTAGAGCGAATTAGACTAAGTATAATCTGAATATACAGAGTATATATAAATGAATATCGGGGTTTTAGCTCTTTATAATATTTATTACATGCAACTTAAAGTTTTAAATGATATGTCAAATAAAAAATCAACTCAAACAGTTTTACAAAGAACCTTATAACCCTTTGCCACACGCCACACATCAAGTTTATAGCCGAGTTCTTCCCAAACGTTGATAAGTGTATATTCAGTAATTGTAGCAACAGTTGCTTCAATCCGGTTACTTAATTCAGGGAGGTCAGCTGGAAGCGGAGGCACGTACATACGATCCTTGAGGAAGCCCCAAAGTAAAAACCTCATGGCGTTTGGTCAGGAGAACGTGGAGAGCATGCATAGCAAGACCTATCATTGGGGCCCTTGCGACCTATACAGCGCTGGAGTACAGTGACATTCAACCAATCGCGTACTTTATTTTGCCAATAAGGTGACGCACCATCTTGCTGGAAAATGAAGTTATTTGGCACATGTTCTTCCAACAGAGGGAAGAGCCATTGTTCTATTGTATCAAGGTAAGAAGTGCCAGTTACAGTAGGTTCAACAAAAAAGAAAGGCCCATAAACGTTTTGCTGGGATACGGCACAAAAAACATTCAGTTTAGGGGAATCTCGTTGCATTTGTACCATATCATGGGGACTTTCTGAGTCCCAGATGCGCACATTATGAGTGTTAACACGTCCACTGAGGTGAAAGGTCTATTCATCACTGAAGACAACACGATCCATAAAATCGCTGATCGTCATGAAACAACATGTCGTTTGCGTAGTTGGCACGTAATCCCTGGTCTGTCCGCTTTAGAGCCTTTAATAAATCAAAACGGCAAGGACGTAGCCGAAAACGTTTTATTACAACTTTCAAAACAGTCGACACAGGATCTTGTAATTCACGATTAGCCTTCCGGACTGATTTCTTTGGGCTATGAGTGAACGACCCTCTCGCTTGCTCAACAGTCTCTTCACTTATTCTTGGTCGTCCCGTGCTCTTCCCTATACAAAACCAGCTGGTATCTTCGAACTGATGATACCATCTATTATTGTTATTACCACTAGGAGGATCACCGCCGAACTAAATGCGGAACGCACGTTGCGCAGTAACTCCAGATTTGCTCTTTGCAAACTGCAAAAACACAAAACGCTTTCTGTTTACCAGTCACCATCTTTGCTACTACAGCTGTCTAGCGGATTTCGGCAGAAACATTGCACGTGCATGCGCACTGGTGTCAACAAACAAAACTGTTTGAATTACTTTTTCATTTGACATATCATTTATAACTGTAAGTTTAATGTAATAAATATTATAAAGAGTTAAAACCCCGATATTCATTTATATGCAGCCTGTATATGTACAGGGTGTCTCTAAAGTCACTATCCATTTTAATGAAGGAATACAGTGATTGAAAAATCAATGTTAATTTGAAGTGTTACACATATTCTAGTGCCCTTCTACATGACTTCCATCCAATTTAAAACACATACGCCATCTTTCAGTAGTGAAACGGAATGTAGACTGTAACATGTCAACCGTAATTTGACCTCCTGCTTCCCTGATACGATTCCTTAACTCAGGCAGACCATTCACTTTGCTAGTGTACACTTAAGATTTGATGTACCCCCATGCAATAAAGTCTAAAGGAGTAAGGTCCGGTGAACGGGAAGCCCACAGCCGACGTGAACCTCTGCCTGCCTATCTCCATGGAAAGGTTCTGTTAAGGTAATCACGGACGAAGTTTGCAAAATGTGCAGGCGCACCTTCTTGCTGAAACACAACTGTATCCAGTATGCCATCCTCTTGAAGCTGCGCTTCAAGGAACGGTTCTAACATGCTGAGGCAGATGCTACCTTTTATTGACCTTTCGGCACAGAAAAATGGGCCATACTGTTTTGCGTTTGTCATACCCAACCAATATTGACTTTCGGTGTATCACTTTCCCATTTCGATACCTCATGTGGTTCTTCATAATCCCAAATTCGACTGTTGTGTCTGTGCACTTCCCCACAAACATGGAAAGTGGCTTCATCGGAGAATAAAATGTTGTCCATTAAATTCTCATTCTCTCTACATTCCAGGAGGTCATACATTGCCCGACGACGGGAGAAATCCTCGTCCTCAAGATGGTGCCGAACTTGAATGTGATATATAGAGTGAAACATAGAATTTTCCACACAGTGTTGCGCGGGACGTTCAATTCCCTACTGAGTTGTCGAATTGATACCTTCGGACTCCTATCACTGGCAATTTGAACCTGCTGCACTGTCTCTGCCAAGACGTGTGGTCGTCCAGGACGTGTCTCATCACACACACTGCCGATACACTAAATTTGTTCACAAGCAGACGTATGTGTGCCCTTGATGGGGCTGGTCTGTGGAATTTACGGGTAAATTCCGCTCTGGCGTTTTCATAAGACAATCCGTGTACCCGTGCACAAACAATGGCAACCCATTCTTCTGTGCTAAACATCTTGCACTAAGATACCAGTGTCTGAAAAGAAAAGAAACAAAATATTGCGTTTTCATTGAAATGGATAGTGACTTTAGAGACACCCTGTATATGCATACGAAGTTTACTATATATATTGTGGAAATCTACCATAAGAGAATTTTTCATGTCATTTACCTCCCATGTCATAGCTATCTTTCCACTATCTCAGAGAGCAAAGTTCACACTAACGAGATACATACGACAAAATTAAACATTTTTAATGTTCAACGCACACATACATTCAATAAGAACCAACAGCATGGAGGTAATCAATGCAGAGAGGATGCAAAGCGTGGGACTTGAAAACGGACCACGGTATAGTTGGGAAATTGG
Source organism: Mantis religiosa (assembly GCA_030765055.1). Lineage (NCBI taxonomy): Eukaryota > Metazoa > Arthropoda > Insecta > Mantodea > Mantidae > Mantis > Mantis religiosa. The sequence continues at coordinate 99,276,143 of CM060951.1, read as the reverse complement.
CTCCATTACCCTATGGTGAAACCGCTGTAGAAGCTACCCAACATTTTCCTCCTCACCAGGAAAATCCACAAAAAGCCCAAATTGAGAGACAATTGTCGTTGACAATTCAAACCTGGACTTCCCACCCATTGGCGCAGCGTCTTTTTGCTCGGCTACATATTGTTGTTTAATAGCTCTGTGGGTGGATTCTTTCAGTGTGCTAAGAGGATATTTACTACTAGCACTTTAACAGACAGCTAATGTGTCACCTCTTGCCCAAATGATATTTGAAGTACGCCACAGTAAAACAATGGGTCTCCTTTTAATGTTCCCAAACATATGTTTTTTTTTAGGTGAGTTGTTATGGACCCACTGTACAGCTTTTTAAGCACTTTCGCATTTCTGCTTAATACAGAGTCAAGGGAGGTACTTCACCAAATTAATGACATATCGGCTGCGGAATTTGCAATGGACTGTACATTTACTTCATTAGTACTTTACATTTGTAGTTTGTGTATGAACATAATAGACTGGGCGTGCTAACAAATAGTGTTACTTGCAAAACAACTACTAAAAATCTTTTACAGAGCCCGCTATCACAATGGCGTTAATAGACTTTGAGTCTGGAGTGATAGCAACACCAGGGTGAAAAGAGTCATTGAATCCCTGCTAATTAATCTAGACCTAATTTTGCTCAAATCCAGTTACTATATTGTAGCCGCTGGCATTGATCTCATCATAACAAACCCGATACGGCGCAATTACTTCCATGTAGGCAACCACTTTCCGTAACGATGCCCATAAATAATAAGCCTCCAGCCCATGTGAGGACATCAAAATGGAATTTAGGTGGAACAGCAAGGTCCCAGAGTAATAACTAGGGCTACACAATCATATCCAACACCATACGATATTGATCTTTTCGGGTTTCTCCTTTGTTATAGAGCTGGTGATTAAATATCAATAAAAGACTGGAATTGTGATACGTGAATAGGAAATAAAACACTATTTCAGTTAGGAGCTAATTTCCTGGAATGCGTAAATACTTGCATGAAACATTCACCTGATAAGGCTAGTGCATAACTTACAAGTAAACATTAGTGGTAACAAAAGGGTCATTGTCAATTCGTTGACTGAAAAGGAACATTTTAGTGCTTCGGCTTTCAATAAACAAACAAACAAACAAGCTAGCAAACAAACAAACAAACAAACAAAAACAGCAGCAGCAGCAAGGTCAACAACAACAATAACAACAACAATAACAACAACAATAACAATAACATTAATAATAACAATAACAACAACAATAATAATAATAATAATAATAATAATAATAATAATAATAATAATAATAATAATAATAATAATAATAATAATAATAATAATAATAATAATAATAATAATAATAATAATAATAATAATAATAATAATAATAATAATAATAATAATAATAATAATAATAATAATAATAATAATAATAATAATAATAGTAATAATAGTAATAATAGTAATAATAGTAATAATAGTAATAATAGTAATAATAGTAATAATAGTAATAATAGTAATAATAATAATAATAATAATAATAATAATAATAATAATAATAATAATAATAATAATAATAATAATAATAATAATAATAATAATAATAATAATAATAATAATAATAATAATAATAATAATAATAATAATAATAATAATAATAATAATAATAATAATAATAATAATAATAATAATAATAATAATAATAATAATAATAATAATAATAATAATAATAATAATAATAATAATAATAATAATAATAATAATAATAATAATAATAATAATAATAATAATAATAATAATAATAATAATAATAATAATAATAATAATAATAATAATAATAATAATAATAATAATAATAATAATAATAATAATAATAATAATAATTAATAATAATAATAATAATTAATAATAATAATAATAATAATAATAATAATAATAATAATAATAATAATAATAATAATAATAATAATAATAATAATAATAATAATAATAATAATAATAATAATAATAATAATAATAATAATAATAATAATAATAATAATAATAATAATAATAATAATAATAATGATAATAATGATAATAATGATAATAATGATAATAATGATAATAATGATAATAATGATAATTATGATAATAATGATAATAATGATAATAATGATAATAATGATAATAATGATAATAATGATAATAATGATAATAATGATAATAATGATAATAATAATAATAATAATAATAATAATAATAATAATAATAATAATAATAATAATAATAATAATAATAATAATAATAATAATAATAATAATAATAATAATAATAATAATAATAATAATAATAATAATAATAATAATAATAATAATAATAATAATAATAATAATAATAATAATAATAATAATAATAATAATAATAATAATAATAATAATAATAATAATAATAATAATAATAATAATAATAATAATAATAATAATAATAATAATAATAATAATAATAATAATAATAATAATAATAATAATAATAATAATAATAATAATAATAATAATAATAATAATAATAATAATAATAATAATAATAATAATAATAATAATAATAATAATAATAATAATAATAATAATAATAATAATAATAATAATAACGATGACGACGGCGATGATGATGACGATATATAATGATGATGTTAATATTAATTCTTTATTTTATTTCTCCATGTTAGATTAACTACATTTTGAGGTGAATTAACATAATTTTTAAAATGTAAATAGTTTTCACTAAATGTAAAATAATCTGCGCAACAAAATGTTTGTCTCTTTTATTCCGGTTAGCCTCATACATATGGGTGTAATAGATATTCCTATGAGACGGAAGTACCGGGTTGTTGTCAGCTAATCGGATCAGCAGTGTGACTATTTAACGAATAAGCTAAACGGCTTGAAGCGAAGGAAACGATGCGAAGTAATAGAAGTATGTCAGTTTGTTAAAACCTAGATAGTTCTGTGCTCACAATTGGATCTTGTTTTGATGAAAATGTTGTGACAGCCCAGCATACATTTACTAAAGGGCAGAGATAGTCCAGGTCACCTGATATTTTGGCGTAAGACGAACCTGAAGTCAGCTTCTGCACAAATGTTATTCTTTCACCCTGTAATTAGGGATTCTACGCAACAAGTTTTCTATCTTATTTTCATTATAGAATATCGAAGTCTATCAGCGATATGAATGTGAACATTATGGCCCCTTGTAAGACGATATCCTAATAACAAATTATTAAAAACACTCTAATTTTCTGTCCATCTGGTTCATTTTGAATTGATTTGTGCTATTTTATTTTGTTTGAAATTATTTCTTTAAGTGGCTGCTCACTTCTTTACGACGTACTGCCCACCTACCTAGTAGGCATCTCAAATAAAAGCTCGATGTCAAGATTGCCGTTTTCAGTAGTCTGGAAATAATATGCCAGCCTCTGGTTCTCGAGGTCACACATTCAAACTTGACGGAATGGTATGGATTTATTGTTACGGGCGTAAAAAATTTGTAGCATGGCTTCCTTTGGAAGGAAGTAATCCGGTCATAGATATACGGCATGTAAAACAGCTTCATTTTATAAAGACCTCTGAGCCAAAATATGTCTCTTATACGACTAATATAAGCATGGACGATGGGAACCACAGCAATTAAAAACTCAAAAGCGAGGTACGATTTCAATCGCAATGATATTGTAAGGTGATATATATATTTAAGGGTGCTCAACTACGGCGGTCATCAGCGCCCTTTAAAAAACTAGTCATGGCAAAAGCCAGATATAAAAATTTCTAAAAGCTATACAAGTGTAACAAAACCTATTAAAAATACACGTACATAAAAAACATGAATCAAAACCTACTAAAAATTTCGTTCACTAAATCCTAAACTCTAAACTAGACAAGAATCTAAAAGCCTTCTCCACGGATCTCCACGCACGGCCTACACGTTGGTGGGCCTGATGACCGTCTTCCTCAACCACGAAGAGGAGCCCACACGAGGGAGACTGTTGGCTCGGGACCTCGGGTGCGCCAAACCCGTACCTACTGAAGTAGGCCCCTCGGGGGTATTGTAAGGCGGCTTGAGTGAAAATGTGGGGAAGGGGAGAAAAAGAGAGAGGGAGGGAGAGAAATGAACTCAGGGATAAATACCAAACATGTTATTTATGTTCTATATGGTCCAAAGAAGAGGAATAGTACTGTAATGAAAATCACACACCTCAAACTAGATTCCCGTTGCATTAAGGACATTTCAAGTTAAATTCTTTATTAAATAATAATGTTAAAGATTCTTGTATGCCAAATAAAAAAAAAAATATTGAAATTTTCGGGTTTACCCTGGAAGTACTTTTATTTAGAAGTAAATCTCGATTTTTTTTAACTGTGAAGCCTTTGAAAGAGAGAGGGGGAGGGAGGGAGGGACAGCTGGAGAAGAGTTCATTAAAAACACATTTAGATCTCCGTAAACACATAGGTTATTTCCAATGACATACCTGATATAAGTCATTTCAGCAGTTCTGTTTGATTGGTTTACATTTTTTAATATCTCCGTCGCTTCCAGAAATGTTATCACTTGAGTTATTTCTCACGCTTTACGGTACAGAGTATAGAATTTCAAAACTAGCATATAGATGCATTTAAATAACATTTTATTATCACCTTAGTTTCCTGTGTTCCTGTTGTATATACAAGGAAATGTATGCGCGTTTGTCTTGTTTCCTAAAAAGTGCATACATTTGTAGAAGCTACATAAAAATAAACGATAATAAATAGAGATAATAAGTAAAATATATTTAGGTGAATATGTACTATAAAATTGCATTTCGTACGAAGGTACAATATTATATACACAGTAATTTCTAAACCCTTTTATGCCAGGGATGCTCAGCTTGATCTGAACGAACTGTTTAGCTTGCAGCTTACTCCACTTGGTACTCGCATGGTTATTTATTGCAAAATACCTAAAGGAAAGTTAGGGGAGTCAGACTGAAAAATTCAATGCCATAGCTAGGATTTGAACCACGGATTTTCCGGTCTCACCCTGCTGCTGTTAACCATTAAACTACCAGACCAATGTGTTAGCATGACATTAAATTTTCCAAATGACTCTGTTTTTCTCCATAAACACTAGGGTCTCTCGTAAATATATGAAACAACTATCTTAATGGCGACTTACTATGCTGTAAGTACTTATACTTAACGGCTTGGCTTTATATTTCGGACCACTATTGGGTCAACTAATGTTGGCACATTGGCCATGATATCTCAATAGTTAAGAGCAGCCGGACGTAAGATCCGTGGTTCGAAACACTTTTGAACCAATAATAGGACGCGTGCAATTTTGAGAGAATATAATACATAATTGGGAGAATACATTACACTATTTACGTCTCAGGGAAAATGTTGGAAGTGTCCTCCTTCTGCATCTGTAAATGCTTGCACTCGTCTCACCATATTCTCTGAACTTTTACGGAGAGTATCCGCGCCAATGTTACTTGTTTCGGTTTAAATGGATTTCTTGAGAACATCTATTGCCCGTGGCCTATTCTTGTACACTCTATTTTTAGTTACCCCCACAAGAAAAAATCCAGTATGGTTAAGTCAGGGGATCTGGGGAGCCACAGACATTTTGAGATTATTCGATTATCAAAGAAACTCGTTACCAGTTCCATTGTGTCATTAGATGTATGGCACATTGCTTCATCTTGCTGGAAATAACCTTCTCTCAATTCGATATCATCCAGCTGCTCCACAAATGTCTTGAAGATACCCATATATACTTCAGGGTCTACAGTCGTATCAAAGAAAAACGGACCAACGACCCACGGATGCTGGTGAAGAACACTTCCAACTTTTTCTCTGAGATGCAAATAGTGTAATGTAGTCTCCCAATTGTGAATTATATTCTCCCAAAGTTGTACGTGTGTCCTATTATTGGTTCAAAAGTTATGGCCTATTGAAATGGTTCAGGTTAAACTAATTTGATGTGTCGCACCCAAGTGACTTTCTCAGCTCTTGTACAAACTATTCCTTTAGTAACTGTTTTCATTATCAATTGTCTATTCCATATCAGAGTGCTTATCGCTGTTAGCAATGCCTGTTTCATCCACGCAAAAATAGGTCGCAGGCCGACCCAACAGCTGCATGCTCTCACCCCCCTGCTAGCCTCATATCAACAATAACTGAACATTGTTTCATCTACAAAAGGACGCCCAACGTTAAAATCATAGTTCAGAATGCAACCTGAAGTAACATTTGAAGTGTTAAGCATACGAAATGAATATTTTACTTAGGTTATTTGGAATCCTCCTCACAAATCTGAATCAATTGAAAATGAGAGAGCTGTCATATTGAAATGTCTCTCTGAGAATTTTGATGACACTTTTTATTGAAACGCACGTAAAATCAGATGTTATTTTGTAATATGCACACTGTAAATGATGGATATTTTTCTAGTAGTGAGTCGAATACAATTAAGCGTTAGTCGTTTTCCGCCAGTTGTTAACCTTTTTCCGCTGATACGTAGCTTTGTTTGCCATTTGTACTAAAATATCAACTGAATAAATCATAAGATTTGCCCTGAGTTTAATACAGGCTGTGCTGTATGTATGTTAGGGTGAGGTCTACCCGAGAGTCCGAAGGCTTCGGCCTGCCATCCGGGAGACGATGGAGGACTCCGGGGCTCTTTCCATAGGGCAATACCTGGAGTATAAAAGGTCCCCCATCGACAATAACGTCAAGATGGCTGGAAGTGGATACGCCACTTACGTGCGTCAACCCCGCAAGGAACACTACCGAAAACCTCAGTGGAGCCTCCTGGTGATCTAGCACACCTTCTACTAGCTCTGCAGGCTAGTGCCCGGGATTATTAAGAAAACCTCTGCCCCCTCCGAGCGGCCGAAGCCTGGCTGGAGGTACCCTATCTCCCACGGGTGTCGGGAACACACTGCCCCCTCGAGTCCAACCCAAGCCGAACAACTCCCATTCGGGAGGGGCTCGGCTGTTCGACAACACAGGGTACTAAATATTATGAATGACTGTTCCTTATATTTCCGCGTAATACAAACACTCTATTCGGTAGTCAGATAGTACCTTGGAGAAGTCATTGCTGCGTTTCCCTTGTATGCAAGAGAACAGCAGTTATGTAAGCAATGCACCTGCGTTAGCGCAATTGCAGATGGTGTTAACAAAGCTGTATTATATAATATATCCAGTTAGTGTATAACTATTACCTTTAGCAATGAATTTTTATGATAACTGCAGTAAAACTGTCATTCCTATACCTTTAATAACCCAATATTTCATGACACAATAATTAATTAAGAACAATATTCCAATACATTGGCGTGAATTTATTTCCTTAGGACTAGCAAGAGGACGTGCTTTCGATCACATTAGTGGGAACTCTGGTTTGGAATGGATAATACTCATATTAATCTCCGTAGGGGAGGGCATCCGTCCCCTTCAGCTGCTGTGGTGCGAGCGCTGAGGACCCTTAGCACTCAACGTCGGGCCGAAAATTCGAGTCCTTCCCCAATGGGAGTTGTCCGGATTGGGTTGGAGTCGAGGGAGCAGTGTGTTTCCGACAACCGTGGGAGATAGGGCACCTCCGGCCAGGCTTCGGTCACCCGGAGGAGATAGGGAGTTGCCTAAAAGGTTCCGGTGTAGAATGTGTGCTAGGACACCAGGCGGCCCCACCGAGGTTATTCGGTAGTCTTCCCTGTGTGTTGACGCGCGTGTTGATCCGTCTTGACGTTGTCGTTGTCTTGACCTTGTTTTTAGACTCCAGGTATTGCTTTATGGAAAGAGCTCTGGAGTTTCCATCGCTCCCGGGTTGTGTAGAGGCCGGAGTATTTGGACTCTCGGGTAGGTATCTCGATGAACCGAACTGAACTCATACTAATCAAGGTAAGTTTTATATTATACTCAATGTTCATGTAAATACAAAGAAAATGTGTGTATAGGATAGACTTTAAGAAATGATCAAGTGCTTTAAGAGCACGGCTTGTTGATATACGATGGCCTTGAAATTCCATTTTCATGGCCAAGGGATAAAAGCAAACGAAGCACAAACAAGGACACACTATTTGACAAAAGTGCAAGAACTGGAAGGTTCAAACCAATAGAGAGGAATATCTTGGGAGTGTTTCACTGTACAAAACATGTATTTGATGTAAATTGTCCGTCATATTAGTGTCAGAAGCAATTGACCACAGTTGGAGCACAATATATAACATATTAGCTAAAACTGTCAGATGAGCTTCACGAATTTTAGATTTAAAATTTGTTGTGCTCACACTAGAGATATAAGGGGATTCAACTGAAATTAATTTTCAGTAATGCTCATGGAACAAGCTGAAACATTAAACAAAATGTGTACAAAGCAAGCTTTTCCACTTATCCTCTTTAAAATAAAGGAATGGTCGGACAGCGATTATTTAAATTTGTACATTTATCTCACATTAAATTTATGGGAGGGGTATGATACATGTAGGATCCAAGAGTATTTTGGAATATTTATCATCTATCTTCACACACACACATATAGTAATTAATACATTACCATTGACAACATTCCTAGCACATAGAATTCCCATTCAGTGCATACCCCTTCTACCTGCCTGCCTTAAATTTCGATCTCAATACACACAACCCCTGATGCTTAATTATCAATAAAAGCGTAATATCTAAGCAACATATTGAATAGCGCGTAAAAGTAATCTGGGCACTTAATTTTTATGTTATATATGATAACAAATACGAAGCCTTCAGAGCATTTTGGATTTTCACAGATACGTTGCCTTAACAACTTTATGAGCCTGCGTTCTAACCTTTAAATTGGGGGAAGTTTGTTACACCTAACACAGTGACTTATTTAAGACTGAATGTTTCGTGCACACATGAACAATAGCTATGCTGTTGGCAGTATTGACTGCTTTCCAGTACGATAACCTTGGCCCTGTAGCACCTAGTTGATTCCATATGTATTAATGAACACCTAGGGCACATCCAATTAAACTGATCACATCCCTCGCTTGCCTGATGCACACCACATGCTTGTTACCACAACGCTGTCCCTGTATCGACAGCCTCTCTCTGAATTCGGTCGGCAGTGAACCGTGGAACATGTAGTGCAACTCAACTATTTAATTACAACCTAATTAACACCTGAACAAAAAGAAATGAAAAGGTGTAAACTAAAAAGAATGCCACATTTTACCTCTCTTAATTATTCAGGCAATTCATTAGGTGCTGCAATACGTCGAAAGTTAATGGAAACAAGCGTTGCATATATGGGAAGTGCCTTTTCAGCTAGGTACCAATACGTACAATCTAATACGTAGTTAAGGAGTCTTTAAATGAGCTACAACTACCGTACCAACAATTACGATGCACAAATGTTTATTAGTGGAATTCAGTCAGTTGCAATCGATTGAAGTGTGCAGCTAGTGAAGGGCAAACTGTCGTGGTTTGCGGATGGGCTGCAATCCGGTATAGGTATTTTCAAATATAAAGTAGCACAAAAATAAATTAAGTTAAACGCTAACTAAAAATTGCATGTTGACGTCGAAGATAAAAATTCAACAAAACCAGTTCCGCTTCAATTGCCCCCCCCCCCCCAAAGCACCATGAAAATATTGCCAAACCAATTGAACAACCCATAAAAGTGATCTATGCACGGCTATTTGATATTAATAAAAATAACTTCTTAAAGCGTCTTTCTATACGGGTGCTTAAAATTCCATAACAATGCTAATTTCGGCGGAAATTTGGTATGTGAAAATGAAAAGTATGCATTAATAACTGCTGATTTAAAAGAAAAATATAGTTTTTTTTATTAACTTTACAATTCCCTCAGTGTCCTTTTATGCAAAAATTGATTAAAGTAAGGTAAATTGTATCATAAATAACGGAGAAAATGCCTAAAATCAAGCGAATGAAAAGCATTTCAATATAAAAGGAAAAGGCGGTAGTCTAGAAGCAAAAACTAACCTTTAGCCAGAGGATATTTTCCATACCGATAAGCGACAGCAAAAGGTAACTTGTGGTCTCCAAGAGGAAGTGCATTGCTGCGCTATGTTGATGCACATAGTCATCTCCTTATTATGCAAAATAGCAATAAATATACTTGAAGGAAATGCATTAACACCAGTGCATCTCTGAAACACCTTCCAATTAGGGTTCTTAGTGATCAAAGAGTTTAATACTTGTGGGACAATATCACAGATCAATTCAACCCGTAGAGCAACAGCCCTAGTAGGCCAAGGCTTGTCAACCCGACTGCTGGCCTCACGCCCATATACGCAAGATAGAGATGGGTTTTCATCCAAACGATACGGGGAGATGTAGTCAGCATCTCGGCAGCCCCAGCCGGAAAGTTGGCTTACGCAACCAGGGGCACTACCTGGCGCAGCTCCTCATCTTCACGATGCTGAGTGTCTCCCGGTCCTACACCCGGGACTTAAATTCCGCACCCTCCAGGGACGGGATGGAACCCGGGCGCATTCCTACCAAATTAGGGCGCCTTAGCCCACTAAGCCACGACGCTATATATCTTTAAAGTATTCCAGCCAGATTCAGAGAATGTTCTTTGATTGGAAACATTAGGAACTCGTTACTCGTCATTGATGGCATCTAACAGACGCACTGCAAAATTCTCCTGGCATTTAGCTTAGGTCCCCTTAGATAAAGCAGGAAATTTTCTTATTATTCATTTCCAAAACATTTATTTTGTATTAAGCTATCTTTTATATGTCATTTTTATTTTGAAATCACCCTTCATCTATGGGATTCATTCTCTTTCCGATAACAATTTCTTTATTCTCAAACGTTAATCTCTATGAATTCTATACTAATAGCAGACTTCATTATGAAGTACTAGAATTTTATTCACTCATTCACCACTTAATTTTCCGATAAATTTTTTGTCGGACCATGATATTGGCATTGACGTCAGATTGGGCATGAGGTCCCCTACACAACACCATAATTTGCCTGTGTAGACAAAGAGCAAACTGAAATCTAATATCCTAAACATTCAGGTTTACTTTGCTACCTAATACAGGTCTATATTAATTACAGCTACAAGCTAAGTGGAAATCTGAGATCTTACAGCGTTTAATGGTAAACATGGTGCATAGCGTATACCTCGTCGGAATAACTCTTCCTCTTTATGCAATAGAAAGCGGTGAAAATTAATAAAATAAGCAATTGTTACAAAATTATAATGTGCAAAGACAAATCCATAGAATATCCAAGCCATTAAATACATTCCGTAAAAGTAGCGAAGTAGTAAGGCAGTATCATATTAAAGGTACGATACAGAAGTTTAGAATTGGATTGTGTAGGAGATTGATGGATGTGCACAACGTTTATGACTTACGACTACAGCGCCATAGCATGTTAGATGCATATTAGAACAAAAATAAAATGCGGATACTTTGCTGACTTTGGTAGCTCTGACGTGTAAAATACATTTTGTGCCGTTACAGTTTACCTGAGAGAAAAAGTTTTCCATATACGGACCTTCAGTTTGTATTTTAAAAGCATTCTCCAATTTAACACAATTGAAACTTTGCACTATATCTGCTATGACAGTATAGTGGAATGTTTGCATCTTGGTCCGGTTTTATTATTGATCACAAAGGCATGTACAGGAGGTAATATTACACATGCATAATGGTAAAACACTCAAAGAGTGCATAAAACAGAGGATAATAAAACCAGTAGCAATTATTGAAATACCAGTTTACTAAAAAGCCAAGACAAATGAAAAGGAAGTACTGTTCACAGCTGACTTCTTAAAATTGGAAACATTCTTTCTTCACCCCTGAATAAAAGGAATGAAACGAAAAACACCAAGCAACAGACTCGCTAGTGTTACATAATTACATTTTTGGTTGAATCTGAGTCATAGAGCCTAGCAGGATCATGGAGTTCAGTGGATGGAGTTACATTTCATGGAAAGATAACGGTACACCTTTTACCTCTTCCATCCAACTTCTTTTCCAATAAAATATTAGTCTGACATATGGTGGACACTAGTGTTCACAAGATGCTCCAACTTAGCTCAAATGGACACCAATGGATGCTATTTCAATATGGAGATGGAATCCACTTTGTAGTGCTTTAGTCTGTGATAATTATAGAGTTGACCATACAAAATAAGTGATTTGTATGCGTGGAAGTTGACGGGACTTCGACAACTATTGTTGACACTGTAGCGTAACAAATGCTTTGCATTTCTACTAAAAGGGGTATCTATTATTGGGGTTATTTTCGACTTACCTGCTGCAGATATAACGATATCAATGGCTGCAAAGGAAATATGAAGATCCTACTAACAAACATAAGTAATAACTGAAACTTGTGTTTCAAGTTCAAAGTTAACCACATAAAAAAGTATTAAATTTACATAATGATGCAATATGGTTCAGTTAGTCTAGGAAGATTCAAATAATAATTTTAAATGGGTTAGTTTAAAATGGAGTTTCCTTCAGCTTATTTTTTTATTTGTACTTTGCATTACGATATCAATGATTCCAGGTATGGGACAGGGTTTTCAAAGCGTCTAAGGTCGGTCAAAGAATTCTACACATTGCCATTACACTCAATAGATCATTGTCTACTTTTCAAATAAAACGACCCAGCCATATACTCAACGTCATCGCTATTCTTGGTATGCTTAGAATTAATTGCTGATTCAGCATGATTCTGCTTTTCGGCGGTCCCAAAGTACCATAATAAAGTCCGGTCATTGATTTTATAGTATGGTTGAAAGTGATAGTTCCATATCAGTGGTTTTACAGACATGTAAAAGAAATCCTGCAGGACCAATTTCCGGGAAACTGATGGCGCTGATATGATCCTGGAGGTGACAGGTGGTAAAAATAAATAAATATAAAAATGTGATGAAAGGTGAGGTAAGGTAACGAAAGCGGAGGAAGACTTCGACACACTGGCCTTACCATCCTAGGGGGTAAGACGGAGGGGATACAGGGCGACTAATCTAGAAGCCATGACAAAGCAGATGGCATAGTCCATAGTATTTCCAGTTTGAAGCTCCCTGGCGGTATGTAGTTGGTACTAAAAGCAAGCATTCTCATCTGCAGGCTTATACATACAATCGGGAATCCAATACCTCCTTGCCGGGGAATAGCTTTACAGAGAGTATCCTCTTTCCCTGTCATACCGTGCCAAGAAACCTGCCGAAAGGCTTCAAACCTGAAGGAACTAAGCGGATGAAGAGTGAAGTGGAGTGAAGTGAAGTGAAAGGAAGTGAAGAGTCATTGAGGGTGAGAACATTTTGTGAATGAAAACATTCGCTGGTGGCTAAAGGAACTCTCAAAATAAGCAATGGTTCAGGAGGTCCAGTTACTGAGATCGAACACCTGATCTCCGGATTGAACTACCGCTTGTGCCTTCTAACACGGTATAGCTAGGAAGAAAACATATGCAAGTATCGTTTAGCTGATAGGTACTGATCGAAAGGAACTTAAATAAAATTACTGTTACTGATCATTTATTATCACTAGTTGTACAATTTTAGAGGTATTTTATTTCAGTAGAATATCAATTGTAATTTGTTAGGTCGTAAACTGTTTTTCTCATGCAATGCATTTGCTACGTTTTCATTTCAGGTATCTTTGCTTTGGAGGCACTGTGTATCTAATATACAGAGGTGAAATTTCAAGTTATGTTGTTTGTGAATATAAACGCCTACTCTTGCATAGTTCAGCATTGGGTAGTTTCCCCCAGGTTTGCAGATAAAGTAGCGTTCCATCCCGTTTTACAGCAGGAAAATGCTCAGTTCCATTAGCTGCTTTTAGCGTGCTCTTAGCACAGATGTTTAAAATATAAAGATACTCTACGTTGTTATCACACAAATGTTTTTTCTCCACCAGAGCCGAAGTTTTTTTCTTCACTAAACAGTAATGTACAACAGGTTTTAGCACTCCCCTGTTCGAGCAATATGCGATCATATCACTGTGGAAAGAAGCCACTAAACGCGCTCGCTATATGCAATGCAGGGAGCATCTAGGTCTAGGGAACCCCATAGTCTCTATAATCCTCATCTTTAGCTTCCTTCTTGTCTAAACCCCCTCATCTAGCACACTTTCGCTCACCAATCTCTTTTTATCTGATCATTCAGCCTTCCCCCCCAAACCTCTTACCAACGAAAACATATAGCACTGGCTCCGGGCATAAAATTCAACTTGGATATTGACTGAGGTGGTTAACATACTAATCTCTAAGTTCAGAGATCCTAGGTTCAATCCCCGAATGGAGGGTTGGAAATTTTCTTTAGGCAGGGTTAAACACATCTCTGGACTTTGAAAGTATAAATAACAGTAGGAATGGTGTGTGTGCGCGTGTATGCCTAGGTTCAATCCCCGAATGGAGGGTTGGAAATTTTCTTTAGGCAGGGTTAAACACATCTCTGGACTTTGAAAGTATAAATAACAGTAGGAATGGTGTGTGTGCGCGTGTATGTGTGTGTGAGAGTGTGTGTGTGTGTGTGTGTGTGTGTGTGTGTGTGTGTGTGTGTGTGTGTGTGTGTGTGTGTGCGTGTGTGTGGGTGGGTGGTGTGAATCTAATGTAGTGAAAACATGATATTAGCACATCTATAAACCAGTAAGCGTCATTGTTGATATGAAAATATTCCAAAAATAATCAGGCCACCGAAATGACCTTAGATTACGCTTAATAAAAAAGTTAATATTTTACCACACATATTTTTAGCCTGTCCGAAGCCTAACTTTTTCTTTCGTTACCATTTACCTTGTTATATAAAACAATATGATATTCCATCCAGGGTTTCATTGTAAATACGCATTTGGAGGTACCACTGCTTTCCAAAAACGTATTTGTAGCCAAAGCTATGAACGGTAACTGAAAAACAAAAATTAAAATAAGTATTAGAATCGATATTTTAGTCTAATATCTATGGAGGATGTGATATGGAAGCTCCTAATCCGATCCATCCATCCCTATTTTTCGATAAAAGATTATCATTATTTTTTAATTAATTGTCCCGATAACTCCTGCATTGATTTTGACAAATATATGTTTTTCATTTGTTGGCTTAAAAAAGAGGTATAATATACGTACAGCCTCCAAGAAACGTTTGAAAATTGCTTCCGAGGGTTATTACACTATTTGTTGCTTTGTTAGAAATCATTAGTAGAGCAAAGTGTGTCGATAATAATTAGTTAATTACTACCTAATATGCATTGATGATTTGCTTTGATCAATATTATGGCTAGGACAGAGAAAGTCCTACGATTTTACAGCATCATATTTTTAGGTAAAAGCCAGTGCGAGTAAGTGGGCACGAGCATAAAGTAAAAGTAAAAGTGGAATATGAATCATCATTTGTACTTATATCAAACATATCTTCCTAAGGACAAAGGATGCTGCATCATAGTATTTTGGTCCCTAGTCATGGGAACTCCTAATTGCTCATTATATCTCGATATTCAGGCCTATTAGCATTGTTAACGGGTGGAGTAAAACCACACTTAGGAAAGAAAATCTACTACATTTTATTACGACAAAGCACAAAATGAACTCTTCTTTTACACAGACATGCTATTTTGTTAGCCTCTCCACATATACTTTTTCAGCAATCAACAATTACAGAATGTATTAGCAACTGTTTTAAAGAGTTGCTAATCTAGTGATTTGCATTTGTCAACAAGTATGTTCACTTAGCATGGTTTTCTTTGAGGAGATAACATAGGTAGTGAACTGTAGGTCGCGAAAATAAAATATTAAGGTGGAGGGAAGCAAGGTGCTACTCACATTATCACCTTGAACTGGCTGGGTCGTCGTCCACCTCTGCGTGCTCTCGCGTGCATAATGGGGGCAGGCGGGTTGGTTAGCCCATGTCCACCAGAACTGCTGTGCCAAGAATTACATCTGTCATCATAATTATCATGAAAAATATATCGCGATATGTTTCGCATATTTTCTGTGGGGACAATTCCTTAATTTTGTGCGTTATACTTCCTGAAAGTTGATTAATAATTTTTACTTTTGCTACAGTTTGCGAAACAAATGTAGAGGAAGTATTTGCATTAAACTTTATATTTCCACTTTGAAGTATCACTCAAAAATCGTGAAGACCACATAGAACATCGTAAGTCATATTTTAGCAAAAATGAGATTTTCATGCCATCTGGTTTTATTGTAGCTGAATTTGATTTTTAGTGAATAAAATTCCAAGAAACGCCGCACTGAGTCATAGAAATTATGTACTGAAAATATGGTATGCTTAGAAAAATCGTCTATCTACATATTCACAAAAAATATACATTATAACTTCAGACAAACAATTGAAAATTATTCTATATTTCTATGTTAGTTATAATCTGTGATTAGTTATTACTTATGAAGCAAGAATCTTAAGTATAGGTCATATTCGTTATGAAAATCTGATGCAAAACTGACTAAAGACGCATGCAGTCCTGCTAAATAAAGTGAAAAGCGTCAAATGCTCGGTTCAGTTGAAAATTCAAACAAGATGATTAGAGTAATGTCCTGTGTAGCAGGGGAGATATGCAACTGTAAGCGACTGAAGTGTTTTGAGGTTATATCTGCTGAAGAAAGAAGAAAACTTTTGACAGAGTTTAATCCTCTGGCTGGTAAAAAATAGAGTGCGTATATAAGTGGCTTGATAACTGTTTTTCCCATCCACAACAGAAAACCAAGAATAAGTGAATGAGAAAGTACACTTGTAAAAGAGTACAGTTGCAGCTACAATATGAGGATTTTAAGAAATGAGCAAATGTATGAAGATGTTGTGTGTCATAAAGCTTTCATCGCTATATTTGATTTAACAGTACAAATAGTAAACATTCACTCACAACTACTGGTGTGGCTCTTATAGATAAGAGAGACAAAGAAAACACTTTAACAGAAAACAGCAACCCCCAACATAATTTTGACTGCATATATGAGTATTTAAGCTTACTTAAGGGAGTTAAATGTCACTACTCCCTGAACAAATCCAGTAAATTCTATACTATTAGTAATATCCATAAAATGTATTTAGAAAAATATCCGCATAACCATGACAACTATCAGTATTACAGAAATGCACTTCAAACAGAATACCAGTTTTAAGTATCCTAGGAAGGATAGTTGTTCCCAAAGCGATGAAACCAAGGCCAAAATCAAAGCAGTATAGTCAAAAGTTACTTCAGATCAAAGATCGAAAGGTGCTGAAATTTCACAACTTAATGACATGCATGAACTCTATCTGGTAAGGCTGAAGTTAGTGAGGGGGATGGCTCAGGCGCTTTCGTCTGTGGCCCGCCTGCCTCGATTCCCGTGGCCGCACTACCTGACTCCTGGGTTTGTTCGGGGGTTTTCCCGACTCACCAGGTGAATGCTGGGTAGGTTAATTACGTCACCCGAATTTCCAGTCCATCCAGTTCATCTCCATTATCATTTCATATTATCTCTCATCTGGTTGTCTCTTTCAGGGTAGAAGTATTGGCGGGAGTTTTGGCGGTGCATGGCAGGATGCTATGATCTGAGTTGAGCACTTCCTCTCCGGTAGGTCGGTTCCCGGCCTCCGAACCGACTGCTGGGACCATCTTCGAATCACAGTACGGCGGAACCTCCGTTCTGGCCTGCCGCGGAAGGTTTCTGTCTAAGTAAAATGTAGAACCCTGCCCTCTGCACTGTTGGGGCTCCTTGGGACGGCCTCCCTCTGTCTGCTCTCTCTCCTACGTCCTCCAAGTGGGGATGCCCCACTTGGGGACATAAGGTAAAATAGACAGGACTGATCGTAATGTCGAATCCCCTCCGAAAGAAATGCTCAAGTTCTTTTTATGATGGAAAACGTGCAGCAAAATGTAAAAGCAGGAGAGAAAAAGACCATGAAAATTGTGATTAGATTATATGAAAAACTTGCAATGTCTTGATCTGACAACAAATGATATTCACTACCGTTGTTAACTGAGCATTCACATTTTGAACATATACAAAATTTCAAATTATGATGCTATTTTCTACTTTTTTGATGAAACTATTACAAGAAAGGATAGCAATTTGTTGTGTTCTCCGCTACAGCACTACTGTGATACATGCCTTAGTGAACATAAATTAAAACATCATGTTAAATTTTAATGGACCCGTGAGCAGGACAAAAGGATGTTTACTATAATTCGTTTCCTTTACTATCTCGTCCATATTATGCAATGATTTGATGTGGTAACTGTTCAACTTCCCGTAAGAGGCCATTCATATATGGAACCCGATTAAGCTATAGCCAAAATAGATCAGAAAATCATACTGGAATTATCAGATGATTGGAGTAGTCACATTGGAAGAAGCCGTTTGAAACCATCACCTTTCAAAGTGATAAATGCTTCCAGTCAATGCTCCACATCTAAGGGGAATATTTCCTAAATATTGGTTATAAACAAATGGCTCAATTTGAAACCAGGCCTATTAAGAAAATGAAGCTGAATTCTCAAAATTTGAAGACATTCTAGGCTCAAGAACATGGATGTCGCCCCTTCTTACACAACGTGGACGCAAGACTACCTAAGAAAGTAGAGAACTGAAGAGTTTGTATTCATCACCTTTACAAATAACTGCTCCAAAATATGAAGATTTGCAGGTTCTCAAGAAATTTTGTCCATCTGAAGATCTAATATTCTTCTCAAAACTACCATATATAAGACAAACTATAAAAGTAGACTTAGAAGGACTTTGGACTTAGAAGGATATTTAAAGTGGAAACGATGCATAAGAAAAATAATCTGCATGCATTGTTATATTACAACATCTTTATGCATATTAGCATTTAAAACTCATACTTTAAGCTTTGTTTTAACATTTACAGCATGCTATTATATTCAGTATGTGAAACGTAATTTGGTAATAAACTAAAAGAAGCAAAATATCTCAGAAGAAACATTTTGTGTCATAGACGGTTCTCTTTATATGGTCTTCACATATTTTAAGATACCAAGAAATAATTTAAATAAATAAACGTAAGGAAAAAATGTATGTGTGTGACCGCCTTATGATTCTAACTCCTTAATAAAAATGGTTTAATTGGTATTTGACTTCAGCAGTTCCAACGGCTGGATATGAAACTTTCTTAGAAAATCCCCACCATCAATTACAATCTACAGGAAAAATAAAATTTATTTTTCTTATATCAAAAGAGTTATTTAATAAAATGCTCATATCAATTTACGCTATAATCCTTCCGCTTCATTCTAAATATGTTTGCTAGAGTATAAAATTTATTTTGTTTCTTAAATTTTACCAATAATTAATAAACTGAAAGGGACGATAGAGACAAAGAAAATCAACCACCTTAGAATATTTCTTCTCAACAAATGTTTGGTGTTAATAATGCTCTATTTTCGTGTTATTACTTTGAATTTTAAATAACTTTTTCAGGTGCACTAGCATGTAATTTAAAAGCTATAACCATCTTTCTAAAATCATTCTCACTTTTAGTTCATTTTACTGTATCCTTCTCATATCCATAGCACAATATCTAAATCTGTAGGTATGAAGGTCTAAACCAATAGCAGTAAGCAATTAGAAGAAATGGCTTTTGTAAGCTGGATTCTAGAAGAGTAGTGGAATTCATGTGTATAATCAAAACTTCAGATTTTTAAATATAAATTTCACATCTATTTGATATTGATAAATAAAATATAATCGTAGCTAAAATTAATAACAATAATTCACACTAGCTACAGATTAATTTCGGACTAAGACAACGTGATAATATTTGTTATCTTCTTTTCATTATGTAATGAAAAAGTAATATAATATAATATCATATAGTATAATATATACATTGTGTGGTCTACATATACCAATAACAGTTTCAGTACTGTATTATGGTAGCATAGACGTTGGGCCCGTTTGATGAAAGCAGAATAACAGCAAATGAAATGTATTTTATGAGAAGACATTTCAGAGAAATGAGATCCAAGGCAATCCGTAAAACTTTGCTCTACTGCCAATCGAGTGAGAAGAGATCTCTGGGACGTACCTAGAAGATGCTGAACCGAAACTCTGTTTTATGAGATCGTAACACAGCTTAGTCTTGTTTGGGTGATATATTTTAGTAGCTGTTTTGCAAAGCACATTGAATGTTATTTAAATAACTTACAGTGTACTTTTCATTCTTGTTGAGTTCTCTATAGCTAATTATATAAATATGCATCACAATAGAGTTATATAACTGAAGATTTGCATAATAAGTTAGCGAAACATAAATTTTTTAAGTGTGAGGGCTACAGGGCTTTCGCAGACATAAACTGGCGTTCAACCGTTTAACCCTTATGAAGTATATTCTCTTTCCCATCATGTTCTGCTAGGTGCTGTTCTTGCCATAAAAGCAAGGGAGCAAAGGCTCATTCTTTATCCGGAAGCAGTGTAGAAAATTACTCATGTATATTTTCTTTTTGTAACATTCTTTCCTGTGTACTTTTCTTTATCTTGGAACTAATCATTATTTCCTGTTAACATTCTTTTCAATTTGCATATTTTGTGTAAACTCAAATTATTTTTAAAAACAATTTCTTAGGAACCAACAGTTCTATTTAAAATAAGTAGATTTTATCGATATTTCAACATAAATATATGTTTTGAATATGAAACGTCTAGAAAAGGTGGCCGCGCCGTGGCTCAGTGGTTAGACCGCTTGGCTCTCACCAAGGCGGCCCTGGTTCGATCCCAGGCTACCGCAAAAAGATATTTGTGGTGGACAACACGGCGCTGGGGCGGGTTTTCTCCGGGACCTCCGGTTTCCCCCGCCATCTCATTCCACCAGTGCTGCATCATTATCTCGTATATCATCAGTGTCACCGCCTGCGGTGCCGTATGTAGTAAAAGTGGGCGTTAAACACTACACATTTCATTTCTAGAAAAGGCGGTTTGAATCTCTGTGAACAAATAACTCGAAAACGAGAATTTCATTGGTACCTAACCCACTTTTCCATTACGTCAAAGAAAACAGTTTAAATCAAACAAACTTTTGTGTAGTTAACTCTTGCCAGATACTCCCTGTTATTTGTATGAGTTTTAGAATAGTATATTTTTCTAAAAATAACAGTTTGTTTACTTATTTACTTTCTCTCGAAATGATGAGATAAACTAAACATACTTACGTAGGAGTATATTTGGAAAGGCAAAGAAAACTATTTACACACTACGCTGTGGTAGAGAGTCCCGGTCATTCAGGCGACAAACGACAAACGTAAGCACTACACTACAAAAAAAATGAATGTGAGTACCTAGCGTGATATAAATACATATAAACCTTACGCCGGTTTATGCATCGCTTTCTCTTGCCGATGCTAGTTCGGTCATTTATTCTAATTTGATTTTAGCATTATGTGCAGTCAAGTAATGTTGAATGTTTTATTTTCATAGGGTAGCTCGCTTCTATGTTTCCTTTTAAGTACTATTCTTTAAAAAAGCATGCAATCGCTAGTTAAGTAATACATTTTCAATCGAATAGGGTACCTTACAGTGGATTTTAAAATGGTCAGTTATCATAACAATATCCCTGAGCACAGTGTAGGACTAGGCTTGTAACACGGCTCTACATAGCTATGAAAGAAGTCACCTGTTCATTTGCCAAAACAATTTAAGATGTAGGAATAACGAGAATGTCACAGAGTAGTACTAAATGAAATTCTATAAGGTTGGGGTTTTGTTAAGATTGCTTGCAGGTCCTTTTCTCTTCTTCATCTTCTTCCGCATGCAGTAATGAACATCTAGGTGTTGGTTCATTAAGGCTTATACTTATCTTTTGTTTCGTTTAATGACTTTCGCAATAGTTAACGAGTTTATCTTGCTGGCTCAGTAGTTCGTTGAAGCGAATTATCCCGCACTCTGAACCTGTACGTGCGGCTGTTTCAAGCTGGTAAGTTGCTTTCAAAATGTAACTGTGTTTTCTGAGCAAAACTTATTACATGGGTCTTCTGATGGCTTGATTTGATGTACTTGCCTTGGTATCATTTATCGCGTATTATGGAATACGACCATAAACTTAAACTAAAATTGTAATATATTTATTGTAATTCTATTCTGGAGGACTACAGAATGAATACACTGCCAGGCCACACACAACATCTGAAGAAGACTCAGTGACAGTGAAACTAATATATTCAAAGTATTAGTCAAATTAAATTAATCAACGTGCTAAATATAAACACTAGACGCAACCTAACGCTGAGTAGGTCACAGCGTTAGTGGAACCGACCTATGTCACTAAGCTATTATTATTATTATTTTGATATGAAGTTTATTATTATTATTATTATTATTATTATTATTATTATTATTATTATTATTATTATTATTATTATTATTATTATTATTATTATTATTATTATTATTATTATTATTATTATTATTATTATTATTATTATTATTATTATTATTATTATTATTATTATTATTATTATTATTATTATTATTATTATTATTATTATTATTATTATTATTATTATTATTATTATTATTATTATTATTATTATTATTATTATTATTATTATTATTATTATTATTATTATTATTATTATTATTATTATTATTATTATTATTATTATCATTATCATTATCATTATCATTATCATTATCATTATTATTATTATTATTATTATTATTATTATTATTATTATTATTATTATTATTATTATTATTATTATTATTATTATTATTATTATTATTATTATTATTATTATTATTATTATTATTATTATTATTATTAAATTCTGTGTGGAAGGTTAATCGAGATATGGAAACGTAGAGTCAGAATGAAAAATTCAATGCCATAGCCGGGATTTGAACCACGGATCTTCTGGTTTCTGTCCAGCCGCACTACCATTGAACTACTATGGCCAACGTGCCGATATGACATTAAATTCTCCAACTGACTCGTATTTTCCCGGTAAACCACTTAGGAGTTCTCATAAACACATGAGACAACTACCTTGATGACGACTTACTACATGTAAGTACTTTAAGGCCCGGGCTTTATAGTTGTCCACTATTAGGTCAATTATTAATGTTGTGTGCATTCGGTGTGCATGAAACCTTATATGGGTCGTAGTATCGGATAATTGGATTTTGGAACTTAATGTTAGAGAAATTAGGAAGTTGAAAAAAATTCTGTTTAAGTTAAATAGAATTTAAATTGATTTGCATTTGAAATCAACAACAGATTTAAGACAATAATTTTCCTCTTTCATAATTTATTAATACACCTTAACTTCTCTGATTATAAACCAGACTTTTGCAGATATACAGCACTTCTACACACGCGTCCGTTCACTTTGAAATCACGATGCAAAAGACATTAGTTTTCAGACGTGTAAGTTGCAATTTATCCAAGCTTCTACTCACGTTGATGAATAATTAAAATTGTTCTAATTCTCAGGTCTGATACCTGCTTTTTGCTGAATACATGCAGCATTCTGCAGGCGCGTCACACACGCGTCTGCTCACTTTGCGGTTGCGTCGCAAAAGACGCTATCTTGTCCTCTTCACTCATTGACTTTTACCTTTACTATTACATAATTTTCTGATTTTCTAAATATAAGGTCTTAAAAACAAATTTTTTTCTAATTTTACCTTTCTATTTAATGTATCATATTAACCATTTATCTATATTAGATATTAACATTCACCTTCATCTGTTCGTGAACATCGGTTTCCTTTTTTTTCTGTAATTTACGTCCTTTAACTTTTTAAGTCATCTTGGACGATGAATGGAACGGGTGAAATGATGCTCAAAAGCGTCCAGGGTTCATGGAGCTTAGAGTTACCCGACATTCGTCTTTTGGATTAAGGGAAAACACCGGAAAATCCTTATCCAGGTAACTCACCCTTACCGAGATTCGAACCCGGGACCTCTTGAATGTGAGGCAGACATGCTACCATCTGGCATCGTTTGTTTGTAAATATCTGTTTGTTTAAATCCCTTCTGGCACTTGACATGTTAACATCTGTATCGTGTTCATCACTCTGCTTCTCTTGTACTATTAAATTTTTAGATGCACTGTAATTTCGCAGTTATTAGTTCTAAATTTTAGTGCTGTACTTTAGAAAGTGAGGTAATTTATATGCATATGCATTACTACCGTCTCATTTTATTATCCTTTTTGTTTAACTGACTGTGAGAAATGTGTTCTTTGGTTTTAACATACACTCTGAATATCTATTTAACCACAGCTGAGATGCAAAGTATATACATTTGGCAACATTTGATAACGTGTTGTATTTAACAAATGTGTTTTAAGGTATTTATAGCCCGCCTTGGTAGCGTAGATGTTAGCGTGTCTGCCTGACGTTGAAGAGGTCCCGAGTTTGAGTCTCGATCAGTGTGAGTTACCTGGATAAGGTTTTTACCGGAGTTTGCGCTATCCTGATAGACAACTTTAAGCTCCATGAACCTCGGACTCATTTGAGCATCATTTCAGCCATTTCATTCGCCTTCCTATATGACTTAACGTCGGAGGACGTAAATGTTAAAAATGTATTGCATACATGTTAATATAAATATAGGCTTATACAGATATACTGAGAGCCGGGAGAGACTTGTGGAGCTAACCACCTCCTTCCGTCGTGTATTGCATCTGATCATAACACCTGTTGTGTGGAGATGTGGAGAACGCAGAGGTCGGGAAGTAACTCGTGTCTCGGAATCAGTTTGTTTCACTGCAGAGTTTCTTTCAGACTTGACAGTAAGCTGATCTGGTAGATATTTCTTTGCGCGTTTTCTGGAGGTTTCTTTTCACTATTCTGGAACCCAGTGAAGTAAAGAATCGTGTGAACATATAAGTGAAAGGGAATACAACGACAATGAGAGTATCATTGCAACCAATGTAAGTAAACTATGAAAATTAATAGAAGAGAATGAAAATTACAGATTTGCGACTATTAAGGGAAGAAAAATTATTTATACTTTTAGATGAATAAATGAAATTCACGTATTTACAGTGAAAAAAAGAACTGAACTTAGTTGGTGTCACTATATATCAAGGATAAACAATAACAGAATGTGAAATGTTGAGGCGGTCCGGACCGTAGCGAACCACGTCGAGCTCTCCCTTGTGCTCAACGCCTCACAATTAAGGATTGTTGGCGTGCGGAAGTTAAGGAAAGGGAGATTGTAATCGGTTCGAGGTGACTTGTAGCTCCCGTATGAGAACTCTCATGAGTGTGTGCCTCCTGACTGGTTGTGGGTTAATGATGACACCTCGAATCTGGTAGACAGAAGTTTATTATCTTTAGGCTCCTTGCTCGCCACCGTAAAGTCGTCGTCGGTGTGGTTGCTGGCAATATTGTAATGTGAAGCGCGGAGGCAGTAGCACTGCGTATTCGAACTGGATATATTTATCGTCTTCTCTGTACACTACTCTTTGTGCTAGCTCTCAGTGGAGCGATTGTTAGATATTGCACTTTGTCTCTGTGCATGGCGCGTAACTATACTTGTTAGGTGGCGCCAAATACGCGTCCGTCTCAAGTAGAACACAGGACCGAAGTGTTCTTACTAGCAAAACCTACTTTCCGCTATCATTTTGAATTACCCTCACTCTAGCTATTTCTCGGAGTTTGCAAAATCACATGAACAGATATCAACTTTCTATTGGCTCTCAACTATCCCCACTTGAGATTAGTGTTCAGAACTTCACCTAACAGACCTAACATCAGAGACGCTTTCTGTAACGGTCAGCCTGAAAAAATTTATGCGAAGGCATGTGCTCTGCGCGTCGGTCAAAATCTTTGTTGTCAGAAACACGCATGGGATTTTAACAATAGGTTGGTTTCCGACTGGAAGGCGCCAAATTTTCCTGAGGGCAAAACAGACCATAGAGTAGGGTTGTTTGTTTAAGGGATTGCAAAGTGAGTTTACTGACCTTCGTAGAGTGGCCTTGTGACTGTGGCGGTCCCTGGAGTATATGCTAGCATTATGGCGTATGTCTATTCTGGTATACGTCATTTATTTATATTTATTCGTTTGTGTCAATGTCTTTCTGATATCAGGTTATATGTCGTCTCAGTGTTCTTAGGTGACAGGGACTGCGTCAAGGTTTATATTAAATCATATACCTCTCTACTATAGGATATCCAAAATTAGGAAGGAATGAAAAGATATGGATTTTGTAATTTACGTCCTCCAACGATAAGTCATATCGGACGAAAAATGGAATGGGTAAAGTGATGTTCGAATGAGCCAAGGGTCCGTAGAGCTTAAAGTTACCCGACATTCGTCTTTTAGGATAAGGGAAACCCCGGAAGAATCCTTATCCAGGTAACTCACCCTGACCGAGATTTGAACTCAGGACCTCTTGAACGTGAGGCAGACAGGCTACCATCTACACTACCGAGGTGGCCATGGATTTGTATGTTTAATTAAGAGTGGTGCATGATACTGATTCAGGTAACACAATGACATTGTGTAATGAAGCAGTGCGGGAGAGGCTTGTTCTTTTCTTATTGGGACGGATAATTGATTATAATAATAAACTAGACAGGAAAGGTAAAAGAATGGAGAAAAGATTCCAACCACACCTGAATATAAAGGTTAAAGTAGCAGTGATATTCCCAGTAACATATACGTTATAAATTTTTGGAGGGTCTCTTGGGTTTAGCGTTAGTAAAGTTAATTATTTCGATAGCACAAACCCAGATTTGTTTCCCCTTGCAACCACAAGGCCGGAGTTAACTTTGACCGTGCCACTTTATACAGTGATGTACCGCAAATGGTCTACCTAAAACGGCCAACTCTGTGTTACCTCCATGCTATAGAGGTCCCGTAGCTTAAGCTACATTACTTTTGATTTGACATTGAGCTTGCTGAAGTTAAAAGGAATTTTCCACGGGAGGAGTGTTGAAAAAAATTGTGATGCGATTTCTTTTGGATTAACCTTTTAGCGAAGCCAGTAAATCTTGGAATAATCCCAAATTACTGTCGAGTAGTAAGTTTCTAACAGGGCGGAGAGGAGGATTTGGGTAGAATGTTATGGTTTCGTGACACTGACATGGAGAGCGCACCCTCCCTAGGCCGGCTTTATGATGACAGCGACTCAGCAGCGGATCCATTTAATCAGCTTACTGCTGGAGATTATACTGGTCCATGTCCCATCACAGACTGAACCAGCATCAGGACGTCACTGTGACGCAAAAAAGCAAGGAAAACCTTCCGCTCTATTCCCATGAAACAAAAACAAAACATCCCCAGTTCTTGCCTTTTGCTTCTTTGTTAACTGTCAAACTCTCCAGGTCTAAATGGTATTAAATGAAAATGTATATATCTGATGTAATGGCCTTCTCCACTGCCTTTTCTTCACACTTCTTACAGAACCTTATTGTACGAGGACTGTTCAATAAAGAATGATCATAATTTTTTTACGGTCATAATTTTTCGCACTAAACTTTAATCTTATTATATACAGTTAGCTTAATGTGAAAAAAATACGCCACAGTAGTTTCGTTGTTAGTACTTCCTGGCAATTTCAGACATGTTCAGTATCGCCTACCCCTGTAATGGAGTTAACACGCGAGGAACAAAATGCGGCTTTGAAATTCTGCTTTCGTCGCAGCAAATCTTCAGTTGAGACCTATACAATGATGCAGGAGGGCTATGGAGAGTCTGTTCTTCCCTACTGCACAGCTCGAAGGTGGTCTAAAATGTCTAAAGAGGGGAGACAATCAATTTCAAAGGAAGGTGCACCCGGTGCTCCAGTTACTGCTCTTACGGAAGAAAACATCAACATTGTCGCTGCCATTGAGAGAGAGGATCGACGAATTACCTTAAGATCACTTTCTGAAATACTGAACATTTCATTGCGTGCCACCCACACGTTGGTGACAGAAACATAATGCGGGGCCGCATACTGCCATTGTTGTTGCTGAATATCTTGCAAAAATCAAAGGGAAGTGCAACCCTCACCCTTCCTATAGTCCGGATTTAGCCCATGTGACATATTTCTATTCCCTGACTTGAAGAAACGCCTTCATCAGAGGTAGTGGTGAAGGCTGCGGAGGCAAATTTGAAGGATACTCAAAAAATGGTTTCCAGCATGTCTTTGAAGACTGGCAGCAACGCTGGTACAAGTACATCGCATTCTATTCGCAGACTAGTTATGAGGATGAGTTAAGGTTCGTTGTCAAAAAGGGTTAATTCCTTATTGAATAGCTTTCGTCATTCTTCAGTATCCACAAAACTGTAGAACTGGTAGAATATAAACGTTTGTTTTTAAATGATGTTATTTGACCTCGTGCCTTGACGTTATCTCCCTCTCTCTTGTGTAGCCGACCGTTTACAATTTGACAATTATACAATTACATGATAGAAGGGACTCCACAGATCATTCCCATAACATTAAATTTATAGATCTTAATTTCCATTTCAATATCTTGAACAATATACGCGCATTCATACAAAATAGCCTGTAATATACCTATTTTTTCTAGATAACGTTTCTGTTGCAGCTTTGCAAGATGGAGAAATGAATAGCAATTTGTTATTTTATACCATTTTTACTTTGTCCTGTTTTGTTATCTTTTACTTACTTAGAATTGAAGTTATGAATTTTTTAGATATATGCTACTACTGTTTCTAAATCAATTTTTCGCAATTCGAAAGGCCCCAAAATTTCTATATCCTGTAAAATCTCTATAATTAGGTTTAAAGATTCTAATTGTGATTTCAAAAGAATTTGTTCGATAAGTGTATCATTTATTGTTGGCGAATAATATAAACTCAAGTTTTTATAAGTAATGCATTTTAAAATTAAAAACAAAGGAGAAATATAAGACGAAGAGGAAATGGAACGGTCTTTTTGTGGTGGAATAAAATACTCGGCTTGCCTACTTTTAGGTGGAGGTCAGTAAGGTTAACATTAATCATTATAGCCTGTTTAGGTGCATAGGTGTACATATTTGTATTGTTCATGAATAATATTATGTCCATATTTGCTTCATCTAAGGCTTATGATTGTATATATTAAGGGTAATATGTTTACAAATTAGTAGTTCCAAGCAGGCGTGACTAATACCTACTTATTTTGTCGAGAGGGTATAGCGGAGGACAACACAGATTGAGCCGACTTGGCGATAACAAATGAACTTCAAAAGTCTTCTGAAACACCAATGCCGCATCTACTTAGTTCAGCAAGAAGCGGCACAGTGAAGAAGAGAACAAAGTGAATTGTCCATACTGTAAAGCATTGTTCATTTAACAGCGCAGTTATTACCTGGGAAGTACATCAGGTAGCGAACTAGCGATTGCTTTGTGGGAAAACTGTTAGATGAAGAGAAAAACAACTGACACATATAAATGGACATGAAAGAATGCATGAAAGGCCTATAAATCCTTTGAGACTAAAGGCTTCCTTTCTGAGGCACAGGAAGAAGCAATTGTGGAGTTTAAGTGTCGAAACTCCTAAGAGCCTTATGAAGTTGCTACGCTCCAGTAACGCCGATTTTCGTGTCTTTAGTACTGTCACGATCACCTCAAACACTTAACACATACACCATTGTTGTAGATAACACGCACGCATACACGCACGCACATACTCACACTCTCTCTCACACACACACACACACACACACACACACACACACGCACACACACATACACACACACTTCTAGTTTATAGCACCTGGGTAGCTACTTCTTCCACTGTCTTTTATGCAGCTCTGTTCTTAGTTTGTATTGTCCACTATTTATCTGCTACCTAAGCAAGGTATAATTATAAAAATATTGACAGAATAGAGTTAACGTCCTATATTTGGGAAACACAAGATCTTTGCTTCCCATAAACAGTGATTTTTTTAATAACTACATTTCTCATATTACACTCTTACTGCAAAATTATGATCACATAACACTACTATTACAATTAATCGGCAAGCAGCTAGTGTTGCTGAGAAAATAAAACTTAACGTTATGACAAAGTACACCTTAAACAAAAAGTACATTTTCCGCTGCCCAAATGTTCGTAAAGTACTTACCTGGATTTAACAAATACAAATAACCTATTAAATTATGACTACTTAAAATGGTAGTTTACTAAAATTTAAAAATGTCTAGGTAATTAGGTATTTTGAAACCCAACCTTACATTACTTTGATAAAAATCCTTAAGCGCTCTTTTGGTGGTTAAAACGAGCAAATTTTCAGTTCATTTGTGTGTTTCATTTGTGGATATTTCTCCAGAAGAGTTCCTTTATACCCTAAACTGTTGTGTGGCTAATATAAAATGGTAGCGTTCATCCTACCTTTGCTTTTGATCACGTTGTTCATTAATATTCAGGTACTTCATACTCCAAATATCTGCTTAGCCACTACTCAGATATAAAGGAATTACCACGTGCGCGATACATATTTTGGATACATTTTCTAAGCTTTAAGTATTAGAAAATACTTGGGCAGAGAGAGAGTAATGTTATTAGAAAACTGTGCATCTGAAACATGGTTTACTGTTAATCTGTACAAACTTATTGCTTGCCCTTTCGATACTTCGCAAAGAGAGAGAGAGAGAGAGAGAGAGAGAGAGAGAGAGAGAGAGAGAGAGAGAGAGAGAGAGAGAGAGAGAGAGAAACTTCCAGCAAAGCATTATAAAACACAACTAAATTTGAAATTCTTACAAATAGTTCATAAAAATGAAAGGCATGAAAGGAAGCTTCATTTGAAAGTGATAATGTTTCGTTTCCGTTTTTTGTAAATAACTAGAGGAAATTACTTGTATTTCACAAAAAAGAAAAGAAAAAAACGCTACTGGAAATACTTGCAGTAAGACACAAAATCAGAATAATAATAAAAAAAAAACATTTGTTTTATAGCAACTATGTGTATGTATGTAAGTATACCTAAGTGTTTTATTCTGTCATGAACGGTGTAAGACAAACGAATAGTTGATTAAATGCCATAATAGTTATTTAAGTTTGGATACCATACCAACGTTCTTAATCTAAAAATCGCAATGCAAACCAGAAAGAGCCTTCCAGCAGTTTGAATTTTAAAATCTTCGTAATTATTTTTATTGCATTAACACTAGAAGGACCGCAGCCGTCATTTTGACGGATGCGCTGCTTTAAAAGACTTATTTGAAGCTTGTGTTTTTTTCTACACTGTCCATGTTCGACAAATTTTTATAAATACTTATGACAGACACGCCCACAAAGAATTAAGCATTAAGGTCGTTTCTAAAAACTGGTACAAACAACTCCTACTAGAACGACCGCCATCCATCATTTTGATGGGTACGGAAGTGTGAACAGTAAGTAGCCTTTGGATCTGTCGACAGCTGTTGTTGTTTTCCTTCCTGATTGGTTTATGACACTCGACACCTTTATCGATACTTTTGTCGATGAGTAAGAAAACTTTATAGCCCAAGTGGTGCAATTCGTGCCTCATATGTATTTACGAGGTGTTGGAGCCAAAACCGTTCCGTTGAAGTTGTTATGGTGCAATACCTGGGGACCACCATTTCTCAGGAACACAATGAGCGGAAACAAATTCGCTGAAATTTTGTGGTTTATGCGACTTGAGGACAAGAACACACGAAGATTAAATACAGATCACTTTGCAGCTGTTGCTGTCTGGAATCCTTTAATTGCCAATTCCTTGCAGTGATACATTCCAAGTGCAAATATCACTGTGGATGAACAACTGTTTCCTTGCAAGGCTAGATGCTCTTGTATTCAATATCTGAGCAATAAATCGGACAAATTCGGAATAAAGTTTTGAGTTGCAGTTAATGCACATTCAAAGTATCTGGTGAATGGTCTTCCTCACCTGGGCAAAGACGATCAGCGCCCTATAGGTGTTCCTCTTGCAGAGCATGTTGTAAAGCGTCTTATACAGCCCTTTGTTTTTGCAGAAAGAAATACTACATGTGACAATTTTTCCACAGCCAAATGCCTTGCAGAAAGTTTGAAGCGTAAAAGTACAAGCATTGTGGGCACAGTAAAGAAATGTAGAAGGGAAATCCCTCAATCGGCAAAATGTGCTACAGCATCTTTGAACACTCCTGTACTTTATAAATCAGGTGACATGCCTCAGATATGCTATGAGGGGAAAAAGAACAAAACTGTGCTTTTGAGTTCAATGCATGGCACAGTTACTATCAATAAACAACATCCTAAAAAGCTACCAGAATCAGTGGCGTACTACAATAACACCAAGTACGGCGTTGACGTCGTCGATCAAATGGCTCGACTGTACACGGTGAAATATGGATGCCAGATGGTAACCTATACATGTTTTTTTTAATGTATTGGTCTTGGCAGCTATTAATGCATGGGTACTCTATAAGGAAGTCACAGATGTAAAAGTAAGCAGATGTCAGTTCATATTCAACTTAGCAGAAGAGTTGGCTTCAGCATATAAGTCCACAGGGGTACAAAATGCACTTCCTAACACGGTACCTCAGCATAACAACATTTGGAAGACTTGCCAAGTTGGCGGATGCAGAGGGAAGAATAGGAGCAAACATTTATGTAACAAATGCAGAAAGTATGTTTGTGGATCGTGTTTAGGCAACGCTTTATACGCGTGTGTTAGATGCTACGCTGCTGCAGTTGGCTTTGAATGAGCAAAATCATGTTTATAAGTGATTTTTCTACTATATACTGTGGTATTCAAAATTTTATGTTGAAGCACATTTGTTTGCTAAGCAAAGTTGTCCACTTCACATTTGGTATTCGTATATATTTGAATTAATAATTAGGCCATGTAGTTCTTCAGACAAAAGTAAAATTATATACTGGTAAACTGTATAAATAATATTAAATAAACTGGTATGCAGTCAAATTTTTTTTGCTATTTGAAAAGGGGAAATAAAACTTCACTCGTCAAAATAACGGGTTGGTCCTTCTCGGTAGACCATACTCGCCGGTCCTTCTAGTGTTAAAACACTATATATTTAAGAAATGCTCATTATAAAAGAACTGTATATGTTGAATTCTATGTGAATAAGCTCTGAAGTTCCCTTGTTCTGTATAACTTATGCATATTTGGTAAAACGTGCAAAACTATCAAATTGGTAAGTATATGTTTTATCATATTTACAGTTATTCCTTTCAGTTTTCTTATATTTAAAGATTTTCTAAAGTAGGAAATAACTATTCATTTTTATTCTTTCTTTTATGTTTAAAAAATAACGGAACTTCAAAGACATCGCATACCATCGCCTTTTAAAGCATTTAACTGTAGCTTGAACTTACTGAATTTGCGATTCAATTTATTTATAAGGGCATTAACATAAATGTTAATCTCCTTTTAAACGAAGTAGATGGGAAGATGACGTTTTTTAGATTGTTACTTTTTGAAAAGTGGTAAAGAAAATCATATCAATGCAAGAATGATATTTTATATCCTCTATCATTTATGGCTTTTGTCCAGCTAAACATTCCGTATGCCAGCATCCATATATCTAATCACACGGCAGGACTATTTAAGCAGATTGTTTTTATAAGGGTAAATATCCCAGCTTTCCGAATTGCCGCTGTGCGACATTTCTTGATTTGTGATCAATAAGTGTATTAAGAAACTTTAGGAACAGAGTAAAAAATTGTTTATATACTGTTCTTATATTGTGTAACAGGAATGAAAAGCATGTCCATTTGTAACTTTGTACGCTATTCCAACCTTTTAAGTGTATAAGGGGTGAAGATACTAATTCCCTTTTAGCTCTACCTAGGGATTACAAACCCATCGTCATTCAGTAAATGTAAACGCTTCGAGGCCACATGGGTTCAGAGCAGTGGTGCTAAATTGTGAACCCTGATTATCACTTTAGCAAGTCTTCACCCAAGTTGCGCCCTCCGGACGCGTTACGCTCTCCCTATTACCCTAACAATTTCAGGTCAGGATAAACCAGCTCTTGAAGATAATTCATCGCGCGGAAGTATCAGCTGTGTGCGAAAGTGTTAAAATGTCCCACCTGTGCGTGAGCAGGTGTATTATACACATGTATGCGTGCAGTAACGTTGTATGTTAGCAAAATGAAGTAGTACAGAATAATGGAAATTACTTGAAGTGGGAAATTTAATTATAAATAACTTCTAGCTGAGTTCCACGTTAAAATGTAATAATGTGCCAAAATAATTCTTCTCTTTGTAAATATATCGCCATATTACACAAGTAACTCTTCTGCCACTAAATTTATGCGCATAAAATTGTTAGAAAACATATTTAGAAGAATAAATTTCTGCGACTTTTGCTGTCTACACTTGTTTGCAGTAGACCCATTTGGGAATTCTCAGGCAGTTTTTTTAATGCTTTACAGATCAAGAATAACTTTCTCTATACTTCTTAGCATTAGGAAGTATAAGTTTAGTGCTGAGATTAGGAATCCTTTCTCTCATACTCCTGATTGCTGCTACTAATAAACAGAACCTAATGGGAAGCATGATGTTAAGGAGCATTACGAGTAATTATTACTTTGAGATCTGAGTTATGCACCACGTTTATCTTCGTTTGTGTTTTAACTTCATTTTCGCACATCAGAACAATGGAATTGCCAATATTCAGACGCTAGTTCGGATAATGAGTGAAAGTAAAACATGAATCAGTGACAGCTTGTAGTGCTTCCCGTCTTTCCATAATTACAGTGGGAATACTTTAATTTAGTATATAATGCAACAAACTAACAGTTTGCACAAACATGAATTTTGCCATACAGATTTAAAAATCAAATCGAGTTGGAGATGTAGTATTATTAATAGCTATTTCATGAATAATAAATTCTGGCAGCTGAAATTACATTTATTATTTAGATAATGATAACAAGATAGGGGAGAGTCGTGCAGTATCGGCCGGCATGCAGTACCGGCCACTACCGTGATTTCCCTTTTCGCCTCCATGTTCACAGAAGTTTCCAGTAAGCAGAAGCTGCTTGTGCATCCACGTGCGCTATAGTTGGATATTTTCTTTCTCTCTTCAGTTCTTTGTCTGCTCTGAGTGCTTGATGGTGTAAGCTCTTAGCCCATGAAAGATATTCTGAGGCCTATATCAGCGCTATATTTGCGATCTCTTAAACCAGTGAGCTAAATATTTGTGAACTGAGCAGAAATAGTGACAATAAGTTCCCATGCTGTTTTATTCTACTATTGTTCTATATGTGGCAGTGCAATGTATCACTGACAATCTATATTGTAACAGAAGAGGCAGTGGCCGATAGTGCAAGATACTTTCTACAAGCCTTATAATTCTAGCACTTTTACTTTCGATGTAATAAAGTGCTATAAATAAAAAATAAAAAGCACTACATTATACTATCTACAGAACATGTCTTGAGATAAGGGAATATATAGTAATATACGGATTAACCACCACAGTTACAGAGTAAAGTCAGGAAGCTTAACCTAGCCGACACTGCACGACCTTTCCCTATACTACTTCAGACACTAAAGCTATCGGTTGCACTGTATATAAATGAAAATGTTTCGGAGTAAAAAATAAACAATTCATATGTATTTCCTTCTACTGAATTAAAAAATCAGCATAAAAATGACAAATCAGCTCTTGCTTTGGAGATAAATTGGCATTTCATTTTTTAATGTCAACATTTTAATACGTAATTGCATTAGGAATTTAGGACATGAAATTTAATTACACCAAAGGAAACTAACCTGCAAGAAATTTTAACATTACCGAGGAAAATGACGTTGCCAAGACTATCGTGGGCCCAAAAAGTGCCCTACTTTCACCCCTGCTTATCTAGCCGGGTTTGTTGAAAATTTTGTCAACGGTATGAACCAAGAAGGACAGGCTTTTAAGTACATGAGAGTGAAATTTCTGAAATTAAGGGATGCAAAGTTAAGGCAGGCACCTTTGTCGGGTCACAAATTCGAGAACTTTTAAAGGATCCTGCATTTAACCAACTTCTGGAGGAAAAATATAAGGAAGCTTGGGAAGCCTTCAAGTGAGTTGTCCGTGGAATTTTAGGCAGCAAAAGGATGCATTTGGTGACAGTGCTCCTACAAAATACCACAGCCTTGGATGCAACATGCTCCTTAAAATATGTTTTCCCCACTCTCACCTAGACATCTTCCCTTCTAGTTATGGAGTTGCTAGTGAAGAACATGGAGAAAGGTTCCATTAGGTCATTTCGGTTATGGAACAAAGATATCGGGGCCAATGGAATGAATCGATACTTGTGAATATACTGTTGGTCTTTGTGTAGGAATGCTCTCATATTCCCTTACAAGAGGCAAGCTAACAGACGACTATTTCATGAAGCCATCACATGATTCACTTCAAATACCAGCATCTGCGAGGTATTCTTCCAGCCCTTTTAAAAAAATTCAATGCACTTTCGATGTTGTTAGCATAGTAATTAAAATTTTATTTTTATTTTAATCTGTTAATACGAGATACTTACACCTAGTGCATAGCACAGAAACTATAGCTAAGAAAAACTTTTCGATGTCATATTCGTTTTTTTTCCAACCCAGAATTAATGAGATTTGACTCATGAAGTTCTGGAAACATTAAAAAATTTGATTTTTATTGCCCGTGTTGCTTAAGGGACATATAATTTTCCATGACTGCTTTGCGTAAATGCTCTACTGCCCTGCTGAATGTTACTGGAACGTTAGCTTTGAACTATATCAAGAATACAGACATGAAAACCACTCTCATGTATATTTTAACACTAACAACATAGCATCTAGAAGCTTCACAATAAATTTTGATGATACGAACAAACAAAAGGTTCGTCAACAATACAGAGTCCCAAAATATTAACAATAAGCTTTGGCGCCGCCAACAAGCAAAGGATCTACAGATGTAAAAATGAAAATCTAATAACATTTATCACACCTTAAACGGTATTCTCTTTCTCGAGTTGATTAATTAACTGTTAAAGGAATATATACGTGTAAAACAAAAACTGTGTGTATATTGTCAAGTTTTTTACGGACTCTGAAGGAATCGTTTTTCTCCCCTTAGTAGGGCGGACGCAGCCATAAATTTTAAGGATGGCAAACGGTGATTATATTCAAGCTTAGTTTTGACAGGAGGAATCGTATAAGGTCTAGAAAGATGGGAGAGAGGTTGCTTCCGTAAAAGAAACGCCATATGCGTTCTATAAACCAACTAATAATAAGCTGTAAGGGAAAAGGGAAGAGTTGTATGACCTATCCGGGGAAAAATGTCTATTCAAAGTTAGTTGGCCGCTGGGTGCCAAACCGGCGTCATGTAATAGTACACGGGCAGAAATCGCGTCCATTAAAGTTATTTGACGTCTGTGTGCACAGCTGCAAAGACTTGTGTTATTACACGTGCAGAAACCGCGTTCATTGGTAGTTGGTATATGAGTGCCAAGATAAAAATTCGTGTGATGATACGCGAGAAACAACCACGCCAGCGCGAAGCCAGTCATTCAGAGTTCGTCTAATCAATATGTATTTCGATAGTAATTGAAATACAACCGACCGTCATAAGAAAATAAAACTGTGTTTCTTTCCAAGTACCCAAATTGATCCACCCAAAACACCCTGAATCAACAGATCCTTGCTACAGATCATATATTCGTGAGCTTTAGGATAACTCTAAGAGCAGACGCGGACATCGACACTCTCAATCTTCATTGACGAGGCTGGCGACGCAAGAGTCACCTTGCACACCAAAGCCTAATATTAGACAGTGTCCTTAATTTGATCCCGTAGGGGAGGGGATCCGTCCCCTTTAGCTGCCGTGGTGTGGGCGCTGCGGACCCTCAGCACTCGTGGTACCTCTGACGTTACTAGAGGAACCTCGGCCAAACTGCCGAACCCCTCCCGCCGTGGAGTTGTTTGGATTGGGTTGGACTCAAGGGGATAGTGTGTTCCCGATAGTGCAACAGTGTAACAGTGCAACAGTTCCAGAGACTGCAACAGTGACATCATTGGACATAGAGACAAGTTTAAGACCTGGTGCCAGTGGATAGAGGAACAGAAGAAACAACGCTCCAGACAGCGCAAAAGCTCTCTCCCCGTGTGCTCGCAAGTATACCTAGACACAGGATATAAGGAAGGCACACTCAAATATGATGTCCAATCCCATAGCGTTATATCTATTGACGATGGGAAAATAGTCCAAACTACGGAGGAACATACAAACAGCGTTCACACTTACAAAGCTGACGATGTACAGAGAATTTAGCTTACTTGCTAGTAGACAAAAATAAAATTGTATTCAACACAGAAGTTAAGGCTGCATAATGTATAACGTAATCACTTTTGCCGTCCGTATGTGTTTATGCTCGCCATCCGGATATGATAAGGATGTTATGTTCATCTAAAATACAGTGTTGTCACATAACTGAAGCAGTTATTTGAGATCAAATGTCACAAAAAGTGTCAAAAATGTAATTTTATTTTAAGTTTATTGAAAAAACAATTAATTGAAAATTATTTAAAATTGTAGTAGAGAGGGAACGAGATTAAATAGAATAATTGAAGGTAAAATAGTGATTGAAAAGGTGGAAGCAAAAGCAAATGAATATTCTTCATCTTATATTCTTATTCAGCGCGCTGCAGAAGTAGTGGTAGCATGTCTGCTTCAAGTTCAAGAGATCCCGAGTTCGAATCTCGGTCAGGGTGAGTTACCTGGATAAGGTTTTTCCGGGATTTTCCCTTATCCTATAAGAGGAATGTCGGGTAACTCAAAGCTCCATGGACCCCGGACTCATTTGAGCATCATTTCATTCATTCCATTCATCGTCCCGATATGACTTAACGTTGGAGGATGTAAATTACAACAACAAAAAATAAATAAATAAAAGAAAGAAAGAAAGAAAGAAAGAAAGAAAGAAAGAAAGAAAGAAAGAAAGAAAGAAAGAAAGAAAGAAAGAAAGAAAGAAAGAAAGAAAGAAAGAAAGAAAGAAAGAAAGAAAGAAAGAAAGAAAGAAAGAAAGAAAGAAAGAAAGAAAGAAAGAAAGAAAGAAAGAAAGAAAGAAAGAAAGAAAGAAAGAAAGAAAGAAAGAAAGAAAGAAAGAAAGAAAGAAAGAAAGAAAGAAAGAAAGAAAGAAAGAAAGAAAGAAAGAAAGAAAGAAAGAAAGAAAGAAAGAAAGAAAGAAAGAAAGAAAGAAAGAAAGAAAGAAAGAAAGAAAGAAAGAAAGAAAGAAAGAAGAAGAAAGAAAGAAAGAAAGAAAGAAAGAAAGAAAGAAAGAAAGAAAGAAAGAAAGAAAGAAAGAAAGAAAGAAAGAAAGAAAGAAAGAAAGAAAGAAAGAAAGAAAGAAAGAAAGAAAGAAGAAAGCGCTGCAGTACTTCATCATCCGAGTAGAAATCCCGTCGCATAACTCACTAATACACAAGACCTATCACCAGAGTTACTTAAACAAGCATTAAATCTGGCAGCATGAGTGAATCATGTGCTCTCTCATACACTAATTTTCTAGTAAATGAATTCGCTGCTGGAGGAGATAAAACAGTTTAAGCTCCTTTCCCTCTTCAGGTCCCGCTTGCCTCTAGTGGTGGTTGTACAGTAAGCTGAAGAAGCAGATGGGTAGCAAAACTGTCTAATCAGGTCTCATGCAGGAACGTGACGGCAAGGGTATGCAGCCAAAGGCTCCTAAGTGGGAGCTCCATGGCCACAAACCTGCTATGGAAACTGTGGTGCATGATGTTGGCACCCCGACTACCAGAGAGAAGACGTCGATTTGCCACTAGAGGGTTAGTAGGAACTAGGCCATGCCTCTAATTCGCCAAGCTGCAAATGAAATTATGAGCGAGGAAGCAGAGCCAGAGAGAAGTATCTACAGGCAAATGAAATGATATAGTGTATTTCCACAAATATCATTTAATGGGCGTCACTACTTAAAAAGTATTAAAAACAACACGGGACGATACACAATAAAAACTTTACAACTTAGTGGTAGCACCAGTTCTATTTATATGGCAGTCAATCCTGGCTAATAAGGCAGAACAAGTTCAGTCATTTCAAGTTACACAAATTAAAAATTTTACAGCAATATTAGGATGTATAGAGAAAGATAAAATAATAAAGCAGGATATAAGGGAAAATCTACACGTTTTTAACATACGTGATAAAATTAAATAACAAAGAGAAAACTGGGAAGAACACCCACAAACTATGGACTGCAGTAGAATATCAAGCAAAATTTTAAATTATAAAACTGCAGAACGAAGAGCTTCAGGCAAAGATGGATTAAGATTGAAACAGGCCGAATAGCCAAATCCTTGTTAGGCAGAAGAAGATTTCCAGGGGTCATATAACTTGGTAATAAGCTAACTTTAGTAGGGATTTTTGTATAGTGAAACGTGTAGTGGGCAGTCTTAATTTACCAAAAATCGTATAATGCTGGCAGATTTGTATACCAAACTGCATTTGAATTTAGTCAAATCCACATATAAATAAAATTATTCAATACACATTTAAAGCACAATAGCTTAACTCAACATCAAGTTAAGAATTCACAATTTAATATATTGAACAATAAATGATAATCACCCTTAAGCACTAGAAATATCATAACATATTTACAAACATTGAGCAATATGGCTATTTCATAAGACAGGTATAACACAAGACCTATAATTGTATAGTAAAATGCTGCCAAATGACGAATAACAATCAGACACAATAGATCAGTAAAACATAACATAGTGGACGATGTTCACAATAAACTGATTTATTGAAACACAAGTACACACAAAATCACAAACATATCTTAGTGTGCGACAAAGTAGCACCGTGAACCTTCCGAGCCCACAAAGCCAATGCACACTCTTCCCAAAACAAACCAATTCTAACCAAACCAATCGCATACCATAGAGCAAAAGGTATTAGTTTAACCCTGTCGGCAACAGCGAGAACTATTCTGTGGTGTTTATTTAGAACCAGTATAAGCAATGCTGACGCAAGTTGACTGATGGAATTCAAGCAGAGAGAACGTTTGCCTCTATGTTAATTTTTGAAAGTAGTACATAAATATAGCAAGATAATGTATATTTCACTTACTATTATGTACCCCTATGTGTAATAAGGATTTGTTTAATTTACTATTAGGCTTAATATTATTAGCATATAACGATGCAGCTGTTTTAGATCTTTATGTAAACCTTTTTTGCATTTCAAAATAGTGATGCCATTACGTATTGATAGAATGGATCTGAACTTCCATATTACCTGCTTGTTACAACAAATAATGATTTATGCCTAATCAGGGACCCTGAACTTGACAATGAAGATGACTTTTGCTTATTCTGTGAGAGAGGGACCTCAAATAACAAAATGAGGGAAATGTGGATACAGTGCTGTATGTGTGGAATATGGTCACGCATCGATTGCACCGGACTTGAAAACGATGCCTTGGAGTGTGTGTGTATGTACTGGCAAAGTGAGAAGACGTATCGGAAAAGAATCGCAACACAGAGATGTTTACTCAGCTTATCGTATATACACGCCGAGTCCAGTGTATGAATACTCTGTTCAGTTATAATCATGCCTTTTGGACAGCAATGTGCCATACATTGGCAGGTGCAAGAAAACATATCATACAGACACGCACAGCTTCCAATCGCTCTTATTGTGCTTCATAACTTACTCTACGTCAACTTACTAATATTTCACTCCTCTAATCGATCAGATAAGACCTCATAAGGAACGATCGCAGCGCTGGTCACCTAAAGGTCAATCCGCCTCAACGCTCTGTCGAGTAATATGTGTGTATGTTGTGTTGGGTGTGCGTTCACGCGCGTGCCTCCCTGTACGCGCAATAGTATATTGTGTACTAAGAACTGTAAGTGATAGTCAACATGAAAAATTCAATGCCTTGGCTGGGATTTGAACCACAGATCTCCTGGTTTCCGTCCAGTCGTTCTTACCCATTGAGCTACCATGGCCAACTTGCCGTAATGACATTAAATTCGACAAATGACTCATATATTTTCCCGGTAAACCACTAGGGGCTCTTGTATTCGAGATACACCTCTTCTGGCGACTTTAAGTGATACTTATCAGGTCGAGAATGCATGTTGGGAATAAGAGGCCCACCTAGCCGTGGATTGCAAAGCATTTAAAATATGATAAGAACTTAGTTTGTGGTTAACCAATAACTTTTTGCAGTACTCGAAAACACCATAAAAAGCAATGCTAAATCAAATTCTTTTGATATTACGTCATTTCCTATTTGCATTGCA
Source organism: Mantis religiosa (assembly GCA_030765055.1). Taxonomy (NCBI): domain Eukaryota; kingdom Metazoa; phylum Arthropoda; class Insecta; order Mantodea; family Mantidae; genus Mantis; species Mantis religiosa. The sequence goes on along the minus strand of CM060951.1, from coordinate 99,233,950 downwards.
AGTATTATCCTGTTGGGTGTTACGTTACCTTCCAATGTTACGTCACTACCGTAAATATGAAAACTATAACCGAAAGTTTAAGCTGCCTGTTTCAATCTCATTGCCATGGCAACTGACAAATGCATTGTAAATTTATCTTACAGAGTCAAATAGTTTTCACTATGATTAAGTTACAAATCAAGTACTGCAAAAGACACTTTTGCATAACTTTTAATCTTCAAGCATTCTATTTGATTCATATATTTGCATATGCATTATTAGTTTATGGTGCTTCGTTAAACAATGTTCATAGTGTAATATTTCTAATAGATGTTCCGTAAGCCCCTTCTGCGTTATGTGTCATATACCAAAACATCAGGTACTTTGGCAAATTTACATTATATTCAGTAATTTAGACTTGCTTATGATCGTGGCTATAAAGTAAAGATTTGAAGTTAGGCTTATGATCCCAACATACTGAAGAACTATAACATAGCATGCGCCTCCCATTCAAACTTATGGTGTACGACCTGTACTTCAAAACCAAAGAGTGTTTCCATTATACCATTTTACCATTATATAATTTGAAAACAATAACATGAAAAGTTAAACCAAAGCTTAAAGAATGGAAATTAAACTTTCTATTCAAATATAAGCAAGAGATGTGAGCATGAAAAGATAAGTCCAAACATAACACAGAAGGAAACTTCAACCAAACGATAGCATTAGTCATTCCATTTGCGAAATATGAACCGTAGAAACGTGTCTTGAACTCAGATCCGACAATTTTGTATAGACACTTTGTTATAAGTAAAACCGTTCGAAGGGTCAGATAGATATAACTTTAGATCAACTTAGCAGCAATGAGTTAGTCTTGGGGATTACTAGATGAACTCTGCTCATTACTCTTTCACCAATTGCAGAAGGAGAAGGCCTCTTATTTTCAGCATACCACCTGACCTGTGCTCTCCTAATGCTGTTGAGTGCCTTCTCCCGGCTTATATGTATTCATTTGGCATCAAACTGCTGAGTCTACACATAACCAAGAGTCTAAAAGTTGGCTAGGAGGAAATTTTGATGAAAAGAAAGCATGAACAAGCTGTTTCGTGGGGATCAATTCATAAGACGTCTTATGATTCTGATGACGGAAGGCTCTAAGGGCAGATTTTAAATTTCACTTGAACTATTTTTCACAATGGTACTAAATTGCGATAGCAATTTCTTTTATCTTCCACCTAAAATAAGAAGTGTGTAAAGGGCATGCCATTATCCGACACTAGAAAACGAAGCGCATAAAGCGATCCGTTATCCCATTTCACGAAGGATCAAAACTCTAACTATATCTAATGAATACGTACAGAAAATAAATCCAAAGCATCGACATCTTTCTGGGCAGTTTTATTGGCACCGGTAACCAGATATGGCTCTACTTATTACACTGTGCAAGCATTGCAGGGCACAAACCTGACACGCTTTCATTCTAGCCGCTATATGCTTTGTACATTCCATTCCAAATGAATTGCTCGAGTATCTTATATGTTGTTTTGACAGTACCCAGACGTTACTGGCATCTAATAAGTGTTCGAATGCAATAATAACTAAGTTTTTTTGATGTACCATTTTATCTTCCCCGTGAAATGTGGCTCAGGTCAAAAGGGAACACTTTCTAATATCAGAAGAGACCAACTGGCCACTGTCTAGGTGGCAAAGCCATATCTCCTTGTTGAGGTACTATCGAATAACACAGGGATCCTAAACACTTTGACGAACTTCGAATTGTCGTCCTATTGGCTGCCAATTCATTCGATAAATATGCTAGTATATGCACAGAGACACTTAATTGAGCTGCGAATTATGACCGGAAAAAGATAAAAAGGCGGAAATTAAGACATCCCAAAACATTAATCACCTGTATATCACGGGAAGGTATGGACCAAATAACTGCCTGATTATCACATCCAAGTGTGAATTAAACATGCTACAGATATTGCTGACATTTTTCAAGTTTAACCAAAACAGCTGAGGTCTTCATCTCATACACGGAACATTTTGCTTTCGCCTTATTAAGGGTAAACTTTATCGTGTTATCCAGCAGGAAAATCCGGAGACAATCTGGCCTCAATAGACCCCTTATTAGCATCAGTTCGCAGGATAACTCGGTAATGAATTCAGGAATACCGGGAATTTATTAAGCCTTTCTTAAGGTCCTCAAATGCGTCTTTGTTGGACTTCAGTCCACCGGAACGGAAGTTATTTTTGACGAAAATAGATCAGTTCCGCCTGAGCTTAAATTAACAATTTCATTTTCTGCATAATTTGATACACCTACGAATTTAGCTGACGCCTTAATATTTTGAGCAGAGGAAAATTAGGGATAGCTTCAGTTACATCAGGGTCTTATTGTCTCTATGGCCTACGAGTGAAAGCTGTACCTAGGCAAAAGCACACATCGCCGTACGTAAAACTTAGACCTCAGCAAGAGATTCACAATCAGCTTCGGAATCCGGTGAATAAGTTACAATCTTGTGAAAGTAAAAGTACTTAGTGTCTGAAAATAACTGCTCTAAAATATGTGATATGACTTGAGTCCTTGTGATAATTCCAGAGAGGATCCACTGAAACTCACACCATCGCCAGTGACTATGTGAACGTTTGAGCCAAAGAAAAACTGATAGTAGGCGTTATTCAAATCCAAAGTAGACTCGTAGTTGAGCGTCATCAAAATGATAGTTGTCTGACGTAAGGCACACTTTAGGCGTACATTTTGGTACTTTTAAGTGATGATAAAGTGAAATCACTGTCTGCCTTCGAAAACAAAGACTTGGGAATGCAACAATGGAATGACCAGGATAGGGAAATACCATCAATTTAGGTAATGAGCGTAGCCGTTTTGGACAAGGTTGCTAATATATAAGTAGTTTCAGGGGGCAGTATTGGTATCCTGGATCTCTAAGATCACTAAATCAGTAACATCGAATCTGTCTGCCAATAGCGACGCATGACCAGTACGAAATTGTTCCAAAAATCAGGATTGATATAAATTAAAACGGGGGAACTGACTACCGGTGCCACACATCATACCGCTATAGAAACAGCCGTATTTGTAGCTAATTATGTCCAAACTTCATACGCTCTACAAGAGGATATCTAAATGAATATTTGTCCTCACTAAAATGAAGCTCTTTGGTCCACCTGAATGTCGACAAGTACAGAATTAGCTAAAGAGATTAATCAGGCAGAAATTTGAAATAACTAATCCAAGTATATCGGTAAAAACTACAGTTAAATGAACCTTAATGTTCATCTTGAAAATTGACCACTCATGTTACAGCATTATGCTGCACATTCGTGGTGCTTACGCAAACACTTAGCTACGCAATGATAAATATATGACTTGAAGCAATGAAAATGAATTGAAAGAATATAATAGTGAATTAAAGGGTGGTGTACCACTGGTTAACAGCACTAGAGTTTCGTTTCAAACGGAAAGACTGAAGTGGACGCACATGTCCAAACCTTTGCAGAAACCTGGTATCAAGCAGAAAGCGGTCACATACGCCTATTTCCACGAGCTTTAAAATCATCCCAATGCACCGTACCCTGCCTTACTCTATGAATAATAGGACCACATCGAAATTGAAGTCCAATTGCCAAAATAGCCGCCTGCCCCGAGACCATATCCCAGCTATGAGCAAACCCCTCAACATAATCTCCAAATCTTTAAAGCTGGTCGGGCGTGAAGTAAACTACCAAGCCACAGGTACAAATTTTAATTTCAGAATAAGCTTATCAAGAAAGCAAGCAATTTTAATCTCACAATGAAATGCGAGAAAGACTCCTTAGACCGTTGTGCTTGTAACTAACACTCCTCAGTTAATTTATGCAAGGCACAATAAACCTTAAACCCCCTCAGACAACACGGTAGCTGGATTTATGATTTCCCTAACCCCTTGTACTGAATAACGTCTTGGATTTTATCATTATTACCTTAAGCAACTGCAACACCTACACCCAACAAAAGCTGTCATAATCTTCTGGCCATACTTATTATTTAAGAAATTCCATTTTATATGAAAGCATCTACAGCCATAGACACTGGAAATAATTTAGGAAACTGCAGAAGTTATTTGGGAATTTCGACTGCTTCAACTCCGATACGGGCTGCCCTAGTTTAAAAAAAATGTATTATACAATAATCAAGACATTTTATTAGTCTGACAGCAACTTTGACCAAATACTTGGGAAGTTCCGGCACAACAAAACTAATGGTAATATAAACTTCAGAGTAAGATGAGTTTGTTAAAAATACTGAAATCGTTTCACGAAAAATAAACTCGTCGATCGATGATCAAAAAGTAGATACGGGCTGCCCTAATTTAAAAAATGTATTATACAATAATCAAGACATTTTATTAGTCTGACAGGAACTTTGACCAAATACTTTGGAAGTTCCAGCACAACAAAACTAATGGTAATATAAACTTCAGAGTTAGATGAGTTTGTTAAAAATACTGAAATCGTTTCACGAAAAATAAACTTGTCGATCGATGATCAAAATGTAGATACGGGCTGCCCTAGTTTAAAAAATGTATTATACAATAATAAAGACATTTTATTAGTCCGACAGAAACTTTGACCAAATACTTTGGAAGTTCCAGCACAGCAAAACTAATGGTAACATAAACTTCAGGGTAAGATGAGTTTGTTAAAAATACTGAAACCGTTTCACGAAAAATAAACTCGTCGATCGATGATCAAAAAGTAGATCGCAAACTCTAGATGTCTCACGAAGGTGACTCCAACAACAATGGATGCTTGTCTGACGCTTAACATATACATGTGCTTTGACCCGACGCATCTAAAGCAGCCGACACATCAGCCGAAAACAATCATTCTGCGCCACGAAAACCCAGCTGAAATTATTCATTTGTCTTCCAATAATAAAAAAGTTTATCAGTGCTGCTATAATGAATTAAACTAACCGCATTAACAAAGAAATGCACTCTGCCCGTGCACACCAGGATAACGTGTTTGCCTCCCATTTAAGAGCTCCCGAATATCGGTCAGGATGGGCTATCTGGATAAGGTTTTATCTGGCGTTTCCCCTTAACCTTAAAGATCAAATACTATTAATCTTTGTGAATTATTTGAGCATCATTTACCCATTTCATTAATTGTCCGATGTGACTTAACGCTGGAGGACATACATAAAAAAAATGGTCCGCGGGCAAAGTAGACTGTTAAGTGCCACCAAACTTCAACCACCTACCTATTTACTTTTGGTTTCCTAAATTATTTTTATCACATAATTAGCACGGAATTACCAAAATTCAGATGGACGCTCAGGTCATGAGAAAAATGCACACGGGAAGCCTGTGACAGCGTAGTCGTGCCCTTCCCCACTTTTTGTACTTCTTCCTTTTATACGCCGCCTTTAACTACAATGTTCATATCGGCGGCCGTTCTCCTTTGGAACATATCCAAGGTGTTACCTCGTATTCGTTAGGTATTAGTCATTAGATCAGACACACATTCAAACTCTCATCATACTTCCAGACTCTGGGGAAGATGGAGAATTATCTTGGTCGGAGAAAGATCCCCATCCCCAAAGCCAGGAATGGACCTCTAGCACGGCAGGCAGGTGGTCCACCGACTGAGCTACGGGGCCAGCCCTTTCCCCTTTTATAATATAACTACCTTAACTTGTTTTTCTCATGGAACAAACCAATAATTGTTGGTTGCAGACTATAATCTGCAACATCATGGAATTACCCACGTTGAAGTTGGAATTGCACGAAATAATAATAAAGCACACAAATAAAATATTGATGCTACAATTACTTAAGGAACACAGGTGATTTCCCACGACATATTTGCAGAATTGCAAATAGTAGACTTTGAGGCATGCACAAGATATATAATAATGTTATAAACTGTCAAAATACTAACAATAAGCACTGGCGCCACCAACAAATAAGAGCGTTATAAATATATGACAACGATCACTCCAAAGTTCAAGTATTTGCAATGCCTCTAAACTGAGTATGAGTAACATGTGACTGTAGTAACCCCAAGGTTGTAAAGCCTTTAGTTGGTATTAAAATTAGCATAAATGAAATTCAGACTGAACCATGTTGAGCACCCCCAAAGAGGATCCTCAGAATCACTTCGACTGCATGAAAAGCTAAAAACGATGCCGGAGAGCCGTTATCGAACAAGGACTTTAACCCGAAATCCAGGGACAACTGTCCTAGCCGGAGGGCAGTACACGCCCAAATAAGTACGGTGAAGGCGTCGCGCTCCTGGTGACAGAGGTTTCCACCAGTTGTGCCACCGGGAGGCAGGACTAAAATTGGATCGGATCTTTAAATAAATAGAAATAATAAAAGGTCTTTCAGCACAGTTCTTTCAATTATTATATTTTCTAAATGGTTAATAAACAACTAAAACGTTACTAATTTGGTACTGATCAGGAAGTATTGGTATCACTTTAACAATAACATAAGTAAATTAAAATGATGTCCGATATATTAAAGTATTTTAGCGTTGTAAATTTAGATGTTTTTGAGCGTTCAATAGTTAATTATTAATTTATAATAATAGTAATTATTATCATCATCAAAATAAGACCTGAAGCTTTCCTGTTGACGAATATGCTCACGTTCTTCTCGGGAAGCAAGCTAGGTGAAAAGACGATTAGGTGCCCTTATAGCGTGGTCCACTCGGAGGAAATGGCGAGTCTCCTTAATACTTGCCACAGCTCCACTTAAACCATCTAATTTCTATAGATACGTGGACGACGCTTTTATAATTTGGCCAGATGGATAAGACACTTTGCTTAGCTTTCTTGCGCATCTGAACAGCCTTCGACCTCAAATACAGTTTACCATAGAAGTGGAGAAGAATGGAACTGTTCCATTCCTGGACATTCTTGTTTCAAAAAACAGCAACGGTACACTGGGGCATGCTGTAAATCGCAAGCCTACACACACCGATCTCTATCTGAACGCTCATAGTTTCCATCATAGGTCTCAACGACTGGGAGTTCTCAATACATTGGCCCACAGAGCTTTGTCTACCTCTGATCCCAGCCACTTACAACAGGAATTACAGCACCTGAGACTCACTTTCCGTCAAAACGGCTACTCCGAATATGACGTTGAAGATTCGATCACCAAAGCTCAGAAAGGGAAACCTGTAATACAGCAAGCGTCAGATAAGCCTATCGCTACAGCCTGCATCCCATTTACCGGCAATCTATCCGGCAGAATAAGCAGAATTCTCGCCAAATACAACATCAGGACCATCCACAAGCCACCTCCGAAGATTAAACATCTGTTGAGATCACTGAAAGACAAACTGGACTTCCAAGTTGCTGGAGTGTATCGCATTCCCTGTGAATGTGGGACACCGTATATAGGACAAACCGGAAGGATCATCGCTAACAAACATTAACGGAGCATTCGTTAAATACAACCTGAGAAATCTGGCCTGGCAGGGCACTGTTTTGATAACGACCATAGAGCCAACTTTCGGGAGACGACCATCTTTGCCAAATGCAACAGTTACTGGTAGAGGAGAATTAAGGAGGCTTAAGTCATTTCCTTCGAGAGGAGCACACCTAATCGTGATGTTGGATTTCAGTTCAGCTCCTCTTGGAAACCGGCCTTAAAAATAGAAATCTGTTGACTTAAGCAGCTGAAATCAATACAGCTTGATAATTAAGTTAAGTAGTTGCGCTTCTTTGACCCAATTAATTTTGTATACTCACGCCATCTCGTGACCAGCCATTTAATTTATTGAAAACAGTATTTTGTTCAGTAATGCGAATTTTGATTGTCTTTTGTCGTTGTTTATATTTGTATTAGATCCAGTGATTCATCTGTGGCTATAAAAATTAATAAATATCCTTATGATGGGAGAGATGCACACTCCCGAAACGTCGATTTCTAATCGTATTTTCACCTAACTTGCTTCCCGAGAAGAACATGAGCATCATCATATTATTACACAAATATTCTTGATGTTTCAACTTTTAAGTGCCGCCCTCAAGATTTTGTACGGTGTGTTTAATAATGCGCCCTCCTGAGGAAGGTGATTTAACTTTTGATATATGCTTGATACATCCTTTTAAATAGTATGAAATCTAACTAGGCTCGATAATGTAAATAATAAAAATTTTATATTAAAATTAAGTTAAGAGGTCTCATAGTGTGGAAAAATATGTAAAAATGTCGAAACATGATTCACACCATGTGGGAACTGGAAAAAAAGTTGGTATGTTTAGAATTTTAAAGCTTGTAAACTCGCGACAAATTATTAAAATAATCTAATTGTATCCAGAGAAAAGCATTCTCGCTGTTAGCGTCATGGGGAGTATTAAGATAGAATGAACATATGATAGAAATGTTTGCGCTTCGCTAAATTCTGACGTTTATCCAAACTAAGCTCTCTTTTGTATAACATTTGCTCCAGCTAGATTCCAGATTCTTTGGACAATAGTTTGAATTATGTCCGGACTCAATGTGGTCAATGTGAATGAGAGGATTGTAGAACATCAAAACTGGATTCTGCATACACCGAGAGGATACCTCGTGCTATTGACTAAGCAAACATAATCAGGGGTATAAGTGCTGAGCCTTTCACGGCCGGCGTCGTCAACTACATTATGTACCTACATCTTCCGCGCTTGTAGCATTGGTCCAATTGGTTTAGCTTCCGACGTTTCGCCGAAAACTGAGTCAGGCATCATCAGGGTTACCAAACTTGTGGCAGTCTTTTGACTCAGGAGCTTCTGACAAAGCACACGTAATGCAGTCCCTACATTTAGCATGTATGCTGCAGCATCAGAGTAAAGAGTAAGAACTTTATCTTCCTAAATGCCTTCAAGCCGCAACACATTAAGTCCATCATTCACAAAACTCTGGCCTAATTTGTGTGTTCCAGCACTTTCAAAGAAATCATAAAATATGTAGCGTGTTATTTTCCATCCAGCTTGTCAATAACAGGATATAATGTCCTTTTACATCTGTATAGTTTCATCGACAGGTATCCATATATAATTGCTATCTATATGACGTCACACGTTTTCCAGTGCATCCTTGTAACACAAATGCAGGTAGTTCCTTTTCGAAAAGTAGAATAGGTACCTGCCTCCCACAATGCTTTGTTCGACGAGCTCCGATTTCATTGAAAATTTAATTTTCTTATTACAAGCCTGATATAAAATTACTTCTCCATTAATAGTGAATGAATAATCTATTGTACACCAAGACTTTATCTTTGGTAATTTTGACGCTACAGGAGGCTTCGCAGAAAAATTAAATTAAACCCGGTATTTGCCAAAGGATAACTTGCTTTGTTGACCTTACATAGAAAATTGAGCTATTCTTCGCCAAGGAGCAGTGTTTTACTCCTGCCCCAAAGCTCCCTCTCTGAGAATCAAATGCAGAAAGCTTGGATAATGGGGGATGAAAAATTTATGCAAGAGCTTTTGTTCTGCAAAAAGATGAATTACACTGAATAATCGGGAGTTTACTGTATTTCAATTATAAAAGCAAATTTAAGAAAACAGTAATAAGAGGCAGAATATGTAATTATACATAGAAGAGTTAGAAATATGTAAAGAAAACATGTCGTGATTGCACAAATATGTAAAATATGTAAGAACAAAGTATCATTATATATTAGCCAACGTTCTAATTCATGAACATCTGACAATTTTGGTTATGTATAAACAAAACGAAAGAATATTGACTTACATAAATATCCTAGCTCTAATCATAACTATAAATGTATTAAAACAATGCAACTGACATTAGGCACGATATGCATATCACTTTGTACTGTTTCGGATTCCCTTTCAGCAACCTTGTCTATCACTTATCACTAAATTTAGATGTATATTCTCCGGAATATCTCGGATAAATCACAATATTTTATCTACTCCATATTAACCCTAGACAGGTAAAGCTCTAAAAATTACGACGCCACATTTTATAGGTATTTTCAAACACTGATACGGTTTGAGCATAAACATCCGATACTCTGAATACCTTTCTAGTGAGGTCATTGCTATGACTGTTTCCTCAGAGCGTTTGAAGGGTTCACACTGTGACTTTGTGGGTTCGTAATGTCAAAAGTCATGTTGTCCGAAATTTAAAATACTCTTTATTTCAGTGGAAAAACGCTTTGTACACCCTTTACAGCAGAAAAAATGACGTCACATACACAAACGCAGTCCTAGAGGTCGTCTTCCACACGTAAAGAACGAAAGAAGTTATTGCGATACAGTCAAAAATGTCCACAGAGCTGCACACTCAGTTAACAACTAGATTGGGTTCTATTGGTGTGGAAGGATCCCTGACTAGAGGAGAATCTAGTAACAGACTAATGCCGCCATCATCAAGGTAATAGGAGAGCGCCTTCGTCCGGAAATATTCTAAATATATGTTTGTAGAAGGTGCGGAAGAAGTATCCATGGCAGTATTAGTATCCATGTTGAGAGATGACAGATTCACAGATAATAGCCAGTGGAGAGCCCCAAAGCAACAGCAAATCAGAGCGCAGGGAACGCCAATGAAAACGAAGCACTTATGTGCATGCAAGAAGGGCACACAGGCCCCTTTTGCTGTGTGAAGCGAGAAATGTGATTTTTGTGGGAAAGTTACACAAAACACTGCACAGCACACGATATTGGCAGCCGATTTTAGAACTTTGTCTATTACAACACTTGCTGCACGGAACAACAGCTGGACAGAGCACTTCTACAAATGTACCACTCCGACACCGCTTTGAATATCACTTTGTAGTTGCGAACACATAAAAAACACTTCCACACTGTATCCACTGATGAATTTCACTTACATAATATCCGTTTCCACCTCTTACTAACTGACTCGCGAATTTCGAGGCTTTTTACACCCCAGCCATTGTTTCTAGAAAGACGCAGACCCTTCAGGACCTTTCGCGGCGGCAAGAGAAGGAAGTAATCCAGACACTCTGTCTCTTTCTCTCACCGCTTCTGTCTCTCTCTCGGCGCACACCTGCGCGCGGGCCGCTGCTTGCGCATCAATGCCTCGGCGACAATATGTATATATTTATTTGACTTCTTGATGTCACGTGGTAAATATTACGAACGCTTACCTATAGTGTAGCTTGCTCCATTAGGAATCAAGGTAAGTTTATTCCACTTTTGCATGCAGCTTTTGTCCTTATGTTTCACATCTTAGGTAATCATTTACAGCTGTATAAACGACCACACTATCAGGACTAAACCGATCTTTGAAGAGAGCTATTGAGGAGAATCTAAACACCCAAATACAAGTTGAAGTTTCAGTTCAACCACCACCACAATATACTTAGAAAGCGGACTGTTTACTTCATATGCCCTGCAAAAAAGAGGAGAATAGCAACTATTCATTGCAACCCTTGCAGAAAGGCATTTTACAAAGAACATCGGGTTATGACATGTGCCAATTTCAATTAGTGTTCGGAAATGAAAAACGAAATACATCGTGGGAATATAAATAATGCTATCACATTAAAAAAAGGTTAATATTTTGCTTTATAATATATTCTTGTATTATTAGCTTATTAAGTAGTAGCATTTACGAGCGTTTAATAATAGAGGTACGCGTTTTACACGTTTCGTTATATAAACGGGATGCAGGAGTCTGAAGCGATAGTATAATGCTTAAAAATAAGGAATATGTGTTAGCATTGATTGCATATCACTTCCTAACATTAAGAGAAATAGCGAAGTTGTTTAAAATGTTCCTCTTCTATAGACTTTACTTTAACTGAGATAAAACATTTATAGACATTGCTTCATTGTGCCATTCCTTCAAGATAACTGGGGAAGACAGATGTCTGAGACGATAGTTAAGGATACCCATCTGTGAAAATTGGTCAAAAAGTGCAAAATCTGAGTAATTTTATGGCTAATTAAATAGAGCAATCCATGTACCTCTAATTCCTGTTATTTTTGATGTCATGCAAACCTTTAAACATTGTGGAATATGACTATTTAAGTGGGTCTCCCTAATTGGCGTCCTGTGCCGTTGCATAGCGGGCTAAGGCAGCATGCCTTGCTCCCTAATAACGGAAAGCGGCCCGAATTCGATCCCCACCCATGTGGTGGGGATTTTAGGTCCCGGGTATAGGACCAGTGCCGACTCAGCATCGTGAGGAAAGTGAGAGCTTACGCTAGGTAAGCGGCCCTGTTCACGGAAACCAACATTTCGGCGCGGGGATGCCGAGATGCTAACCATATCTCCTCTCCTTATCGGTTGGATGATTGCCGACCTCTACCGTGCGTAAGTGGGCGTGAGGCTGGCAGACGGGTTGGTAGGACTTGGCCCTCTAAGGGCTGTCGCGCCAGTGGTTAACTTTAACTGTAATTGGCACAGTGCTTTATACCACTATTTTGGTCAATTTCTCGAGTTTTTAATTTTCAGTGCTTTTCAGAACATTAATTGCTCCACACGATGCGGCTTTCAATCTAGAAGCTTGAAAATTGTTTGTGCTTAGATAAAGCCAGTACCAAAGGAAATTTATGAGATGATTTTTATATCAGTGTTTGTGCAATTAAAATACAAAGCACACACTTCACAAGCAAATATTAAAAATTAATAAATGCATAATTGAATAACTTTTATCCTAAACCAATGTTCAGATTAAAATTTCATCTCATACATTTACTATTAATGTATTATGAGTATAGCTGTGAAGTATTACTTTTCTGAAACTAAAATTGCATCATGTGGAACAGTTCAATTAAATAACAATAAAGCTCTATAGTTTTGTCAAAATCACAAGAGCTATTTTGGATAAACTTCTGAAAATTGGTCTGTGAACTATGGTTAAAACTACAATAATTGGTTTAACGCTTCAAGTCAATCCAAGCAAAATTGTGGATTTTAGGATTTTCACAGTTGGGCACCCTTAATTGTTTAAAAACGTGTCGCTATATGTTGAATTTAATCTTCATCTTCTTGCTTAGCATCGCAGGAAAAACAGATTAATTCAGAGATTTCAAAAATCAACCAAATATATTTTAAAATTAAACAAATATATCGGAAATTCTTATCACAAAATCGGCTGATTTCAATGTATTGCGTCTTAGATTTCTCACAGGTGCACAAAATATTATTTCGTGATATTTTTATAAAAAACTTTTGGAGAAATTAGAGAAATTAAAAAGAAAAAGAATGAAATGTTTTCAACGTAAAGCACAGTTTAGGATGTAGTTTCCTAAAAATCCCTCTGTGGTAACCTTGGAACATCCTCAGCTTAATATAAGTATAGCTTCTATGCAACATTTCGTTTTTAACTTAGGATATTTACCTATCCATCTCAAACACACTCACACATTCCCGAAGGTAAAGAAGGTTAGTTTTACTCGTTATAATTCAAACGTTATAAGTTACATCTCCAATGTATGTTAAAATTATTTCCAATTAATTAGTGTTGGTATAAACTTCATAATTTGTAAATGTTACATGTGTTTTCTACTACATACCCAGCAGGTGGAAGAAGTATTACATTCCATTTATAAGTTGTGGCAATATTTCTCGGTAAACACGGCCTTGAAGTCTCCTGAATATAATAGGGAAAAGGAAAAGTTCCTGTATGCGGAATTCCAAAGATCATAATCATAAATGGAATATTCGATAAACAAACCTGTTATTCAAGTTTGCTATCTTCTCATAATGATAAACGAAGTTTTTAATATCCTCAAGAAAATATATTTCCAACTATTAGGTGGAGGTCATGCAGTGTCAGTCGGGTTAAGCTTTTTGACTTTACTCTGTAACTGTGGTGGTTAATGGAACTTTTCTATATTATTCTCTTACTTCAAGACATGTTCTATAGATAGTGTAATACTTTATTACATCGAAAGTAACTTATTGTCACTATTTCTGCTCAGTTCAAAAAATGTTTAGCTCACTGGTTTACAGAGATCGCAAATATAGCGCTGCTATAGGCCTCAGAATATCTTCCGAGGGCTAAGAGCTACACTAACCACCATCAAGCACTCATAGCAGACCAGAACTGAAGAGAGGAAGAATATATCCGAGTATAACGCATGTGGATGTACAAGATTACTACTCCCAACTGGAAACTTCTACCACATGGTGGCGGAAGGGGAAATCACACTAGTGGCTGGTCCTGCATACCGGCCCATACTGCATGACTCTCCGCTAACCTTTATGCAGAAAAATCGGCTATAAAGCCTAATAAAATGGTAAGCAGCAGTTATATATTAAGTTGGACAAAGGAGGCTGCGAAATCAGTGTGCGGAAGTTTCCTATGCTTGTGAGTCATTTTTACACATTACGAGGGGGTACCCAAAAGAAACCGGATTGTTGTCATAACAAATTTATTGATGAACCTTTTTACAAAAGTACTCCAGTCACCTTCAAGATACTCTCCATTACATGCGATGCACTTGTGAAGTCTCTTTTCCCACTGTTACAAGTATGTTTGGAACTCTTCAAGTTTGATATTGTCCAGTGCCTTTTGCGAAGCAGTTTTTACCGCTTCCAAATAGTCATAACGCTACCGTTTTAGCGTTTTTTTTTTTCATTCGTGGAAATAGGAAAAAGTCGCACTGGGCTAGGTCCGGTGAATACGGATTGTTAGCAACGATATACAACCTCTGAGATGCCAAATACTGGGTCACTCGTAAGACCATGTGTGCCGGAGCGTTATCGTGATGCAGAAACCAGTCACCTGATCGCCGAAGTTCCGGCCGTTTCCTCCCTACATCCTCTTGCAGACGCCTTAAAATATCCAAGTAAAAGTGCTCGTTAACAGTCTGGCCAAGGGGTACGAATTCCCGATGCACAATTCCACGAACATCAAAAAAGACAATGATCATCGTCTTCACATTTGACCTCACTTGCCTTGCTTCATTTGGTCTGGGAGAGTTGGGAGTCCTCCAATGCCTTGATGCTTGCCTGGTTTCTGGGTCATACCCGTAACACCAACTCTCATCCCCTGTAATGACTTTGTTCAAGAAGTTTGGATCACGTGCAATCTCTGTTTTCAAGTCCTGACACACATTCATGCGGATGGTTTTGTGCTCCTGTGTGAGAAGGCGCGGAACAAATTTAGCAGCAACACGTCTCGTGTGCAAATCCTCCCTCAAAGTCCACTGACATGAGCTCCAACGGATTCCTGTCACTGCTGAAATTCGGTCGATGGTTTGGCGACGATCCTCATTGATCTTTTGGCGGACCTTTTCAATGTTCTCCTCATTTCGCGATGTTGAAGGCCGTCCAGAACGAGCTTGGTTTTCAACACACATCTCACCTCGTTTAAAGCGCCCAAACTACTCGATAACCTGTGTGCGGCTCATAGCGTCCTCCTGGAAAGCTTCCTGAATCATTTAATGTGTCTCCGTTGAAGTTCTTTTTAAGCAGGAAATAAAGTTTCACACACACTCTTTGTTATTTTAAAGTTGCCATAACGACTTCGCAGAGGTAACCCGCCAACTGTCAAAGAAACACAATACCACACTTGCACGTTCAGCTCTACACTGACGCCGTCTACACAGCTGTTTCATGAAGCTCTCTACTAACACCATCTAGCGTGAGAACCCTGCATTTCATCCACGAGTGGCAGCGCTCTCGGAGTCCGCTTTCTTTTAGGTTCCCCCTCCTTTATCAATCTTAAAGCATTCTAAGTGGTTCCATAGTACATCTCTAGTCAGAGAAATTAACGTTTCCTTGTTTTTCCTGTTTTTCTAAATGATATCACGTTTTACTTTCTTTGTTAACCATATTATTAGGCACAGATAAACTATTTATATTCCACTCAGAAATTCTATGCTGAGACGCGCTGAGAAAAAGAGCATGTGCACCCGTAAATTTACAGATCTCTCTGTGTTTGTCTCTCTTTCCATGAACAGCATTCAACAGCTACTGAACAGTGAGTTAAAAATCTTTCAAGGACACACCTCAAAAGATTTTCAAGAAAATTCCATCACCTTAAGTACCCCTTATACGGAACTTATTTTACACCCACCTCAGTAGCTTAGATGATAGAGTGTCTGCCTCACGTACAAGAGGTCCCAAGTTTGAATCTCGTCAGGTTGAGTTATCTGGATAAAGTTTTTTTTCGGTGTTTTCTCTTATCCTGAAATCTGGATATTTAAGCACTCTATGCACTATTGACCTTGGACACTTTGAGCTTTTTTACATATTTAATTGATCGTCCGATGTGATAACATTGTAGCACGTAAATTTAAAAGAATGATTATTTTATCTAAATTTCTGTGAACATTCTTATTTAAACCCTGCGTTTGAGATATTTGCACAATAAAATATATAACTCAAGTTGTCTTGGGTTTTGTATACAGCTTTTCCGTACTAAATGAATTTTATATAACTGGCAAGAAAAATCCTATTACACTATTTAGATCCCATTACAGCACATAATTTATGTGTAATAAATTTCGTTTTTTTGTGTGGTTCAAATGCCGGCCGCGTAATTAAATATTTCAGTTGGCTCTAATTAATTAAAAGCATGCATATACAGGACTAATGTATTTAAAATTATTAATTATAGATTTAACATTAAAAGTTCAATGATAAAATTCTAAGTATTTATGTAGTGAAAATAGTAAGTCGCCACAAATGTGTATCTTGAATATGAGACTTCTAAGGTGGTCTAGCGGGAAAATATAATGAGTTAATTGGAGAGCTTAATGTCTCGTCAGGAAGGTGGCCATGGTAGCTCAAGGGATTAGAGTGACTGGATGGAAACCAGGAGATCTGTGGTTCAAATCCCCGCCGTGGCATTGAATTTTTCAGTTGGTTCTAATTAAATTTTGCTTTGAGTTTACCATTTCCGAGTTATTCTTTTTTGTTCGTCTGATGTTTAAAAGAACATGAAATTTCATGTCTTCCACAGTGAATTGATTTTTAAAATGTTGACTATTACTTGTGGGCTAATCTATCCTTATAACTACAACAAATATGTAATGAATATCTCTATTTACAAAAGATATGTCCTCTCACAGCCAGCATTTTTTCACTAAGACCAAATTCGTGTATAATGAACTTTAGTTAGCAAAATATTTACCACAGAAAATAAACATGATCAAATGAGTAATGACGCTAAATGTCCATATCCATAAATTTTCGAAAACCAGTATTGGTATTATGTATGTGTACCAAATTACATAATTATTACAGACGTTACAATGGTGTATTATTTCAATGCATAAAAAATTCCCCCATTTAACTCAATTACTACAGCTTTTTGCCTCACAATTATGCGACAACTAAACCAAACAAAAGCATACCAAATTATCGCCGTAATGTTAGAAATAAACTCTCTCATGAAGTACAGACAACTGGACAGACTAGGAACACTTGGAGAGTTTAGAGGAAGTAACATTTAAATTAACTAGAAAAATTAACAATTTATATTGATGATGAAAAATGGTAACAGTTCGGACAGAGCTTAACAATAGAATATCGCCTAGCACTAAATGACTGAGTACATTGCACATAGGAATTAAATTCCCAAAACAGAACAGAATTAATAGCAAATATAAATCTCGCCTGAATAGGTAACTAGTGCATATTAGTAACCAAATAAACACCTGCTCAGCTAAAAGTGCTAACAGTTGAAAACAAAATTGGGAAAAGCAATTTTTGGCTCTAAGGATATTGCCTAGGAGCATATAGAACCAGCCCAGTGTCTGCTCTATTAATGGAAACAAGTAACCCGCCATTAGACATCCACAGAATGGAACTCAGCTCAAGCTATGCGCTCAAAATTGCAGCATGAACTGGATCACTGATTTACCAATACGTCATCTCCGACACATACGAACATTCTCCAGCAAACTCACAAAAATAATGTCACTCCAGTGCAAAATCGGGCATTACATTGAACAACACGATTCAGAAGTTCCTGGCGTAATGCCAAGAAAATTTCATAATCTACCACCCCAACTTAACTTGGACCTTGCAGTTTACCAGAAATCTCACAAAGATGCATCCATCTACAGAAGAGCATTCGAGGAAATCCGTAACCTGCATCCTAATTATAAATGTATATATACTGATGGTTAAAAAACGGGAAATGGTAGCAGATGCGCTGTAATTACCCCAGATATAAAGCTTCAACTAAAACTTCCAAACCATTATTCCATTTTCTCCTGTGAACTCTATGCCACCAAAGAAGGTCTAATTTACATTTCCAATTCTAGTGAGGATAACTTTCTTATAGTTACCGATTCAATAAGCTTCCTTCAAACTATTAGAGATTTTTCAGCAGATATGCAGTTACTTCAGGATATCCATAGCCTGTACTGCTCAGCCCTTAATATAAACAACCAGATCATCTCTATGTGGGTTCCTTCACACTGTGGTATCAAAGGCAACGAAGATGCAGACAAAGCCACCAAAGAAGCTAGTCATCGTACAGAAATGGAAACACAATACCAGATTCCTTACCAAGATACCATAAACCATCTCAGCAGGCAACTCAAATTGCAATGGAAACAAACCTGGAACCAGACGCCGCCAGAAAAATTGCACATGTTGTACAACACTAGTAGTTCACCCGTCTACTCTCTAGAATGGAAAGATCAAGTGATCATCTCACGTCTTCGAATTGGCCACACTGGATTAACTCACTCACATATCCTCATCAAGACCAATTAACCTTACTGTAAAGTCTGCAACACGGAACTCACTGTTAACCCCCTCTTCACAATATACAAACAATATGCTATACAACTACGGATTCACGTGATCGCTGGAGACTTATCTGCTATACTCAACAAACAATCGAATTTCAAGCAAGTACTGCATGACACCCTGGTCTTTTGCTCTGCCAGGTAGCTCTTAACCTCCATACCTCCTTGATTACTTAATCAGTCCCTTTCTTCCCCCTCCTCTTCCTTTCTTACATTTTTAACATTTCTGACCCATTTTTCTTTTAGTTTCTGCAAGAACTCACCAATACTTCTTACCTTCTTTTCCTCCCTGCCCCTAACATTTTTATAGCTACCACCCTCTTCTCTACTTTCTCCCACTTTTCTTCCCAAACCTTTTTTATCCATATTGCAACCTCCTCGCATTCTGTTACATAGTGTTCTATGCTTTCTTTTTCCCCCATACAATTCACAAATTCCCTTTTCTCTACCTCTTATCCCTCTTAGAAATATTATTCCTGTTCTCATGCATGCTGACCCTTCTCTCTCTTGCCTATTGCAGTAATCTACATATGCTTCTCGTCTCCAATTTCTTTTTATTTGCTGGTAAAATTTTAATAACTTCATATTTTCTAGACTTTCCCATATTTACTGTCTTTCTATATCTTCTATTCTGCATTCTACTAATTTACCCTTATCTCGTGTATTCCTTTCCTCTAATATCCATATATCTCCCATTCCTATTTTTTCCATAATTCCTCCTATCTCTACTCACCAACTATTTCAGTTCTCTAATCTTTTTTGCTGTCTCATGTATAATTTCATAATTTCCCCTTCTTCTTTAACCAAACACCTATACCAAAATTTTACTATTCTTTCCATTATTCCATTTCTTCTTGTGTTTCCTAATTCTATTAAAGCTACTTCTCTAGGTACTGAACCTTGGTAAGCCTAGTAACCTTTTACAAAACTAGTGTTCATACTATTAACATGTAAATATATAACCATTTACAATGGTAGTTTTTTATATTATCATATGAATATATAGTTTAATTGACATTGCTTTGCATTATAAGTGTTACACTGCATTACGTTAAAGTTTGTTTTGGAATTGTAACACAACATTGTGTCTTGTGTGTGTAACTGCAGTGTTCTATGTCATGTCAGTGCATTTCATGTTTTTGTATCATGTAGTCGCGATCTGACGTTGATGTTAAACCGACTTTAAATAAATTTTAAAAAAGGCACTTTTCCATTATTTTAAACTGTAATCTTGAACTAAGAGGAAACGCTAATCAGGTCTAATGGTGACTGATGGAAATTCATAGATAAACAACATTGTTCAATAGAAACTGCAGAAAATACTTGTAACTAGCTGATACAATAATGTGTGATCAACAAAAATAGATAAAGAAATAATCCTTTGTAAGACTAGTTTGTACAAGACTCAGAGAGAAACTTGCGTGACTGCAGCATATTAGATTTGTTTTATTAATGTATTTGATATTGCAGCGGTGTTATATGTAAAACAAATTCATTAGAACCTTCGAATGTTTTAAAGCTGCTCTTTGGAACTGCGGGATAACATATTGTATGCTGAAAACAAGAGAAAATCCCCCAACCACCATTCAATAATCCATTTAACCATTGTTTTTATCTGTAATAGGTTTAGACCTTGTTTTAAAGAGTACAGCACTCAGCAGTCCAGTCCATCAGTCGCTTCCATGAAAACAAACGTTCTGAGAACATCCGCACAGAGGCTTTTAGTAATAAGATTACCAGTAAAGCGCTGGAAGGGATCTGCGGTCCGGTTCTTTGATGTAGAAAACAAAAAATCAGGCCTGCCAATCACATTAACAGTATAATAATACAGAGCACAGAGGTAAAGCGATGTCATTGTGCTAGGTACACATGCACAAAACTAATAATGGCCAGGGATTATTTTTTACCTTTATAAGCTTTCTCTCTTGGTATTCTATTTCGACGTTATACTCACGAATTAACAGATCGTTACTATTGTGTATATTTATAACTGCGTGTAAGCTGTTCCATATTTAAGCAATAAATTCCAATATTAATGACGTGCAAAAATTCAAATAGAAAGAAGGGTATGGATGGAAAATTCTATCCAAATTAAATGGAAAATACTCTCCCATGTATGATGATAATCTACTTTAACATTCGGCCTCCAAATTTTTCTCTACAAAAACCTTATAATGTTATATAAGTTCTAAAAATATTCTAAATTTTTTAAAAATAAAAGCATAATAATATGCTATTATAGATATTTACGCAAATTTTGGTTTAAGTGTAACTATATACAAATTTAAAGATTCACATTAATTTAATAGATATTTTACTGAAAATACACATTTTGTTGTCACTAGGCTAGTTAACCCTGTATGTTAATAAAATGAAAATTATAATTTCGTTGCTTTTAAAATTTAAGAAAAACAATTTTATAGTGCGATCCACATAAACCTGAAATGAGAGGCCATAACTTCTGATCCAATAATAGAACACACGTGCAAATTTGGGAGAATATAATACATAATTGGGAGTTTACATTTAAACTATTTACATCTCAGAGAAAATGTTGGAAGTGTCCTCCACCAGCATCTATGCATGTTTGCACACGTTTCACCATATTCTCGGAAATTTTACGAAGAGTATCCTCGAAAATGTTACTTATTTCGTTTCGAATGGATTCCTTGAGAACGTCAATTGTCCGTGGCCTATTCTTTTATACTCTGTTTTTAGATACCCTCACAAGAAAAGTTTGGTCAGGGGATCTGGGGGGGCCACGGACCTTTAGAGACCATTCGATTATCAAAGAAACATGGTACAAGTTCCATGGTATCATTAGATGTATGGCAGGTTGCTCCATCTTGTTGGAAATAACTTTCACTCAATTCGTGATCACCCATTTGCTCCACAAATATCTTGAAGATACCAATATAAACTTCAAACTTCAGTTTCTACAGTCGTATCAAAGAAAATGGGAACTACGATCCATAAAGGCTGGTGGAGGACACATCCAACATTTTCTCTGAAGTGTAAATAGTGATGTAATCTCCCAATTGTGTATTATATTCTCATAAGGTTGCTCATGTGCCCTATTATTGGTTCAAAAGTTATGGCCTATTGAAATTGTTCAGGTTCATTTGGATCCCATTATATTATTTGTAAGGAAGGTTTTTTTTATCTCTTCCATTATATACCCCACCTTTAACTGCAATGGTCATATCGCCGGCCGTTCTCTTTTGGGACATATCGAAGATGTTAACTCGCATTCGTTTTTTTTTATCGCTAGATCACGAACATCTTCGCACTCTCATTCATACTTCCAGACTCTGAGGAACATGAATTATCTTGGTCAGAGAAAAATCCCCACTCCAACTCCGGGAGTCGAACCCGGGCCCCCTAGTACGGCAGGCAGGTGCTTTACCGACTGAACTACGGGGCCAGCCTATAATATTGTTGTAGCAGTTTTAAACCCTATCAATAATTACTGCTTTCACAGAAATTCATGAAAAATATACCTTTAAAGAGGTACAACAGGAATAAAAATGTAATTTTTTTATCTCGAAGTCTATTTATTATGTTATACAGATCTATAGATTAGTGGTTTAAGGATGTTAAATACATAAGATATGAATTATTCTTATTCCATATTTGTAAGATAGAATGTAGTATAGATAATATGTAGATTGGAGTTAAATACTGGCTTACACATTTCAGACGAATATAGTGCCCCAAATACACTTACGGAGTTAATAGAAAACATATTAAAATAGGAATAAATAAATAAAATAAGCATTCAAAGGCAATTTTGCAAGAAAATACTAATAGAAAATTAGTAAGACAGAGTGAATCCCGAAGTCCAGAGCTATTAGTTATAATTAACAGTTAATAATAAAGTGAACCAGGACTTGAATAAAGCATGGAAAAACAAAACAGAGTAGTACGTGTTTCATACAGCAGGTATTCGAGTGGCAGGCGGCGAGAAAAACTTGAAAAAATTATTGGGCAATTTTATATTAAATTTATAATTTTATCATAAAAATCTCCATTTGTAAAACAAAAGCGTCAACTAAAGTACACCTGCAATGCAGATTAAAAATTAAGAATAATATTATTTAGGGTGTCATTTACTTCAACTATATGGGTTAAACGTGAAAAACAAAGAAAGTACATTGGGGAAGACTAATCATTTCTTCACACTAGCCGTATATAGTCTAAGGCTTTGGATGGATAGAGTCAGCTTGAAAAATTCAATGCCATGACCGTGATTTGAACCACGGATTCCCTGGTTTCTGTCCAGTCGCCCTTACCTATTAAGCTACCATGGCCAACGTGCCGTCCTGACATTCTTCAATTGACTCTATATGTATATATTTTCCCTGTAAAAACCTAAACCATTCAAAACCTTGCACTATATACAGCTAGTCTGATTATTAACTTAAATAATAATGGTTAAATGGTGTAGCCTGGGATTTAAGTACTTTAAATAGTAAGTCGCCACAAGCGCTGTGTCTCGGAGTCGAGAGCCCCTAGTGTTTACTGGGAAAATATATACATATATGAGTCAATTGGAGAATTTAATGTTAGGACGGCTCGATGGCCAAGGTAACTCAATGGATAAGAGCGACTGGATGGAAACCAGGAGATACGTGGTTCAAATACCGGCCATGGCATTGAATTTTTCAAGCTGACTCTATCCATCCAAAACCTTAGCCTATATACGGCTTGTGTGAAGAAATGATTGATTTCCTCCAATTAACTTAAATAATAAGTGTTTAATGGTGAAGCCTGGGATTTAAGTACCTAAGTAAGACACCACAGGTGGTGCATCTCGGATTCGAAAGCCCATAGTGGTTTACCGGGAAAATATATACATCAATGAGTCAGTTGGAGAATTTAATGTTAGGACGGCTCGTTGGCCATGGTAGCTCAATAGGTAAGAGTGACTGGACGGAAACTGAGAGATCCGTGGTTCAAATACGGCCATGGCCTTGCACTTTTCAAGTTGACTCTATCCATAGAAAGAAAGAACATTTCAAGAAATGAGCCATCAAATTTTCCATACACCAAGTACAGATGTATTACTTGATCTTGACAGAAAATCCTGCGCGGTAGGGATGGTAGCAACTGCGGTAAGGATAGCGCACCTATCGCCACAATGCGTCATACGCATAACATTCCGACAGGAAAGTAACGCACACAAGTGTTCTAAACACAAATGTCACTCTCGAAGCCAGTATTGTAGCTGTTATAAATTAAGTTATAATTCTTACTATCGCAGTAATCTCAACGCTTGTGTTGGATCTTGACATTTGGAACATAACCCTGTTCTCCTCCAGCATGCACGATATCCAATTATCAACTTTCGACATCGCTGTAGAGTCCCTGCAACGAGTTTCACTCCAGGCATATGGTACAGTATGTGCTATATTGATATATGTTACATTCACATAAAGTATTGTGACTTTGTGGGTTCGTGAAATGAAAAGTCCAATTGCACCACTCAAAAATTTTCTTTATTTCCACCGACTTACAGTTGAACACTTACCAATTACACAGAATTACGTAATGCACACAATTACGGTTCACCAGTTCGTCCGTTACAGTTCCAATTGCACTCGCAATTACGTAAACTCCTCCGACGCACGTACACAGTCTTCTCGTCCGTACACTAGCACGGCGCTGTTGTGCTGCTCGCCAAGAACTAACTCAATTCACTCACTGCCGCCCTTTTTATAGGAATATCGCCGTTTTCTCGAAGCCTCTAGTTTCGGTGAACCACCGCGAAGGTTCCAGGCGACAGGAGATGGGGAAGAGAGGCGGCCTGCGACAAGTGACACTTCCCTAATCAACCCCTTAGTTAGTGACTGAGATAGATGAGTGGGTGTGGCCCGTATGCCTCTGGTCCCTTCTCAACTGTCGTTGGTCTGGCTTTCCGATAATTGGGTGACACTGCTCCCTCCTCAAAGCTGGTCACCCCGAACAGCACCATCGTAGCGGGCTAGACGATCCAGGTTACCACCAACATCTTACCTCGGGGCTCCTTCTGGATGCGGTAGACAACGTCATTTACCCTCTTCACCACCCGTTACGGCCCTTGCCATGGCCGCTGAGTTTCGGGCAGCGTCCCTTGGTCCACGTAGGAGGCTACAACCTTACCAGGTCACCTTGCTGGAACCCTTGGCTGTTGGCTTGCCTGTCATACCTGGTCTTCATGCGGTCGCTCGCTTTCTGGTTGTTCTGGTGAGCCATCTCGTGCATGTCGTGGAGGTGGTCCACCAGGTTCTCCACATACTCGGTCACTGGCTGCTTCGCCTCCGGAGGTGAAGCCAAAAGCCATGCCACACACTAAGCTGGCTGACGTCATCCTAGTTGTATCGTGTGTAGCCGATCGGTAGGCCAGCAGGAACATTGGCACCTTGACGTCCCAGTCTCGCTGATGGCTGGCCTCGACCTTCCTCAGGTGTTCCTCTAAGGTCTTGATGTATCTTTCGACCATGCCATCCGACTGGGGATGTAGTGGCGTCGTGCGGGTCTTGTTCACCAAAAGCCTTTGTAGTGCCTCCTTCATTAGGTGGACTCAAAGTTGTTAACCTGGTCACTGTGTAGCTCTAACGGCACCCCAAATCAACAGAACACTTGCTCCACGAGGCAGTCTGTGATTGCCTTTGCCTCTTGGTTTGGGATGGCATACACCTCCGGCTACTTGGTGAAGTAGTCCACGACCACCATTAGGTACTTGTTGCCACGGTCGGAAACTGGAAACGGTCCCGCAATGTCAACGGCGATCCGTTCGAATGGCGCACCGACGATGTACTGCTGCATGCGACCCCGGCTCCTAATCTGGGGGCCACGACTCACCGCGCACACGTGACCCTGACGGCACAATCTTTCAGCATCTGCTCGGAGTCTCAGCCAGCAGTAGCGCTGCCGTAGTTTCTCAATCGTTCGGTTCGCTCCCAGGTGTCCTCCTGAAGTACCGGCGTGCACTTCTTCCAAGACTTCAGGGACCTTACTCCGTGGAAGTACCAACTGTTCTCTCTGCGTCTTTCCATCGGTTGATTTCCATACCCGGAACAGCACGCCAACTCTGGTCATCAATGAGTCCCATTGGGCCCAGTACGACTTGTAGGAGGCGCTCCTCGGGGCGATGTCCACCCAGGTTTGTCTCGTCCCTGCCTCCACTTCCCTCAAGAGTGGCCCGAAGTTTGCGTCCGCCAGCTGTTCCCTCCACAGGCCTGCACTATCTCAGCCGTCCGCAGGCACTGCCACAATTACTCGGACTGCTGCGGCACGCTCCTCCTCCTCCACTCTTTTGCACTGGCCGCACCTCTCTGGACAGGGTCTTCGGGACATGGCGTCTGCGTTATCGTGGCTCCTTCCTCTACGATGTTCCTAGGTGAAGTCGTACTCCTACAGCCTCTGGACCCAACGTGCTGTCTGGCCTTCCAGGTTCTTAAAGCTCAATAGCCCGGTTAGGGCGGAATGGTCAGTCCTCAGGTTAAATGCCTGAACGTACAGGTAATAGTGGAAGTGCTCCAAGGTCTTTACTACCGCCAGTAGCTCTCGTCGGGTGACGCAGTAGTTCTTCTCTGCCTTGGATAGCGTCTTGCTGTAGTAGGCTATCACCCGCTCATGGCCGTCCTGGATCTGCGATAGGACACCTCCAATGCAATGGTCGCTAGTGTCGGTGTCCACAATGAAGGCGCCACCCGTTTGTGGGAAACCCAAAATAGGAGCACTGCACAGGGTCTCCTTTAGTTGCTGGAAAGCGTTTTGGGCGTCCTCCGTCCAAACATAAGGCCGATGTTCCTCTGTCAGGTGGGTAAGGGGTTTTGTGATATTGGAAAACCCCTTAATGAAGTGGCGGTAATAACTGCACAGCCCCAGGAAACTGCGCAACTCTTTCTTATCCTTTGGGCGAGGACAATCTCTCACAGCCCGTGTCTTCTCCGTATCTGTGTCCACTCCGGTTGCTGAGACTATGTGGACTAAGTGGTTCACTTCCTTGCGGAAGAGCTGGCACTTCTTTGCGTTCAGCTTCAAGTTGGTCACCTGCAGTCTCTGTAGCACCTTACTCAGATTCTCCATGTGATCTTAAAAAGTTTTCCCGACGATGATGATGTCGCCCAGGTATAGCAGGCAGACATCGTAAGTCAGCCCTCTCATCACTGACTCCATGAGTCGTTGGAAGGTAGCTGGTGCGTTGCAGATGCCAAAGGGCATAACCGTGAACTGCCAGAGCCCTTGGCCTGTCGAGAATGCGGTATTCTCCTTGTCTCTTGGGTCTAGAGCTACCTGCCAGTAGCCCGACTTCAGGTCCAGGGTCGAGAACCACTGTGCACCAGCTAGCGTGTCTGGGGTGTCTTCAATCCGGGGTAAGGGGAAACAATCCTTCCGGGTGACAGCGTTCAATTTTCTGTATTCTACGCAGAAGCGCAGCTCGCCGTTCTTCTTTGTCACCAAGACTACAGGGGAACAACAAGGGCTGTCAGACTCTTCAATCACTCCCCTGGACCTCATGTCCTCCAGCATGTCTCGCACCGCCCATTGCTTCGCCAGGTGAACGCGTCTATGTGGTTGCCGAATAGGCCGGGCGTCCTCGGTGTCGATGCGGTGAAGCACTCTGTCCGGGCGGCCATAGTCACTGTCGCCTTGGCTGAAGACACTCTGGTATCGCCTCAGCAGTTGTCGAACTTTCCCCAGCTGTCCTGCGGTCAGGTGGTCCGCCGCCCTCTCCAAGAGGGCCTTCTAGCCGGGGCCCCAGGTGTTGCATCGGCACCGGCTCCTTTGTCTTGTCGATTGCTGTTACGCTCACCACGGGCTCGCTCGTTCCCCACTCCGTCCCGGCCTGGACGTCGTGGTCGGTGTCCGTTGGATATAGCAGTCTCACTGGTACCTCCTCTCGGCACGGCAGCAATGCCGTGTACAGGCGTCTTCTGGTCCAGCATAATGTTCCTGGTTCTCTGGCATTCCAGTCGCGGCGTCACCGCCACCTCACTCCTCGCGGGGACAACCACGTCTTCGTTCAAGACGACCCTGCAAATTCCAAGGCACCCTTCTGGTTGACGGAGTATAACCTCTTCTCCGTTGAGCCGCAGGACCTTCAAGCCGACATCGATCGTCGCCTCATGGCTCCTGAGGGCATCCAATTCCAGTATCACCTCCTCAGCCACTTTCGCGACGAACACCCACAGACGTACGGTACTCCTTCCCAAGGTCAGCTTCAGCAGGGCCTCCTTTTCTACAGGCAAGGAGTCGCCCGATGCCGTGACAAGCAGGTATGGTTGACTTGGCCTCCTTGTCGGCAAACCCTTCGCCACGTCAGGTCTGATGATGGTCACGGCCGCCCCGGTGTCCACCAGCACGCGGCACGGCTTCCCTCTTACCCAGCCGTCTGCGATGAGTCTGCCATCCATCCGCCGGCTTACGGCGCGCAGTGTCACTCGAGGAGATGGTGTAGACGGTACCGGCATGCTCCTCGCCACGTCGGTCCTTACTCGTTCTCCCGGCTGCCCTTCCTGGCGTCGGCAGTCTCTCTGTAGGTGTCCGGGCTGTCCACACCCCCAACACAGGCCACTAGGTTTTCGCCGGCGTCCCTCGGCTGGTCTTCTGTCTCCGGTGTAGCGGACACTCCTCGTTCTCGACGTCGGGATAGCTGTTACCTTGGCCGCCTCCATCCTTAATGCTGCCGTCAGCGCCTCGTGAATTGTTTTATAATCGCCGAGCATTAGGCGCTGATGAATCTCCTTGTCTCGTACCCCGTCCACGAATGTGTAGGCAGCTTACCGGGATACGAACTCTGGTGGGAGGAGCACCAGGGCCTTACTAGCCAGTTGTTCAACTGCCAGGGCGAACTCCTGCGGCCTCTCCCCTGGGTGCTGTGACCTTGCCTTCAGCTGGCTGCGGTACGCTGCGGCTAAGCGGTGGTTCCCAAAACGATTCTCCAGGGCCTCCCATATGGCCTTGGGTGGCGCCGTTGTCTGTACCGCGTTCAGGACTTCCGCGGCCCGCACCTGGAGGCTGGCTAATAAATGTGTGGCCTCCTCCTCCGGTGACCATCTGTTGTGCTTGGCCACTGTGTCGAACTGGCGGCGGAAGACCTCAAATGTTGTCTCGCCGTCATATTTTGGAGGTTTGACGCGCGCCGATGTTGTTCGCATCCCGGTGCGTCGGCCTTCAAATCCTTCAACCTCCTGGCGACGACGTCCTCCACCATGGCGTTCAGGGACTTGACGCTGCTGTCGGCCTTCCCTTCCAGGTCGGCCTTCAAATCCTTCAACCTCCTGGCGATGACGTCCTCCACCATGGCGTTCAGGGACTTGACGCTGCTGTCGGCCTTCCCTTCCAGGTCGTTAACGCGGCTCGCCAGGTCCTCGACGCGCTCGTCCAATTGGCCCATCCGCTTGCCCAGCTCCGCCACCTCATCCCTCACGCCGGCCAACTGTTCCTCAAATTTGGCGGCGAGAGCGTCGTTCGCCACCTTCATTTCCGAGGTCAGTTCGGCCATCTTTGCGGTCATGGTCGTGGCCAAGTTGTTGTTTGCCGTTTCCGTCTTCGCTGTTAGTTCGGCCTTCATTTCTTCCATCTTCTCGGTGATGTTGTCGTTAGCCGTCTTCATTTGTTTCAGTTCCCCGGCCAGGTTGTTATTTGTAGTCTGCAGCTTCGCGGCCAGGCTGTTATTTGCCCTTCTGCTTCCTGCAGCGAGGTTGTCATTCGCCGTCTTCATTTCTGTCAGTTCCGCGGCCGGGCTATTATTTGCCGCTTTCATTTCCAAGGTCAATTCGGCCTTCATTTCCATCATCTTCTCCAAAATCGTTTCCAATGCCGCGTCCATGGTTGTAATGTTCGGTGATGTTGTCTTCCCGCTTCCTGACACCAGTGTGACTGTAGGTTCGTAAAATAAAAGGTCCAATTGCTCCACCCAAAAATGTTCTTTATTTCCACCGACTTACGGTTGAACACTTGCCAATTACACAGAATTACGTAATGCACACAATTACGATTCACCAGTTCGTCCGTTACAGTTCCACTTGTACTCGCAATTACGTAAACTCCTCCGACGCACGTACACAGTCTTCTCGTCCGTACACTAGCATGGCGCTGCTCGCCAAGAACTAACTCAATTCACTCACTGCAGCCCTTTTTATAGGAATATCGCCGTTTTCTCGAAGCCTCTAGTTTCGGTGAATCACCGCGAAGGTTCCAGGCGGCAGGGGTGGGGGGAAGAGGCGGCCAGCAACAAGTGACTCTTCCCTAATCATCCCCTCAGTTAGTGACTGAGATAGATGAGTGAGTGTGGCCCGTATGCCTCTGGTCCCTTCTCAGCTGTCGTTGGTCTGGCTTTCCGATAATTGGGTGACTGTATATAATCTTCACTGCGATTTCTATGAATATTTCGTAAACACTTAAGCCTTTTTACCCGTACAGTGCGACGTTCCATTACAGTTTGTAACGCTTGGTTTTCTTCCATAACTTCAAAAGAACTCTTCCTAATGTTTAGACATTGCCTTGAAAGTCAATAGAGTATTGAAGCTTTATAAGCACTTTCTTCAGAGTTGATCTTTGCTTTCCTGTGTTTTAAAAATTATTCATAGTTCGCCTAACTACTTCTGAATTAAAACATCTAAATTAGATTTTGTGCATGTGCTTAATCTTTGTCTACTGGGAATAGAGAAGGACGTTGTTGCACTAGCACCAATGGTTTTTGTTTCCTCAATGACTCTCCTAAACTGCTTTCAGACACAACTGTTGATTCAGATACCTTTTTCCATATTTTCATAGCTTACCCAGACCATTGTTCATTTTTCATATATCTATAGGCATTGGTTATTACTTTTCGTGTTTTTCAATGTAGCACCTTATTTCCTAATGTGCTGCTAGGAGGCGCCATTTCTAAATGCTCTCTTGTAACCACGCGACAGGCAAATTTTGAAACAAGCTGTAGTATTACCCAGTAGATCTACACTTGTTTACTTGCTGGCAACTGATACCCAACAGACCTGCGCTCCCCTCCAGTTGCAACTGTTCCGTAGTGGACTCGTCCAGATACCACTACGCAGTGCTCTCTATCAAGATATAACCATAATATCTATGTATATTCAGTTGTACTAAGGATCTAGTGCCTGTGGGTGGCCAATACATCTACACCAGAAGGCGAAGATTTATGTTATAAGTATTTCCGGCCGGAAGTCTTTGCTGAATTTCCTCCGGTAGAAAACTTTTAGTGCTGTACTTTCCTTAGGGTGAGACTCACATTCCTATTGTGACCTGCAGCACATTTGCGTTTAATCCATAAATGGATTACTCATCCACTTGAGGAAACAAACACAAAGTACAAAAATATACTTGCACTGTATTTTGATTCTTACATAAAATTCTAATACGTATTTTCTGGTTTATGTATCGAGATATAGGAGTTTAATTCTTAACTTCAATGTTTGTATGTTCATCTCTGGTATTCTTGTACAACTCTTCTAGAAGTATGTTTATTAACCGATGGGCTTTGGCTGGCTATGCTTCCCCATTTTTCTTATTCCGTTTATTAACTGAGCTATTTTTTATACTAAGTTGTGGCATTTGCAAGTTAAGATGGTTGACTGTTTCACGTGTTACTTAGGCATGTTAGATTCTCTTTGTTGTGAAACCTGTGTAGATATACAGACTTTGATATCCCCATGTTCTATAAGCATGGCTGTAAATAACACACTAATTGACAGTTTTATTTTCGGGGTATCCTTTACTGTTGGAAAAGGCAATTTAATCTTTGTAGAGTTGCTGAACCTATTTTGTCACTGCTTAAGTTGCGGCTTCATATATTTTTGATCGAATTGTTATTTATTTTATTTTTGATTTATTTTTTAATTTATACTTTTGATCGAACATAATGACAGTCTTCCTCACTTACAGATGCCTAATTTGAAAACTTATCAACTAGCTCGTTTCCTGCAATACTACTATATGTTTTGACTGAACCGAAATAGATTTCCCATATCTTTGGCGCAGAAATCAGAGTGGTTTCTATTATTTAGCAATAATTGTTTTAAATTACCATAAACATGGCATAAAAAGTTTCTTTCTCATATTGTGGTACTTATTAATATATGTAATATATGTATGTATTTTCTATTTATAATATATGTTCTGATGTCTGAGTAATATTACACGTATTCCTTACATTGTTTTATATTTGTTTCATATAATTTATGACTGATAAATTACAATTGCAAAATATAAAAAGTTATCGTTTCAGCAGCGTTATTTGTAATGGGGTACATCATTAGCTTATAATACAATTAATGTCATATTTATCATAAGTTTGGTCTACATATTCAGGGATTTAATGAATTTGCTGAAACTTAGCTAATAACACTTAGTTACTTTCAGGTCATATGCCTCCCTCCGATATTATTACACGGATTAGAATAGATCTGTCGTGTTCTGTTTTCACATTCATAAATCGTATGATTGACTGTTCTCTTCTGTTGCTTGTACAGATCGGATCATTTATAATGCGAAATCGATGGCGACAATTTCGTTTTTCTGTGATTATTTCTGCCGATTATTTCTGGGTTTGCTGGAAGTTCTAATTTTAGTCTCTCTTGAACTGTAGGAAAGAATGATTTAGTAACTGCTCCTTTGGTGGTATCATTGCATTAGTGATAATCTTTTATTTCGGATCTTATGGTCACCTTAGAAATTTTGGTCTCCGGTATAAGTTTCTTTGTTTAAACTGTCACCTATTTCTTTGCAAGGAGTGGTACTGTGAGCTTTCGTACAAGTACATTATATTGGCTACTCAGGTTGCTATAATGCATTAAGTGCATCGTGCACGTTATGTATTAGTGAGTTATACTTTCTATTCTCTTTCATTAAAGATACTTGTTATATTGCTATCAGTATACACTGAAGTGACTCTGTGGGTGAATCATAAATAATCTCGCTATAGATTGCTATACATAGTTTGACTTTGCCATCTACAGCGTGTCTACAGATTGAAGGCCAGCTATGATTCAGAAAGCATAAAACGATACTGTTCTATATGTTTTAGTAATGATAATATTTAGAAGCCTTTGGGTGCTTGCAAACTCTTCAATTTCTAGAGCATGGTACAGCTCCTTACCACATTTGGGCTCCTTAAATCAGGATAGGCTCCAGTGCCCTTTTGTATATTGTATACTTCGCTTTTTGCCCTAGTTCCTAGTTTAGCTTGAGACTTAGATGTAGTAAAACCATTATACTGTTAGGCACGTGATCGATGTGCCTGCTGAATCTAAATTTTTGCACAGAAAAATTCCAAAGTATTTTAATTCTCAACTTGTTCTATTGGTTTAATTTTAATATAGATGTTCATGCTTAAGTTGCGCCTTTTGTTACTAATACTTCTGACTTTGGCCCGCTATTTCATCTCATTGCCCCTAGCATGGCGCTCTATTCTGAATAGGCCCTTATTCGCATATTAGTATTCAGCCTCCATTATGCTCTGCAAGCAAGTCATCAGTAAAGGAGATTACCTCACTGTATTCTGTATTGTGTATAATCTAAATGTAGTAGATGATTATTTAGAACATTCCAGGGATACTGCTTGAGCCTCATGAGCATCCTTTTTCCATCTACTTTCAACTCTGTAGCAATCGGCAAAAGCTTGCTTTTCTATTTCGGTATACCTTGGTCAGTGCATATAAGGTTTTCAGAGTTTTTACTTGCAAAAGCTGCTCAAAGATACTCGACCACCATGCTGCATCTGAACGCCCCAGCTAATCAAAACGACATAATTACTATTCTTCCGGTCTTTTAGTAGTTTACATACGTATGCACGTACATATGCAGGTATGAATGTGTGCAGAATAAAGAAACTCTTATGTGTTGGGCTTACAAGACATTCTTGACTTCGATGAAACAGACCACTTCTCCAAGCTCCCATTCATCCATCTTTTAGTGCTAATGCAGACAAACAATTATAGGACATTTTTATTGCATTGTTCTTATATCAGGTGACCCAACCGCCCCATCTTTGAGGTAAGCAGAAATACCAGGGGAAGACAGGCAGTGGCAGTATCAAGCTCCGTCAGCTGTAACCGCCAAATATGCCCCCGAACAAAGGCAGCTTAGCGTGAGACGTCACCGCGCTGATTTCTGCTGCCCAAGAGGAACATAACTGATTTGTCCGCATTCCGACAGCGTATGAAAGACAGCATATGTATCGGGTATTAATGTGTACAGCTTACATCTTGGGTGTTGCAATATTAAGGCTGATTGTTTTAATTACTAATTGGTCACAGTTTATAAACAATTACACGTTGGACCTGTGCTATGAGAACATATATAAAACTTCAACTCGGTTTATCTGAAGGTCAGGCATGTTATAAGTAAAATAAAATAATACATAAAGTAATTTTCTCTGCAATTTAGAAGAGACACATTCAGAACAAAATTACCAGACATTTTCCAAAACTTTCTGCTTCGCTTTTATTTAACTAGTTTATCAATGTCAGGACGTTATGTCTGGGAAATTTGTAATCGAAGGCTGCATGTTAGATTATGATACGACAAGGTACTTAACGGTTTGGACTTAGCTAATTTCCTAACAGGGAAAAAAATTGTTCGCACGCATACGTCGAACCAAACATACGCAATGTCCGTGCGGCAAGTGAGTACAACCTCGGAAATCCGGTTTGGAGGACATTCTTGTAAAAATTAACCAAGGCTTTCTGGTGTGTATATTTGTCCTTCAATAAATCGTCACATTGTAAATTTAACAGTTCCCTTTGTTACGTGGCAGTTACATTATTGTCATTGAGTGCGCTACACCTGACTGTATCCTCAGATTCTTTATTCACAGCGTCATTTATATAGGCAACTTTGTACTACACGGCTCTACTACAGGACGTCACACCCACTGTAGACCTCGCTCCCGGATGAAGTACGTCATAACTCTCGAAGCTGTCTTCCTCTGAGATATACTAAGGGCGGTAGAACAATTGCAGAACGTGACGGAGTGGATCCAAATAAAAGGACGGCATTGGCGTAACCGAATTTTTTTCTGCAACGGTAGTTCCCAGGTTGGAGCTAGCGTGTGTGGTTCGTGATAATAAAGAAGAACAACGTAAGGAACCAAATATGTCTTAGAATTTTTTCAGTTTATGTTAGTCTTGTTTATTTTTTTTTTGGGGGGGGGGAGAATAAACTCAGCCTTTAGGTTGGAAATTTATTGAGTAACTTTTATTTGACTTGTTCGTAATTACCCATTGCTATTTTTATATTCGGTCAGGCCACTACCGTCCTTTTAACTGGAGTTACCCAGTCGCATTTTCATGTTCTAACGCACGAAGGGATATCAGCTTACCTCAATGACGGGGCAGTCGGGCCACCTGGTATGTACAATGGGAATACGAATGTACGTAAGCTTCAGGGATAATCAGATATATTAAGAGCTGGTTACTATGTGATGGCTTGGAAACTCCATTGTCTGTTCATAACCAGCAGATAAAAGAGTACATATATGAGAATACAAATCAATAACAAGAAAGAGCTGATGGAATGATAACCACCACAAACATTGCATTTGAAATAGGTTCGCTTTAAGAGATCTACGTCAAACCTCTACGGTTTCTTTTTCATCCAAATTCCAGGGAAATTCTGAGGCATTAAATATGCGTATTTTATTCGTAATGAAAATATCTGAAACATATGGCAATTTAAACAAAACAGTTAGAGCCGTTTTGATAGAATCAAACTTTGGAGGGCCGCGCCGTGGCTGAGTGGTTAGACCTCTCGCCACTCTTTCAGTGGAATGCGATATCTGTCTTACCTTACTACGTGATAGGGAAAGCGAAAATGGTATAAGTTCTACCAGGATTAGAATTACGTTGAGGACTACTAAGGGGGAGATTCGGCACCGAAACTTGTGATTTATTATACCTAAGCCCCAAGTGATGCATCACTGGGAGGAAGAATGAGGCGAGAGGAGGTAGAGGGCGTCCGTCCCAAGGTGTAACGACAATGCCGAAAAACCCGCCCATCCTTTCATCCTGAAACATATCGTCAGATGAGAGATGAAGTGAAATTATAACGGACATGAAATGGAGGGACAGGAAATTCGGGAGATATAATTAACCTACAGAACATTCGCCTAGCGACGCGGGAATACCCCCGAAAAACCCAATGGTCAAATAGTCAGCCACAGGAACAGACCCACGCCTCTCGAATGCCAACCAAAGAGGAAGCTGCCTGAGCCAACCCACTCGGTAAGGCGTTCCAAGTGTTCACCATATATTAAATATTCAGTCTTCTTCAACCATAGAGGCCATCTTGCTGTTCCATCTTCCCAGTGTTAAGACCATATTTTTTCTCGGACTCCCGACATCTCTTGTTCCTTGGGGCTGGTAACTATTAACCATCACTGGAATTGCTTCATTCATTCCAAATGGGTCCTCCAATCTTCTTTGTACTTTTCTATTTCTTCATTTATATCATAATTATTCTTCCTCGTGTATCTTCGTTTTCAAATGGATCCAGCTTTGTACATCTTTTTACGCTTGGTAAACTCTCATTTCTGCAGTCTGGATGCTAGTTCCCTCTCTGTATCTCTCTGTCTCATAGTATCCAGTATATACTTCGAACATTAACATTGGAATCGTCATGGTCTTATAAAATTTTACTTTTTATCTTTCCGAGTTTAATTTTGCGAAGGCTACTTACTGTCCCACATATCGCTTGAAATTTGTTCGATTTGTTTTCAATATACGTCTATATTAAAGATTCTGGATAATAATGGGTCCAGGGTCCTTAGAGCTTAGAGTTACCCGACATTTGTCTTTCAGGATAAGGGAAACCCCGGAAAAAGCCTTATCCAAATAACTTACCGTGACCGAGATTCGAACTCGGGACCTCTTGAACGTGAGGCAGACATTTTACCACCAAGATACCGATGCGGGCATTTTCGAATTTACTGGGTGTTTACTTCAATTAGCCATCAGTTTTGTTTTCTATATATATTTTTAAAATATATTTTTCCAATGTGACTCAGCTTTTATACCGAGGTTTGCAAATTCCCTTCATTATTTTGCATTATTAGTATATCATCAGCATACAAGAGTATATCTAGATGTTTATTTCTATTGATAAATATGCCTAGAGTCACTTCAGTCTTCAATTTTCAAACTATATCATTAATATAAATACAAACTAGTTTTCGGTGACAAGAGTACAATCCAGTACTACCCTTAGGTTTATTTTTCGGTTTCTGATTTTAACATGTCCATTTTTGTCACTCGTTTGAATTTCGATATAGATATTTAATGTTTTCAATTGGATGTTTATCATGGGCTTTTTATAAATTATTTCACTTATTTTTTCCCGTCTACACAGTCAAAGGATTTATTGACGTCAATACATGAAATATGTGTTCCAAATTGACTTCACATCTTTTCTGTAAAATTCTCTTAATACAAAAATCATTATCGCTGCAGGTGCGTCCATTTCCTAAACCAAATTGTTCTTACCTCAGAACCACTTCAAATATTTTTATTCTAGTATTAATTAATTTAGCATACACTCTACATACTATATTTAGTAAAGTGTGCCTCTGTAATTTTCGCAACTGTCTCCATGACTTATCTTAAACAGTACTCCCCATTTTGCGTATACTCAACATTCTAGCCAGCACATATATAAACATAGTAGTCTAAAGTGTAGCAATAGATTTTCATTCGTATTTACTCGGGCTGCATTAACCCCATTTGGTTCTCATGCTTTTCTGTATTTAATGTAGCTCTTCTATGTAATTAAATCAATCACTGCGTTATATTCATTTCTTATTCAATTTAACTTCCATTAACTGAAGCTAAATAAAATATTAGCTGAATCAGCTGGTGATCTGTAATTGAACCCACGATATATCCAGTACAAACTATTGATAGCAGCACCTGCGTTGTGTCAGAATCTTGAACGAAGAGCAGTTTTCTACTGCGATATGGATATCGATGTTTTCATTTGGGGCAATTAATGCATTATTTCAAAACATTTGCACGAAGAACATAGAAATAAAATGTATTGATGCCTCCTCGATAACGATTTTATGGCTTTCGTTACTATGTCTAAAGGTATTAAGCATCATTTACCCACTCACAGCCATTTATTGTTTCATTATATCATGTGGTAGTTGGACATTACTTTAGCCGAGAATCCACTAATTTCTAGTTACTGTACTTCATATTTTTACGATTAATCACTCAGTTTTAATTAAAGTGATAAATTTATGTAAACATTCATCGGCAAATTATTCATGTGAAGATGAGTCAGATAACATCTAACGTGTTTCATTTATATAGCTTTCTGAACCCACTACCTATATTTTATATACCATCCACAAACTAATGTTAGGAAATCTTATTTGTTTACTTCATATTTGGTTGTACACTAAAAGGAGATAGAGAACACAGAAACTATATCAGATGTTTGTAAGCTTATCGTTGTATACTAGATTTAATTTCATAATGTGTCCATTACATCCTGAAAAACAATACTGAAGGCACATTGATAAAGTAATTACAATTAGAATGTTTCAAATAAATAATAATGGATATCTCAGAAATTACGCGTATCACGAAACATTTAAATGAAGTAATTGGTATTTTGAAAGAGATTTATATATCTGTGTAGTACGTTCCTGCCTCTCTCTTAACGTTTTCAGTTATAAAAAATTATACAAAATTTCTTCCTAATAAAGATGGCTTCGGAAACTAGTCCCTAAAAATTCGGATGTGCATTTTGTATTTTAAGGAATTTTAAAATTTGTTAGTCATTTTTTATATATGTTTGCTTAGCATTTTTGTTCGGTACCTAACTCACAAAAAAATTATATTTATTGACTAGTTCGTTGTTTTAGTTATGCTTTTATTAATACACACAAACACGCAAAATAAACACAAGCTTTCTCACTACTCTCTCTCTCTCTCTCTCTCTCTCTCTCTCTCTCTCTCTCTCTCTCTCTCTCTCTCTCTCTCTCTCTCTCTCTCTCTCTCTCTCTCTCTCTCTCTCTCTCTCTCTCTCTCTCTCTCTCTCCTATAAACACGTTTTTGTATTCAGAATACCTCAAGATGTGCCCGCCTCGGTAGCGTAGATGGTAGCATGTCTGCCTCACGTTCAAGAGGTCCCGAGTTCGAATCTCGGTCAGGGTGAGTTACCTGGATAAGGTTTTCCCGGGATTTCCCTTATCCTTCAAGACGAATGTCGGGTAACTCTAAGCTCCATGGACCCTGGACTCGTTTGAGCATCATTTCTCCCAATACATTCACCGTCCGATATAACTTAAAGTTAGGGCGGACGTAAATTTAAAAAAAACCCTCAAGATGTATGTTTCCTGTGAAACTTGAGAATTAAACTTTTGGGTATAGTGCAATTATTTACCATAATCTGGATAGGTGATAAATAAAACAAAAATTTAATGCTACCAATGAAGGGACATAAATAATTCTGGCAAACCAAGGAAAAACTTCTTACACAAAAATTATAAGAGGTTCAAACAATCTAATAAATATTTAAATACCAAAATTATCGAGCAAGCAGCTCACCTTAAATATTTAGGAAGAAATAGGAAGCAGTAAGTATAGGAAGCCAATGACTTTCAGAATATATCAAGTATATTGCCACATTTGAATTATCGCTTTAGGTAATTAACTCAAGTCGTAGCTTGAGCTACGTAGTGCATATGACGCCATCGCTGGTGACAGGTTCCAGGTGTTTAGCCATAAGTCTGTCTCTTAATGAGGTCAACCATCGAAGGCAAAATTTGTGTGTAGCTAAGAGCATTTGTATAAGGTGGGTTTCCTCCGACCATTACGAGTCCAATGTAATAATATTGTTTGCTGTATTTTAATTAATACGGTTAATTTAACATGGTTTAAACTCTGTTTTGTTAAAATATCCAAATCAGGACCTCTCTGAAAAGCATATTTTACTGTCCGTCTGAGCTATTTTTCCCCATAATCTCCGTCTTTGGTATAACCTGTTCCTAGAAATTGTGAATAAATGGACAGCACATGAAAGACGTGAAAAAACAAGATATTTAAGAACCAATTATGAAATAAAACATGTACTTACTCCTGAAATAAGCTATAGACGTAAAAACTTCAGTAGTGCAATAAGTGAAGGAGAAGAATACTTCAGTAAGGGTAAGCATAAATTGAACAGAAGTAGCTTTACTATTTCTATTAAGAATTTAGACATAACTGACATCCTTGAGCTAAATTTTTAATAATTTTTGTTTCTAATAACATTATGTTATACTTAATATTCTACTAAGAAACCTTAGTAGCTCATGAATGAAGTTTGGAAATCAAACATAAAGCTGAAACATTTTCCGTGAAGATATTACATTAACAGTTTCATCTTTTGTGCTACTGCTTATTTACTCTCCAGATGAAAAAATTATAAATTTCGATAGAGGTGGTTACTTTTCTTTAGCGAGGATTGATCTCAATTCTCCCTACCAGGTATTTGAATTTAATTTCTAAACCACTTTGATTTCAGTAAACAGTAAGTTTACGTTTGGCGTGCAATTTTAGTAAATGTAGCTGACTGACACGTTGACTGTTGCTTCCTTGTGCTTTTACATGTATAATGTATCCTTTATTTTTATAATGAGGTTAAACATTAGGCATTCCTTGAGATGTGCACATCAAAAGGTGTAGAAAATATTGCAGTATGGAAGCAGAGATTCACAAAGCAAAACATTAAAGATATCCACACCTTGTGTCAAGAAGCCCGCCTTGGTAGCGTAGATGGTAGCATGTCTGCGTCACGTTCAAGAGGTCCCGAGTTAGAATCTCGGTCAGGGTGAGTTCCCTGGATAAGCTTCTTCCGGGGTTTTCCCTTATCCTTCAAGACGAATTTCGGATAACTCTATGCTCCATCGACCCTGGACTCATTTGAGCATCATTTCACCAATTCATTCACCGAACCGATATGACTTTACGTTGGGGGACGTAAATTAAAAAAAAACTGTGTCAAGAAGTTAAATCACATCACGTGTGATATTGCAAAACCTATGTCACTCAAGAAAAGAGCTATAAAGCGGTCCCTAAAATACATTAATAAAGGAACACCAAGTTGCCTCTCTCTCTCTGTCTCTCT
This sequence comes from Mantis religiosa, assembly GCA_030765055.1. Taxonomy (NCBI): domain Eukaryota; kingdom Metazoa; phylum Arthropoda; class Insecta; order Mantodea; family Mantidae; genus Mantis; species Mantis religiosa. The sequence continues at coordinate 99,193,134 of CM060951.1, read as the reverse complement.
CCATCTCTCTCTCTCTCTCTCTCTCTCTCTCTCTCTCTCTCTCTCTCTCTCTCTCTCTCTCTCTCTCTCTCTCTCTCTCTCTCTCTCTCTCTCTCTCTCTCTCTCTCTCTCTCTCTCTCTCTCTCTGTATCTGTCTGTCTGCCTGAAGGACCATTTTTGCGGAAATTATAACAGAAAAGAAAATTATAGAGTATTGTAACCTCCTTCTTCAAATCAAATTCAATTAATCTTCATTAATTTATAAATTTATCTGACGCTTATACTTCATAAATTACTTTATCATCAATAGGATCAATAATCTCCTTTATTTCTGTCATTGTATTTATTTCAATTTTATGGGAAAGAATAACTTTTATTCTGATGTTGGGACTAATAAAGAGTCCAATAAATATCCTTAATCAGTTTATTGAGAGATTTATAATAGTCTTTCTATACGCAAAGAAACTTAAGAAATCATCATTTTAATCAACAAGCAAACAAGTATTTGGCACTCTTGATTTATCCCACACTTTTGGTAATTTTTCTTCCCTAAGCAGTAAAATTACCTGCGGCAGATCATACGGTAAACTTAAACAAAATAACATCAGCTTATGAAAGGAAAAAGATTTATAAATTAAGATTTATGACAGTAGAAGAAATTATGAGGAATACTGCGTACCAATAAAGGAAAACAGAACGCCTAATAGCTTATACGGACCATGGACAAGACATGAAATTCTATTCAACTTTTTGAACTCTGTTACATTTTAGGTGGATAGATTTGGATACATATTACTGCATTATTCCTGTACCATGCTTTTAAAAATACAAATTTAAAATATTTTTATAAAATACACTCTATGGTTTTTTTTAAGTGATTTAAGAAAATTATTCAATTAGGTGAACTATATTAATGTAAATTGTATAAATTTTATCATAGATGAAGCTGGATTTTTAGGAGTTGTATGAGTAATTTTAGAAAGTAAATACATTGGAGAGATTCTAATTTCATTTGAGCTATGTCATCTAGTGTTTTTTTTGTTTTCTTTTTTTTCTTTTTTTTTTTTTTTACTTTTTTCATGTTTTTTTCTTTTATTTATTTTTTTATTTTATATTTTTTTATTCTATTTTATTATTTATTTAAGTTTTTCATAAGTTTTGAATAGTTCACTTTTATTTCCTTAATGAGCAAAAATAAATGTATAAATAAATATAACTGACAACATAACTTTATTTTAAAAATCCTTTTGTTAATTTTGACCAAATGTAGTTATCAAACTTGGGTGACAGGGATGGCGTGCCAGATTTTCCTCACATGAATTTCTATATGGCAGGTTTTAATTAGCCCGTATTCTTTGAAAGTATTTATATCCTTTGTCTTTTGTGATTGTTGAAACACATCTTAAAATATTACAACAAGGAAATGCAGTGGAAGGCTCGTTTATGTTAACACCCACGAAATTATTTTATGCATGTTTGATAATATAGTCACATTTTATAATTAAATAATTTTTGAACTAGTACACGTACCAAATGGTTTAAAAAACTTAAACATGTGTTTTAAGTGTAATAAACACAAAAACGCTCCAAATGTGATCCCAGCCTTTCATCTTACGGTTGTTTAAATGTTCAATTAATTTCATCATTTAAACTAATAGGTATATCCATTTTGTTTTAAAGAGTCTAAGTAAATTGTAATTTTGGGAGTTTTATCCAATTCTTACCGAACGTTTTCCTCAATATGCTGTAAAAATCAACAGCTACAAACTTCTGAATCACCTTTTATTTAAACTACGTGCCACATATTTAAAACACATAACTACAAAACACTATATAACAGTTACAAAGTAGTCAATTTTGGGGATATTCTGTCAAAGATTTAATGTGAGGAACCTGCTCACATCGACAATGAATTATTTAATTACGGTCAACGTGGGTAGAAGCCTTTGTTATCTTCCGCTCACAACAAAAGATGACGTCATTGTGCAATGTTGGATATGGCAGGTGCACTCAGGCAGTTTCATTACCACCATCTGAATTTTAAACCATAACACTATAATTAGCTTTCACCGGATATTTGCTTCTTGTTTGAACAAAGTTTTAGAACCTGCCCAGCGTAATAAGACAAATATTTGGAGTATATTGTATATGCATGGAAATGTTCAAGCCTTGTGCGACGTGGAAATGAGGGCAATATATTGTGGTCGCTTCGATGCTGGTCTCATGCGTGTGCTGATGCATACAGATCACACCTACATGCAAAACAGTGCCTGAATGTAGGAGGAAACCAGTACTGAAACAGAAATGATTCGAGATTTAACAACCTGTTACGAGTGTGGAAAGCGTAATTTCAAAACATCTGGTTTTTTCCTAGCTTATAAGTAATTACTAAATAAAAATCGTGATACATTTCAACACGTACTGAATGACAAAAGGAATGAAAAATAAACAAACAGACAAAGGAAAACCCAAGACAAAAGGTAATGGTACTCGGGGAAAATTTAATGCCTAAAAAAATTTTCTTTTAAAAACTTACATAATTTTGGGCCGTTGCACTGCAACAAATCACCGAAAGTGTAATATGAAATAAAGGAAGTAGAGATTGATGTGTGGTATAGCTTTAAAGCACGTATAAGAAGGCAGATAATAACAAAAAATATACAGGAGAGTCAAATATTTATACATTAAGTGTTAAAATCTCTGAGAGAAAATATATTCGAGAACAACAACATTTTATGATGGAATAAAGAACCACATTACTATTTAATAAATACAAATAAGGTAAACTGTATAAACATCAATAATAGACTTCACATATGCAGAAGATATAGACAAAGCAGAATAAAAATGGTCTTGTTATTTTAGTATATTTATATCAAAATGTTGAGCTGAATTTTAAGCTGAGGGTGAGAAAGAATTGTTACTTTATAATTTATTTACATTTTCAATGTTAGGAATATTTTCAGGACAATCCTGAAGGATTTGTCAAAATTTAGATTAAATCAATGTAAGCTTGTGAAATAGCCACAGGCCACAACGTTGTCAATAATACTCTTTGGTTAATTAAAATTACGGCTCTTGACACCAACTTT
>CM060951.1:99172563-99185063 GCA_030765055.1 Mantis religiosa | reverse complement strand
ATTTGCACTGCGAATCATCCAGCATTCGTTCTTTGGCTTTATGATCCCAGCTACAACGGAATCATATAGACATGATACCACATTATTCAAAAACACGCCAATAAAAAATCTGTGGTTTAAATCCCTGCTGTGTCACTTAATTTTTCACTTTATTCTGTCTTACCAAACCTGTAAGTAGAATTAGGCGTACTCCCCTTGTAGCAACAAATTTTAATAAACAAATAATTGAATGAGTCCTATATGTACCTATAAGGTCAAAGACCTCCTCCGAGAGGAGGAACTCTTTTAGAAGGACCCCGTATACGTTCAACTTCTTTTGCTGCCTCTAACTCTAAATATTGTAAATAAATTGGCAAGGAGTTGTTTATATTAAAGTTTTAGTTTAATTTAACTATTCAAATTTTATAGTAAAATTCTGTTAATAGTTTTAATGTGATTTATATCCTTACTTACAAACAGTTAGAATAAGTATGAAACAAATTGTAGTTCGACTAATTAATAGAGCTCCTATGCACGTTGAAACTCAATTAAATCTAAACTATTTATTAATGTATTTAACTAGATCAAATATGCTTTAAAATTTTAGTTAATTGATGGAAATTAATCATTTCTTCACACTACCTGTACATAGGCTAAGGTTTTTTATAGAGTCAACATTAAAAATTCAGTGCCATGGCCGGGATTTGAACCATGGATCTCCTGGTATCCGTCCAGTCCTCTTACCCATTGGGCTACAAATGGCCAACTTCCCGTCATGGCATTACATTCTCCATTTGAATCGTATATTTCCCAGGTAAATTCCTAGGGGTTCTCGCATTGGAGATGCACCGTTTGTGGCGACCTACTATCGTAAGTACTTGAGTCCCAGGCTTCATCATTTAACTCTTATTATTATAGTTAATTAATGGAAATTAATCATTTCTTCACACTAGCCGTACATAGGCTAAGGCTTTTGATAGATATAATCAGCATGAAAAATTCAATGTCATGGCCGGGTTATGAACCTGGATGTCCTGGTCTCCTGAATGCGAGACTTAAGTACGCTGCGCTTCTTTTGATGGTCAGACTGCACTGCAATATATTCCCGACTACTCAAACCTCTCTGTACCGCGTCAAGCTCGAATGCGAGAGCCCCTACTGGTTTACCGGGGAAATATACGTGTCAAATAGAGAACGTAATATCATGACGGCTATGTCAAGTTAGTCGTACATTTGTATAATTATATGGCATCAAAATTTATGTGCATTTGTTATTTCTATTAAGAAAATCTTTTTAGTTTATTATTGAAATGAATAAATATAACAGGTAATCCACAGAAGATATAAGTTAAGCATGAAGTATTTGGTTTCCTCTCCATATGATTTTAAAAAAAATTAAATTTTAAAAAAATTTATTAAGCTCATATGTAACAGAATATATACCAATAACAGTGTTCCTGTATGGTGTAGTTGGGCCGGAGAAAGTTTGTTGGGCACGCATCCCTAGAATTCCAAGTTTGATATATATCGCACTTTTACTGATATGGAATCATTACCTAATATGTCATTTTTGGGTTAAGTTTACTTGGTAGGCGTATTTTTTCTGAAGTGTTTGTCTGCAGTTTGTTGAAATTCAGTTTTATAACCGCAATTACACATAAAAAAAACTTTAAATCATTTAAATATTTAAATCAACAGTGCCAAAAATGCAGTGTGCCATTTCGTCCACTCCCCTTCAAAAGGATTCCAGTTGGGGTTGTCAGCATTTCCCAGGAAATACTTGATTATGACGTTAGATCTGACAAGTGGAATCGCCTATAGCTTTGTCACTACATTAGCTCTTCTAGCGGCAGAATCAGAAGTACCCGAGGCAGCACATTAACTGAAAGTCAGTACGAGCGTAGACTCCAAGACACGTTCAATCCATCAAATAGGGGCGACAAAGTTGGTAGGACTACATTGTTAGGAATATCTAGTTTTCGGCCTATTCAAAATTCATCATTTTCAGACCTTTTGGGGAGTATTAAACAAAATGATTATAAAGTCCCTTTTGTATAAAGACACACAGCGGGAAAAACTGCAGAAAAATTTCTAAATGGATTTTTTTCGGCAAATGGAGAGTGTCTAAAGGAGTGAACGTTGGAAGTAAAGAAAACACATGCGTTTATGTAACCTATATATTTTGGAAGAGAATTGAAACTTATTTAAAAGTGCATTCTTCTATTAAATGAATTCCTGCTCATTTTCCTCAGATATAGGTTTTCTTTGTGATTAGCCCAAAACGTAACAATAGGAAGTTGCTAATGCCACAAAGCATGACAAATTTAGTGTTTTGATCAGTTATTGTGGGGTTCTTGGGGATTAATAATTTAATAAAATTATTCCAAATTCATTAAAGAGGAACAGATAGTCGCAGAAAATATTAGGCGCACATTTACTTACCATTAAAATACTAAAATTTGGAATTTAAATAAATAAAGATAAATAAATAGACCATAACATCCCTTAAGAGCAAGTTATATCGGACGATGAATGGAATGGGTGAAATGATCCTCAAATGGAACTTAGAGTTACCCGACATTCGTCTTTTTGGATAAGGGAAAACCCCGGAGACCTTATCCAGGTAACTCACCCTGACCGGGATTCTAACTCGGGACCTCTTGAACGTGAGGCATACATGCTACCATCTACGCCACAAAGGCGGGCACCTGTTTTTTTTATCCTTAATTAAAACTAATGATATCACTTGTTGTCTATATCAAAATGTTTGTTTCCCAGTTTTCTTCATTCCTCTCTACTCTAGCTTACTGTACTCTAATGTTTATGCTAATATTTTTGGCACTGATATTTTGTTATACTTAGTATTAGCTGTATCGCTACATCCATCACAATTTTTCAACTTAACAAAACAAAAATTATAAAGTAAGCATTAAGGGTAAGAAATGAACGATAGTTTTGGACATATCCACGGAATATACTGCTGAGATACCAAGTTTAGTAATGGATTGGATTAGATGACATTACGGTACGAAAGGGATTCTGCACTGCGAGTACTCTAGATCAATTGTACCTACGCCCCAAGTGTGGCATCCCCGGGAGGAAGAATAAGGTGAGAAAAGACAGAAGGTGACCTTCAAAAGGAGCCACGATAGTGCATAGGGCAGGCTGCCTACACATTAGCAGTTGTAAACTCCCCGGCAGGCCAGCACAGCTGAAAACGGCCCCATCAGACCGGACTCGCTGATCGGAAACCGTCCTACTGGAGGCGGAAATTTTACTTAGAGCATATCATCCTGCCATGCACCGCCGAGGCACCCGCCTACACTTCTACACTGAAAGAGACTACCAGAGAAGAGATAATGTGAAATAATAATGGAGATAAAATAGAGGGGCAGAAAATTCGGGGACTGTATCTAACCTACCCAGCATTCGCCTGGTCACCTGGGAAAACCACCGAAAATCCCATGGATGAGGTAGATCAGTTACGGGAGTCGGACCTGGGTCTCCCGAATGCGGTCCACAAACGAATATGCCTGTGCCGTCCCGCTCGATAAGTTTAATATTGATAGGATATTTCGTTTTTAAGTAATGTTATTAACAGATTTTGGACAGCCCTATTTTCCTCCCCGTACCTAAACTATTGAATGAAAGTTAACTTTGGACCTCAAAACGTGCACATACAATTCGATGTAATATTCTTACTATTTTATGCGTTATAGAAAGTAAATATTTGGCTGAAGAAAATTCAAAATTCCGTGTTATCAGAATACTAATTCGTATTTTCTGTTTCATTTTCTACTGGGTCCCCTGATGGCCAAGCAATCCGCACATCAATGCTGACAGAGAAGTTGCCGTATTAAGAAGGCTGAAACTCAATCTCACCTTATTAAAAAGGTTGAAACTTCATTTGACTGAAAAGAGGTTGGTTGCATTTTTTTCTCTTTTAACTCCCGATTTAGTGTGATTCTTCACTCCAGTGGAGTAAACCGCTACCCCCATTTCAAGTATTACAGTTTGATTTTATATTGTACACTCGATAAGCCCTAAATGCGGAATTACAGCTCGCAAAAACATCATCTACTCCCTTGTAATGTTATATATATATATATATATATATATATATATATATATATATATATATATATATATATATATATATATGCTCAATGTGTGTGAAACTGATAGATACTCATTCAGCAGAATACTCCGTTATAAATCATTTGAAAATATTTTGATGAAATATTTATCCATATAACAAAAGAAATACATAGGTAAGATTAATTTCTATACCTTAGATGTTACGCAATATCATGTCTATGTGAAGAATACACCTTTAAGAATTTGTTGCCTTGAGTCCTAGATTTGACTCTAAACCAGCTACCGTCTTTTCTTTTGTTTTAGTAGTCATGATTTTTCCCAGCTCTGTGAATGAATGCTTTTCTGGATATTGAACTATGTTTCCTGTCCTCATCATTCTGTTTCAGGGTTGCCGCACTGAAAACGAGGCGGAGGTGAAATCTACCATGCGAAAAGCTTTTCCTCGCTGGCATCCTTCTATATAGTTGCAACTGTCAGGTGCTATCCTAGAATCAGAACCCCTTATTGGTGCATTCCTTGGTGGAATCGCTGGTCATATATATTTAGATGGTTTCCCTTCATAATGGGTTCCCTGTGAAAGTCGTGAGGTTAACCTTCACGATTAGATCAGTCCGGTTTGATTTAGAGAATCGTACATAAAGCCTTCCTTTAGGAATGCACTTTTCTTGCGTTATTCAGGAAAAGTTAGCCCCGAGTCAGGAGGCTTAACCGACCAGGATGCCTCAAGGGTTTCGTCTGTGGCCCGCACTCGAGAGGTCCAGGATCGGTTCTCGTGGCTGACCTACTTGACCCATGGGTTTTGGGGTGTTTTCTCGGGTCGCTAGGGGAATGCTGAATAATACTGGAATTCTGTCTCACAATTTCATCTCCATTACCATTTTACATCATCTCTTCTCTGGCGTGTCTTTCAAGGTAGAAGTGCCAGCGGGAGTCTCGGCGATCATGGTAGGATGTTATGCTCTGAACGGAAACTTTCTCCTTCGTTAGGACGGTTGCTGGTCTCCGAACCTGGCCTCATGGTGAAGCTGTCTCAGGGCCACTAGATTTTAAAGCACGCTGCTCCGGTGTTTTTATACTACACGATACTGGAATAGCTGAATAAAGTGTTGTCGCTGCTTACCAGTTCCACTATAGCGACCGTATTAAGAGAATAATACTTTCTTAACACTCCTATAATACGTATAGAGTGAAAGTGTTACATTTAAGTAAACTCGAATTGCATAATTTTATTGTATCTATTTATATGACAATACATTTGTGTGTACTCTATGTCATTATCAGCCAGTTACTCTGATGTTTGTTCTGAGCACCCACTGAGTTTGAAAGATTTGGCATACTCCTTTAGGTTAAATATTCCTTTGAAATTATTTCTTCGAGAAGTGGTTATAAATGGTGATGATTTGTTAAACCTAGTATTAAAGAAGAACAAAAAAGAAGAAGAAGAGAAAGAAAAACCAATTACTCTGTGAATTGTTAACAAATTCTGAGCCATAATTCTAAATTATTTAATTAAATATACTATTTTATGGTCACAATATCTCTTGAAGAATAGCCTTTTATTTTCCATGCTGTTCTGACTTTGTAAATGTGGCAATTTCTCTATGTTTTAACGTGAAATCCGCTTTATTTTCAGGATAAAGCAATATAATTAGTGACAACTGCCAGAAGAGTAGCCTGTAACATTAACACACTTCTCTAGTAAACATTTTACAACTGCAATTATACAGCAACGAACACAAAATATGGAATTAATATATTTTAATATCCTTACTTTCATTTGATATGATATTTGTAAAGTTGTAACAGCAGTGAAAGACAGCAAGCGACATGGATAATGACTACTGAAATATGAGCAGAAAACATTGGAACACAACTGGAACTAAAGGGTCCATGCTACTGCCGAAAACTGTAACCTGAGCCCTGTTTACTGTTGTTTGTGTCCTAATATAAACAAAAGAAATATATCCGTTCCCGTTTCCTAATGAAAGCGTAGCATTTATGGGGTGAAAGGTACGTCACATCGTAAATAAGGACATCGATTTTCTCGTCCTCTCAGTCATACAGGGTTAGTTAGAATTCCCGCACCACATAAATAGCTTTTAGAGCATGTGGCTGATTAACATGAACCTCGGTGTACATTCGAACTCAAAACTAAAACAAGATAGCAAATTTTGCAGCTTCCGATTTAAGCGAAAATCTCTGCAACATCCTTATTTCAAACAGAAGAGCCTCATTTTTTACGTTTTCGAAGAGTGCACTACAATAGCTTTTCCACAATTACCCACATTGATAAGTCGTGAAATAAACATAAGAGGATAACTGTCTCATATTTTTCTGCGATTTGACTGTCCATTGTTTATATGCATGAACATTTATTTATTTTAACTCCAGCGGGATATGAAGCCTTAACGACTCCACCACCCATGGCGGTTATCTAAGTGCCTCTAAAGATTTGATTCAGATAAACTAGAAGACAATGAAGCATTCCATTTCGTTTAGCTACAACTTAGTAGACCTGGGCCGTTTTATGCTAATTCCATTTTTTTTTCAATATATTTTCTGGCGAAGGGTCGCTTGCTAAAGCAGTGCAAGACTCCTGCTTTTACTCCCCCCTTTTTAACTGAAATTCTGTTCATTGCTATTTTGATCAGGTTTAATCATATTTATTTTATGCTTACTTCGGCCACGAAATTCCTTTCAGTATCCAAAAAATTACATGTTATATGTTTGTTATAAACGTACCAATGCTAGAAACGTAAATATCAGTCAGTGTCTTCTGTGTTCCAGAATTTCATTGTAGATGAGTTACTTTACATGCCAATAAATCTGCTGAATTTGGGCTGTCGCTTTTGAGCATAATTAATAACTGTATTTTCCGGGACTGGATTTGAGCTCACACCCTTAGAATCCCTAGGCCAATGTCCACTCAGACGACGGCACATATCTCCAGCATCACACACAAATTCCAAATTCCCAATATTCCATGACGTGAAATCTTACTGGTGCATACAGGCTGTCTCATCCAACTCTACGGCCTAAAATATCTCCAAAATGAAACAAACTGTGACAACCCTAATTGGTACAGAAGTGTACTTATGTCAGGTTCTCACACAAAAAGGTGTGTATTATACATAAATGTAAAGAAATAACACTTCAAACACAAGTTTTGTTTCTTAATGGAACATATATGTTTATTTTAGTGAAATTAAAACTTGAGCTACAATTAGTAACAACTCGCTTGGTTTCACGTTCTGAATTAGGCAAATTTTAGAGCGTGGAAACGGTGCCATGGTTTCTGATGTAATGTAACACATATAGTGCTATGCTAAGATGAGATGTTGCTGGCACTGAATAGTGTTTTCAGATCATTAAACCACTTTTGGAGTAGCTTTTTGTAGGCTTGCCGTCATATAGTCGATATATCGGCCTTCAATAAATAAGAAAAACTAGTTATTAATTTATGGCGAGTGCCGCAGAAATGCAATGTACGCTTAATGCCTCCCATATCGGTGGTGTACTTCACCCCTCACCTTCGTCAACATCTAAACGAAATTCATTAAAAGAAGGAGCTGAGCTCCCACAAAGAGACAGCGTAGAAAGACAGTGACTGGCTCATGTGTCGCCCAATCCTGAGGTAGTTATTCAACATAATTCACGAGGTTCTGGAATAAGCTGCAATGGTTTAATCAGAATTTTGCATAGGCATCGGTTTCATCCGTTACATACCTCCTAGAACCAAGGACTGCATGAAAATTACTTTGAATCCCCATTATAGTCTGTCATTTTAAACTTCAGCAGTTGCAAGGCAATTCAGTATTCCTAAGTAATACGAAGCTACATTTACAAATCATGTTCACGTGAATCAGTGGAACATGCACTATTGGTCCTTGCAAAATCCGTCTCCTAACCTACCTGTATTGATGTAAATGGAAAGCACTTTGAACATCTGCTGAAATGACACAGTTTCTTTTTTCAATAGGACCCGCTGATCATTTGTGGGTGCATTTTACATGCCGAATGTAATGCACAACAACGAAGTTTCTATGGGCTATAGGCCACTTGTAAATGTGTTTAGAAAAGTGAAGTCAAGTGTGTTGTCACTAATTGTAGCTCTAGTTTCCATTTAGCGAGAGTAAACCTAGATGTTTCATTTAAAAGGCGCAAATTTGTGTTGGAGGTGTTATTTGTTAGCTTTTATGGTCACTGCATACCTTCTATTGACTTATATTCCTGGCCAATTAAATTTTTATATTTTGTTTCATTTCGAAGATATTTGAAGTTGCATTGTTAGTTGGGACATTCTGTACATATGTCTGTACAAATATATTTAAATGTACATGCCGTTGTTTTTATAGATAGTAATTTATTAACAGAAAGTAAAGCACACATATTAGTCACATATTCACACATATAGTATAACTGAACTTATATTTAAATAAATGTATAATATAAAGACCATTCAAACAAATAGTAGTAGTTTTGAGGTTATTTTAGCTACAAAGAAAAAGTTACTGAACTAATTTTGTCCAAGACAGGAAAAAGATGCTTGTTACATTCAAGAATTTCTCCATCGATTTTCAACGGTTGTTACAAAAGCTTATTCTTCTGTTTACTTCATGTTAATCGAGATAAAACTTAAGAAATGAACATCAGTGAGCATCAATGGGAGTAGTAGATACAATAGGCTCATGTATCAGAAAAAGCAGGTTGTTATGTGATACATTGATTTTAAAACCAAAGATATAAGATAACGATTAGCGATTTAAAAACTTGTAAGAGTATTGTAAATTTCAAAGCAATATTGAAAATATTATTAACTACATTGAAAATTGATATAAGCTGTGTGCCTTAACAAATGCAAATTTTTGGAAATCTTTTTCTGTATCTCTTAGGCTTTTTCAGTTATGCGAAAATTGTATAGAACAAGAGAAACCTGGAGACTATTCCTAGAAGATTGAAAAAATGCCTGTAATATCAAAACTAAGACATTTCATGCAAGGAGTAACTTGGAATGGAGAAATGTTTATTTTAAATCTTCTTGTTGCATTCTCCGCAGATCCTGGAATTACATACCAAGCTTTGTATTTAATTGTCATTGTTCAGTTATGCTGTCACAGACGCACAGTAGGAGTACACGCCGACGTTCTAAATATATTCTGTGTATGTATGCTTGCATGTGTGTTTCAACAGTCTCAAATCTTGTACTTCGGTGAATACTCGGTGTCCAATATTCTAATGGAACACACTATTTCTAATTATAGCAGGATTTAATGTATAAAGGTAACAGTACTATTTGCTTTTATAATTAAACTATCTTCTAATGGATTTTCTTTGCAAGTCTTCATGATACTAATTAGAAAGTAAACAAGGGGCGTTTTCGTGTGTGCTGCAAATTCAGCATTTCCGAGCGTCTGCAAGGTTCTCCATTAACTCGCACCTGGGAATGGCTCATTTTTTTGTTCTTAGGTTACACTTTTACTTCACCTTCACTTAAACATAATAAGCTTTCCATTCCAGATCTCGCCAGTCAAACTTTTCACTCCTGCACTTGATGCCTAGCTCATTTTATTTGCTTGTACTACGTTCATATGTTTAGACTGCATACTGCCTCAAGCTGTTCAAATGTTTAAAAATGTGTAATGCGCCTAGAAAGTTAATAGGGCTTAAATATTACGTTTACTGTACTAATTATTACAAAAATATATAATAATTTGTTACAAACTTCACTTATCTTTTCAAGAAATTATAAATTCTTCGCTGTACTCAGGACTAGCTTCGCAAATATTTTTGTCATTGACACAGAGTTTAGGTGATGGATTATTTTTGTATTTATTAACAACATCTAGTCTATCTATATCTCAGGTTCTATGTAATACTAGAAATTTATAATTTCATGAAAAGATATGTGAGATTTGTAACAAATTCCTATGTAAAATTTTAACGTTTCTATTATTTCTGTGCTGTTAGCTGTTTTGTTGTTTAGGAACTATTAATTATGTTATAACAGATTATTTAGCGTTTATGGAAGGGCTAAGTGTGATGCCATCACAAGATCAGTCAAACAGTACAAAATGAAAATGTGTTAATGTTAAGACGTTTCTTCTAGTTAAATTATTATTACTTGTTGCTTAAAGGGATTTATTTGTACAGCTGGTTTATGATTATTTCAGATTTTAACGAGTATTTCCGTTGTAATATAAATAATATGGTAGCATTTCAAATGAAAATCAATAAAGCTTCGTTAAAATGTATCAAAATTGCAATCTGAAAAGTTCATCTACTAGAGGACACCAAGCAGTAGCTCTTTAGATGAAGGTCGGTTGGCTGTATTTAATAATTCCGACGTTCCGAAAATTTTAATGGTGATTTGCGAAACCAACCATCGTCTTTTCAATCAAGTTTGAATGCAGCTTTAGGATAGCTTTAGACACATGATACGAAACAGTGACCAAATAAAATGTGAGCATTTATTTCAAACTAAACAGTATTAACGAAACCGAGATTGTAATATCCATAAAATTGAATTATTAGTAGAGCTGGAAAGTAAGTTATCCTGCAAGATGCAACCATAGAAGGTGGATGTAAGTAAGTTGATGCTGACGTGGTGCAGAATCAGATTCATAGTAATGTATTCCTAAAGTCATTTGTTTTGTGATGTGAATGGAAAGTTTAAAAAGAATTGATTACACGCTGTTGTGTAATAAAGAGCGATTCATGTGATTGAGTGAGCAGTGACTTTTTTAAATATAAACATATTGTGTACCAAAGCCCTAGGTTCCTCTCGTGTAGCGTCCACCAGTGTTTAATTTAGTAAACTGTTTTAACCTTTTACAATTATTCCCAGATGTAAAAATAGAACGTTATAATATTGGAAATTTAACTTCAGGATACCTGTAGAACATATGTTTTTCTTGTGCATCAATTAAATAGCGGACCAGAAGAAAAATAATTCCAATGTTATGTCCTTCGCCTACAAATATAAAGCAATCAGAAACCCTCACTTTTTGTGCTGAGTAAACTGAGCCCAATAACTGTGACTGCTGGTAAACGGTGCTGTGCAGCAAATCTCATGTGACGTGCCTTCATATTTTTTGTGTTTCTACTTTAGAATAACATTATTATCCTCATAAGTTGTATTAAATTTGAAACAATACAAGTTAATAGAGCTATATTTATTTCGCTTAACTTTGAAATGTTCTCACAGTCTTATAAACCCTGCAAAACTTTGGATTTAAAACCTGTAACGATATCTATTTCAATTCTTGAAAACGAAAGAAGCAATACGTCTACCTAACTTTCAAATTACTTTTTCATAAATTAGATATATTCCGTAGTTCAATTTTTTTTCACATTAACTTTCACATGTTATAAGAAAGCATTATATATTTTTAATGTTGTAGGTATCAAGCAGTAAGTAAATTAAAACCTCTAGAGCAAAAGAAGCAAAAATATTTTTAAAATTCTTGGACTGAAATCACGTGATTACAATCATTTAGAGTTAATTATGCAGAAATGCTACACAGATATCATGTTATGTGGGAATAAATCCCGATGTATTCTTTTAGGGCTCCCGCTTATGCTTCGTATTTATTTAGTTGCAGCAGCACAAAGTAAAATTAAATTTCAGTTGTTGCTTGTTCAGCTGTTAAGTTGCTTCGTACAGTTAACTATAAAACAGAGCACAGTAATTATTCTCATATCTAATAGAAAATTAAAGGTAAAAGGTGAAGAGTTCGTGTATGCTTGTATCGAACCTGTTTTTTTAAATGAGAGGGGTAAATCATTTCCATTCAGCAAAAAAGATAACAAAAGTCCTTTCTGTAGTTGCTAATATGAAGCCTGTTCTGAAATCTAAGGCCCCTCTAAAAATAGTGGAAAACCTCTGTTTGCAAATCCTTTTCTAACTTTCAGGAGTTTTAGTGAAAATATTTTTTTTTCAGCGGTGTCGTTTAATCAAAAGTGTAATTGAAGATGAGCATAATACAAGAATGCATATTAAATCGTTTTGTAACAAATGTCTAAACATGGCAGAGAGAATCAGAGTACACTAGAAGTAATCTCTCTTGCATGCGCCTTTAACATGTTATAAAAACAAAGAGGAGAAAGTTTAAACTTATGAATATTTAAATGCCAATATTTTCAAATTGCCACTAAACGAAACGTGTAAGGATCATTTGGCGATTTAACTAACATTTGTTCGCCATTAATAGGAGCAACCAAAATGAATCCACTGGTCCGATAGCTCAGTTGGTAGAGAAAGTTCCTGCCGTGCTAGGGGTCCCGGGTTCGATTCCCGGCTGGGGGTGGGGATTTTTCTCCGACCAAGATAATTCCTCCTCTTCCCCAGTCTGGAAGTATGAATGAGAGTGATATAATATGGACACCCTCGATATGTTCCTAAGAACAACGACTGCCGATATGAC
>CM060951.1:98957563-99167563 GCA_030765055.1 Mantis religiosa | reverse complement strand
AGGAGAAATAAACAACACAACGAGAAAAGAACTTGGTGACAAAACTCTATTTCTGCTTCGTGTAGTCACGAGAACGATATATTTACATGCCTTAGTTATCTCGCTCTACGCTAGTGGTATTGGACGTAATGCCTGTTGTAAAGGAGTGAAATATTTGAGTGTTTTTAAATTCCTTATCTCTATTACCTTGAGTGTAACTTACAATATACAATGAAATATAACACGGGGCTGCGATGTTTTGGCGATTTACTTATAGGTGGGTCAGCTAGAGTGGCTTTTAAATGCTGTTTATGAAATAGTTATTTATGCTATAATGGAGGTAGGTAGGTATAATTTACCATCAGATGACTCGTTTGTGTCCGAACGAAGTAGGGGCTGGCAATAGTGAGTCCGAAGATGGTTCATTCTACCTACCTTCCGTATTAAATATAAGATTTTTTTCTCTACAATTGCTTAAAGCTATGTAGGTGATAGTTTACAGAACAAGAAAGAGGTGGCCCAAGACATTCTTTACGGAGGAGGTGGATGTTCCAGTACTAATGAGGTAGTAGTTGCTGAAATGAACATAGTTGAAATTCAAAAAAGCGTTTAAATAAGGAAATAAATACAGTTAATTCCTGAAATTGGTCAAAAAGTTGTATCAAATATAAGGTAATCTCCTGCAAGAATTGCAGTATCGCGATACATTTTACATAATTTATGATATAAAATGTAAACGAATATCGAATTTAATAATTATAACGTACCTCTATTAATGCTCTATTTTAATTAGCTATTTATGCAATTCAGGAAGTAAGCTCTCACATATGTTATTGTTTTCCAACTTACATTTGTTTCATTTGAAATTTAATTTTCTTTTATTATTGGATATTTTCCTTGGGTAGCAATAAATAAATATGCATGTTTTATGAATTGCATAGCAGTATTGTAAATGATTTCAGCTCCTACAACATATTCTATGCAGCGACGTAATAGGGAGGTAAGTTGACCTACTTTCTTTGAGAGATAGTTTCTAATTACTCGTAAAGATAAAATATTCATAATTATATGCTTGCCACAACATGAGTGGAAAAACGTTATTTGTTTTCTTCTTTACCTAATTCCCAAAGTTTCCTACTTTTAGTTGTTCCGTATAATATTAAATGCAAAAGCATAACACTTATTTGAGTAAATTTGAAGATACATTTATGTCAATTATCAGGGCCTTCAAATCAGCCTAATAATATTAACACCATTAAGATAATAATTAAATGACCCCGATGTGTTTTGTTACATTTCTATCTCTCTGACCTACAAAAGCAATAGAGAAAACTAAACCTTCTGAGGGGAAAAAAGCATACCCATCTTTCTCAAGGTGTGGTGTTACATACAAGATTATTAAATTGAGGGTACTTGTAGATTCTAACAAAAGATGCCTCAAGACCATATTTCTACACACTGTAAATAAATGTGGTTCTATGCAATTAAAAGAAAGTTATAAATATACGGAGCTGAAGGTATTAAACAATTGAAGGACCAATAGATTTTATGTGGAAATCTGAAAGTATTGGGAATGCTTCTGAAATAACAGTCAGCTATTGTGAATTTCCTTTGCTTCCTAAGCTTTTGGAAAAGTGATGCCCGTGAATCGCGTTAGATTAGAAGATAGTGGCTTATAAAAAGACATGAATTCTGGAAGGAATGATATGTTAAGAGAATTTTTGATGGAACGGGACACAATCATCCTTCCGCCTGCAGTTATTAACCCTTTCACTTATGGTGTCCATTATAATGAACAGATATTTTTTTCCTATTTTTAATTCTGTTGATGCTTTTCTCTGCTATATTCTTGTCATACTGTTTTTCACCAATTAGAATATCTATTTGCATTTTTCTGAATTGCAAAAGTTATCATTCTTTTAAATTTAGATTGTAGTGCTTTTATAAAAAAAGAAGCAAAATACAAGCCACCGCAGTCAAATGATAGCCCGTTATCATCCATTCGTGCTATTACACCGATCACTTTATGTGGGCCCTCCACTTCCTTACTACAGGCACATTTGACACCGTTTGCCGAGACTCGAACTGGCAACCTTCGGCTAAGGGTGGATGGCCAGTCCACTTCCTGTCACCGTAACGATAATGATAATTCAAGTCAGTTGACAGAACGTCTCCCAGGCCACCTTATCTAAACGGCTTTCTAGTTAGAGAAAGAACGACTTAAATAGCAAAATAACTCGCGACTGAAAGTATTAAACTGAGAATCAGGAAACAATTTCTTCAAACATTATTTAAAACATTGATTGTTTTAAGTATATAAGTTCCAAACTATCCGTTCTGTCTGAAGCTAACTTTAGAGAAGCAAAATTTAGAATCCGAACATTAGAAGTTGATGAGATATGAAGTATTTGAAAAAGGTACTGATATAAGAAAATTGACTGACGTGGACAGGATTTAAGAATGTGATTGAGAGCTTTTTGGGGTATATTCAAAGCCTTAGTCCAAAATATGTTGATAGCTCTGAAAAGTTAGAGTGCAATTGGTGCTTTAAAATATATTCTCTTCAATTCATCTTGACTACGCTAACAGCCATAGAGATTGTAGTGAAGGACACGGAGGCTCATTAAAACATGAATCAAATTGAATCCATAATCAAGGTCGGTGGGATGAAAAACTGATGGCTCTTGGTCTCTAAAGAGAGATAATTTGGACCTAGAGAATAGAAGAAAGCCTTGAAGACAAATTCCAACATGAAAAGAAGGCAGTACAGAATGGGTGTAGTGTCTCTTTAAGACTTATAGTATATGGATACTAAATTTTCATTAGGTCTAAGAAAAAAATGACTCCAGTTTAATTTTGTGTACTGCATACATTTATATACAGCTTAGAGATTTTAGAAGGGTTGCAAGCTTGTTGATTAATATATTAAAATGTCGTAATCTTCTATAAATATTAAAATTTTATAGCATTATTAAAGTTTACCAATACATGATAGCCCAAGTCTGACCTCACACTGTTCAACAGAGGCCAAGAACTACTCAAATGACCTTTCAGTATTAAAAGGCCTGAAGGAAAATTTAATTTCGTATCCCCGCGTAAATAGTTACTCATATTTATCTAAACATGATCTTTTCATGAGAGTTATGAGGTGTAAACATATATATTATACATGTTAATATTCAGAACTAATTGTAAATGAAGTCTTCAATAGGTAAGATATGGGAGGTGAGTAGTCAACTGTTTATACAAATAGTAAATATTACAATAATGGAGAATGTTGTACAAGTGAAATGTTGACAGTATTGAATTACTTGATGTGCAAACATATAACTTTTATAGGTATTGTGACCATGCACAGTTTTAAATGCCACTTTGATAGCAACTGCCTACAATATCTCGGTCTTCCACAACTCTGCTTCCAGCTGCAGACTATATAGATATATTTCTCAGAGTATATATGGAGGAGGGTGACAATGAGCAATAACAAATACATACTGCATGGCCTTTCTTCCAAAGTTTATATATATATAAAGAAACTTTGGAAGAAAGGCCATGCAGTATATATTTGTTATTGCTCATTGTGTGTGTGTGTGTGTGTGTGTGTGTGTGTGTGTGTGTGTGTGTGTGTGTGTGTGTGTTTGTGTGTATTGTCAAATATTAATGCTAATCTCCAAATTATAACTCCAAATCTTATTCCCATAAGAAATAACTTTCACTCTGTAAATTTCTAAATTATAACAATTTTGTTCCCTTTATAATGTTTGGAGCTAGTCTACATAGGCGCAATTCAGAAGTGACTTTGAAAGTTAGTAATGGATTTCTTAATGATATGATTTCGCCGGAGCTTCTAATTGTCTTATGTGCGCTGACCTAACCAGCTGCGTTCCTTATCAACTAGCTGTCGATAAGGACTTCTACTGTCTGATATTTCAACTACTTCTTACATTATACCTTTATTTAAACATATGAAAATTCTGTATTACAATTGTTTATACTTTCTGCCTGCTTATCAACGTGTGAATGAATTATTGTCACCGATAATTTCGGTATCAGTTTCACTAAGTTCTTGCTGTTACTTTGTGAGTGGGAACTACTTCAACGTTTCACTATCACTTTAGTTTGTGACGTAGCGGTGTAAATAATTACGCATTACAGGGACTCTTTTAGACGGTTAACGTACAGAACGATTCACGCGATCAAAGGCTTCATAACCCCTTGTTTAGACTTCTCTCACATTTTAAATATACGTTACAACAACATCAAAATGTTTTTTATTTTATTTTTTTATTTTGTAATTGTATAACTGAAAACTCATTTCCATGTGTGTTCTTATATTTCCAATTTTATTAAACTATATTTTAAACATTAGTATTATCTGCCCCTTACGAGCACAAATTCAATTCACTAAACTAATAATTTGTTAATAACGGATTTTTCAACAGAAAAGGAAATTGCAAGTAAAACGATAAACCTTTTTAGATAAAAAACATGGAGAATAATAGAAAAGAGAAACCCTCCATTTATTGAAGCTCAAATTGTTCAATAAAAGAAAAACGTGTTACTCTTTGTTTATGAAATATTAAAGCTTGGGGGTGAAGCCATGATTCCCTATCTAATGCTCTTGTTCAACATGTCAATTAACAACTGTGCCTTACCGGAAGACTGGAAAACAGCTATTATAGTTCCGATTCATAAAGGGGGTAATAAAACAGAAATAAATAATTATCGGCCAGTTAGTCTAACTTCAGTAGTATGTAAATTAATGGAGCATTTAATTGCAGAATATATACGAGAGGAGTTAGAAAATAAAAAGTGGTTTAATGAAGCGCAACATGGATTTAGACCTGGGTATTCGTGCGAAAGTCAAATTAATTCATTATTTCAAGATTTGGCAGATGAGGTAGATGCAGGGGGAAGAACTGATGCAGTGGTAATTGACTTTTCTAAAGCTTTTGATGTAGTGCCACATAGTTTACTTATTTGTAAGCTAGCTAATACAGGAATTGACAAACGCGTAGTATTATGGGTTAAACATTTTTTGAAAGGGAGAACGCAAAAAGTTAAAGTAGGTAAAGAGCTGTCTGATAGTGGAACTGTTAGTTCGGGTGTGCCACAAGGCTCAGTAATAGGGCCTTTACTGTTTCTCATTTTTGTTAATGACATTGCTGTTAATATTAACTGCCAGATAAGGTTGTTTGCAGACGATTGTATCATTTATAATAAAATTCGGAATACAGTGCATGAAACCGCTCTTCAGGATGATTTAAATGAAATCTGTAATTGGGCTGCGGCTAACAAAATGTCAATTAATGCCAAGAAAAGTAAGTCGATTGTTTTTAGTAGAACTAAGGGCAAAATTATTGTTAACTATCACATGGGAGGGGTGCAAATTCCACAGGTGGACAGCTGCAAATACTTGGGAGTGTACCTGGCAAGTAATGCTGGATGGGACGAACAAGTAAATTCCACAACTAGGAATGCGTGGAAGGCATTACATTTCGTAATGAGAATATTGAAAAAGGGGAGCGCTAGATCCAGGGAAATTGCCTACAAGGCCTTAGTGCGGCCGGTTATGGAATATGGAGTAGCATGCTGGGACCCGTATAGAGCTAACCAAATCGATCCATTAGAAAAAATACAGAAGAGGGCAATAAAATTCATAAAAAGAGGCAAGTATTTTGGGCCTATAAAAGAAGATGAGACTAAATGGGAGGAATTAAGAATTAGGCGTAAAAAACATAGGTTGGTAGCGTTATTCAAAGCTAATGCTGGTGTAAAGGCATGGGTGGACGTTAATGTAAGGTTAGATAATCCGGATTATTATGGACGAAACGATCATAGGTATAAAATTAAGGGTAGAAGATACAGAACCGACGTAGGAAAATTTTCTTTTGTTAATAGAACCATTGAAGAATGGAATGAATTGCCTGTAGCAGTCTTTCAGGGCTGTCCCCTGTCGTTGAAGAAATTTAGAAAAAATCTAAATGGTTTATAGTTTAACTTTTGAATTATAATGGTATATAATATGTAAATAGAGAAGTATTTAGATAAGTTTTAAGTGACTAAAGTAAAATAATATCATGTTTGTATTGTTTACTGTATTATTGTTGCAAATCTAGTATATGTAATTTGATCTATATTCTTAACTCTGCCACCGGGTAGTACCCAATTGCAGTTAATAAATACATACATACATACATCCCCTCGTATGCAAATCTTAATGCCTCATCCGGAAAAGCAAACATATTTAGAACCAAGATCAGATGCCCGTCGAGGAACAGACAATCTAGAATGAATAGCCAGAGTGATCAGTTCATGCCTAGTATGAGAGCGACGAAGCAAGTGATATGAAAGAGGGCGAGGCGGATTAATAAGTATGTGAATGTACAGATAGATGTTTAAGAACTAACTTACAAATTCTGTTACGGTTTGAAATAACACTTGTTCTTCTCAAGGTCGTAACAGTACAACACTAGCTACTAATATATAAAATGCATACATTACTGTTACACTCTACATATGTGTGATTATAATTGCTCTTTCACTTTGGATAAAATTAAATTGAAGATTGAGTATATGTTCTATCATCGAACACTTATATATGGGCTATTTCTTTACTCATCTTCAGCTGGTTTGAAAAAGTTCTTCATCCATAGATCTCTACCTTAACAATTGAATAAATTATCCGTTGCATCTTTTACCTTAACACAAATATGGCATGTTCCGTGTAGCTTCCTTCTACCTCCTTCAGTTCTCCATAAGCACCCTCAGCCAATTTAACCTCTCCCTTACTTTAATAATACTGATATTAACATATACATCCTTTCTGGATCTGTCAATGTTACACAGGATTTAAGAGAGTTGTTCTCATTCATCTGCATACATTGTTTCTCTAACCAAATTCCCTACCTGAAAAAATCTGGCTCCAAAAACCCCTAGGTGAATTGTTTCTGTCTGCCCAAGTGTCACCCATACCGCTTTTCTGTAACTGCTATCTGCTGTGCTTCATTAACTGTTATCATTCTCATGACTTTTGTGATATTTTCGATAATCTTTTAGTACGTGTCCTTTAGGAGGCTGTTGAATCCAGAACCACTATTTCAACACCTTTTCAATATTCATCCTCCATGCCCCAAATTCTTCTCTTTCTGCCTTAGTCCCAATATTTGTCTATAAATGCGCAATTTTAAATCTGATGTACACTATAAAGCCTGATCTTGCTCTTTCTTCCCATCCTTCCCGTACTCCCCAGATCTCTAATCCATATTCCCATCTAGATTCAATTAAACCAGAAAACCCAGAGGAAATCGGCCCAGGTTCCGCTTGGTTCATCACAAATCCCATGCATGGAATGTAATGTACCACTCTGCCAGAGCCAAGTCCAAGAATAATAGTCGGAAAATAATGAGGGGAGTGACCTTAGAAACTTAAGTGAATTGTATATTCGTCCTCCAAAATGTCTTATATATACATTTTTCACATCCAGAATATACAGATTTCATGCAGCAGATATTTTTCTCTCTCTTGTGATATATTACTTATATAAAATTCATTTAGAATGAAGGAGACTTAAAAGAAATTTATTGAGGAATCAATACAATATCTTTTCATGTAAATTCTTCAACATAGACAATTATAATTAAAATCATTAGAAATATTTCTAGAAATTAAAAAGCAAATGTAATGGTAGTTTGTGGGAAGAGAATTTCTTCTGTAGGCATTTTTAAACAACGGTCGACTCAAAAAAATAGGTAGCTGTTTGAGTTTTTGTTTTTGAGCACAGCCTCTCTCCCTCAGTCTCACACAAACATTCACAAATTATTTCCAATAGCATCTCCATATCAGATGTCTAGGTGAAAAACAGACATTTGAAGCTTCACTTCAATTTTTCTAAAGATTTATAGTTACTCAAATATTCTAAGGAAGCTGATATGAATGTACAAAGAGCAGAAGTAAAATAAATTAATTTCATTGGAAGAAATTTACTTACAGCAAGATACCTAAGACAGAAGGTTAATGTCTGTAATAAATAAGTCGTCTTCTATTAGACATTTTCCTGTAATAATTCTTTCTAAGCAAAGACCTGTAAATCGAAATGTCAATTTTCGATGTTATTGCTTGCGCATATGTACACAGTCACGTCAGTTCTGCGCTCCTGTGCTCTCTTATGATATGCTGCTGATGTAGTTTCTTGCTGCAAGTCATCAATTACCCGCACAATAATATACCAATAGACGATATTCGTTCTTTGAGAAAAAGTGAGTACACTTTACAAGATTAGGAATTTCAAAAGAAGGCTGACGAAAGCGTATTGGTCAGCAGGTGTCAAGCTGAAAATTAATGGCTCTTCCTTTTTAGCATCCCCTTTTAATGAATTTATCGTCCTAGCGGAGGATCAGCACAATTTATGCGAGCACTAAAGCAGTCATATTTCATCTACTTAAAAACTTTAGCAAGAAAATTTCCTCAGCCGGGCGATCGACTTTTTTTTCCTAATGAGAAGACAAGTCAGATAAGACTAGTTTATAGCTTCTTCTTCTTACGCTTAAGGAACTTAAAACGTTTGAAAACATTTTGGATTAAGGTGAAAAATGCAAATCTGCACGTAAGGAGGTGTGAGGGTGTTTTCTCATATAACAGCGGACATTCCTCACATTATATATCTTCCCCCAATGGGGTAAACTACCTCATCATTTCATTAAGGAAGCTTCACTTCACTAAGGAAACTCTAATGGCCTGTTAATCTAATCATCAACAGTGTAGGTCATTTACAGTAACCTTTAATAAATTATTGCTTCAATAATTGGTGATGTCATCAAGCAATAGTGGTGAACACACTGTAAAATTACAAAAAGACACATTATTTTTACATTCTGTTCTGACTGCTTCGAGTACGTAAAGAAGACATATTCTACAGATCGATCATATTTCGATATTTAATCGCAAATACAAGTTTTGAAACGTTATGAAAAAGTGCTATTATAAATCTGCTGTGCATGTCTGGTTATATTGACACTTACGTTCGTCTCACAAGTCATTTTTCAAGCAAATGTCTCCTGGGTGGCTTTAAAATTCACTTCTTCCTGTTCTTCAGAATGTTGAGGTAAAATATCTTAAGTCATTAGAATTTAATTATCCGTCTGGTTGTTTTAAAACGTATGTCAGAGTATTGGAATCTATTCATTTTGTATCTTCACAAGTGATCTGTATAGAATTTATTCTCCGCACAGAGTTAAAAACAATATTTAAGTCCTTAAGTACTCTCTTATTTTCCTAGATATGGCTATAACGATTTTAATTAAAATGACCTATACTTAAAATGTTTAGTTAAAAATAGGATGTACAATTTTAATTAACTGGAAATATAGAGTGAAATACTCTTTACTTTAAGTGAATTTGTGTAAGCGACAAAATTAAGAATTATATAAATTTGGCTAGACAAAATCTCCTTAAAGCACACAATTTATGTAGAACTTTTCAAGGTGTCAAATGTTTCCTAGATTTTCTTTGTTATTACTCCGAACGTTCAATGGCTAAATGTATGTTTCTTCTCTTTATCATCCGAAGAGGGTAGAATATCGAAGCGAAAAGCTTATGGAGGTAAGTATGGCTGCACCTCTGTCATATATAAATATAGACATATAGTCTTCAGTAGAAGGAATGAAGTCTTTGATCTCGAAGAAATTTATAGCCATTTTGTTAAACGTTATGGTAAAATAATAATTGATCACAGTCAGCCTTGGCCATATTGCTATGCTCACATTAGACATGATGGTTCCACTTATTCTAAAATTATTCAATCCAGGGCTCCTAAATCCATCACTCCTATTATCCCGAAAGTATCAAATCCATGTACCAGCACTCCATTCAAAAGCAAACAATTCTCCCTTAAAACAAATTCCTCTAAATCCCAACCCTCTAAGAATGGTATCAATGTTTTCAAAACCCTTGTTAAAGGTGCTACCTATGAATCCCATAATGAAAATAAATCTACATCCAGAACAGTCAGCACTAAAAAGCAAAGTAAATCTTTGAAAACATCAGCACAGTCTGGAAGTTCGAATAGTCTACATCAGAGTTCATCCTCTAGCAGATTCGTGGGACAAAATATGACAAATATGATTAAGGAATATTATCAATCAGCAGAAGGGCAGTATGCAGCACATAGTAAATATGATCAATTTAAATAAATCTGTTCATTGCCATGAATCCTGATTGTTATAATTATTGTAAAAATTTAAGAATTGCTCAAATTAATGCCCAAAGAAGCAAATTGGTGATGGCAGAGATAAGAAAGTTGATTAAGGAATTAAATCTCGATATTATTTGCATTCAAGAACCCTATACAGCAAATGGAACATCAGTTTATTTGCCTGCAATGGCTAGGGTAATAACTGGAGATATTAAATCCATGGCTGCAATTGTTATTGTTAATTCCAATCTCCAAGTCGTGAACATTACACAATTTTCCGATTCGCATACCAACTGTGTGGAAATCTCACATGAGAATGGTAAATTTATTTTAGCCAATTATTATTTTCAATGGAGTGAAGAAATAGAGCCATATATAAATAGAGTTAGGAGCATACAACATTATTTTCGGGATCATGAAATAATTCATAATATGGATTCTAATGCGAAATCATTATGGTGGTATAATGAATATAGGGATGCAAGGGGTGAGAAGATGGAAGATGTTATTTCAGAATTAAATATGCATGTAGTAAATCAAGGTAATAATCCACCAACATTTGAAAATCGTCAAGGGGCTTCATCTATTATCGATTTGACACTCTGCAGTAGTAAAAGTTTAAAAAATATTTATGGATGGAAAGTAGGACAGGATATGACTTCCAGTGATCATAGAATGATCTATTTTTACTATACCATAAGTACTAATTCACAATTTGCCTGTCAAGATAAAAGTGGAAGAAGAAATTTTTCCCAAGCTAATTGGAACCAAGTGAAGGAGATTTTTAATTCTTCAAATAGATGTTTTGGTGTTTTTTAATTAAATAATCTAATTTATAATATTGACTATGCTATTAAGCAATCAGTACCTCATTCGAGAGTAAAGAAGTTCTCAGACAATATTTGGAATGATGCCTTGGAAACTTCAAGGAGAAAAATGAGGAAACTTAGAAAAATTTATCAAAGATCCGTGATTGAATCAGATAGACAAGCAAACCTAAATCGCTATATAAATGCCAAATTTAAATTTAAACAACTATTGTTAGACACTCGACAAAAATCCTGGATCACATTTGTGGAAACCCATTTAGATAATAACACTTGGGGAATTCCTTATAAAATCATTATGGACAAGATTAAGAAACCTGAAATTTTGAATACTTTAGAAAAACATGATGGTAGTATGACCTCAAACTGGGAGGAAACCACGAAATTACTTTTGGATACTCTATTGCCCGATGACGATATATCCTCGGATAATATCCAAAACACATTATGTCGACTTAATATGAAATCTGTTTATAATAACTTCAATTTAACATATCCTTTTGATATATCAGAAGTAAAAGTAATCTTCAAAAAGTTAAAGAAGAAGAAGTCCTGTGGTCCGGACAATATACCGAATGAAGTCTTAATGACCCTCCATGATACGTTAATACCACAACTTACCAGCATTTTTAACGATTGTCTGTGGAGAGGATATTTTCCAGATTGTTGGAAAGAGGCTAGGGTTATTGTCCTAAAGAAAGGTTCTGATAAAGATCCGATGAAACCAAAGTCATATAGACCAATCTGCCTGTTAAACTCAATGGGCAAGATTTTTGAACATCTAATTAATAAGAGGATAATAGAATATAGGACTATGATAGGAATGAATAATAGGCAGTATGGCTTTAGAAAAGGAAGATCTACCGAGGATGCTATCATTGATATCATGGACTCCGTGACTCGCTGTACAAATAAGTATATAATTGGATTATCAGTTGATATTTCAGGAGCCTTTGATAATCTATGGTGGCCTTTCTTCTTTGAAAGGCTAAGAAAGCTTAATTATCCATATCCCATATATAGATTACTCTTGAGTTATTGTGATAACAGGAAAGTATATATTCAAGGCATCAACCAGAAGATCTATAAAAGTATCAGTAAAGGTTGTCCACAAGGATCTGTTCTGGGCCCCACGTTTTGGGACATTGTGATGGAAACCTTGTTAGAAAATTTTGAAAATGATGAAAATGTAGTTAATATAATAGCATATGCGGACGATGTAATTTTTCTGATAGCAGGCGACTCAAGATTACAACTAGAAACTAAGGCAAATTTTATATCATCAAAATTAGCCAACTGGTGTAATGAGACTAAACTGCAAATTGCTCCCCAAAAGTCATCATATATTTTATTTAAAGGAAAATTAAAACGAGATCCGATTATTAAGTATAATAATGAAAAAATTAAACGTTGTAGAGAAATAAAATACCTAGGTGTTATGCTGGATGAAAAATTTAATTTTATAAATCATGTAGAGTATGTTAGAATGAAGGCTGAAAAAGTTATGAATAAATTAGCCACAATTGTCAATATAAAAAGTAAAATATCCTTAAATAACATTATCACCTATCATTATACTATTTTTGGATCAATTGTTACATATGCCGCAGCAACCTGGGCTCAAAAATTGTATAATTTGAATATTAGAAACAAATTAAGAAGTACACAGAGGAAGATCCTGCTTCGCCATACGGGTGCTATTTGCACGACATCTACAGTAGCACTCCTTGTAACGACAGGAATATGGCCCATCGATCTTCTAATTAGATTGAGAGGTGCAATGTTCTGGTTGAAGAAAAATAATTTTGATAAAGTAAATAGTATAGTTGGAAAGGTGTGTGATACCAGACAAGATATCAAGAAACATCTGTTGAAGGATTGGCAGAATGAATGGGATAGTATAAATGAAGGTAGAAGAACTCATGAATTCTTTCCATTTATAATCGAACGCTTGAAATTGAAACATGTAAAACCCACAAAAGGTCTAATTCATTTTTTGAATGTACATGGACCTTATGGTACATATTGGTATAAAGTGAAGAAGTTAAATAGTTCCATTTGTAATATATGTAGTAAAGTAGATAATCCAGAACATGTTTTATTTGAATGCGTTAAGTATGACCATCTAATTACTGAAGAACGAAATAAATTAAGAGGATTTAATTTATGGAACATAATAAGAATCCCAGAATTATATAATATCTTGGCCAAATTAGCAAATACCATCAGCGAATTAGCATGGAAATCAATTCTACCCAAATGTATACCTGTTCAAGAAATTCAACCACCAATTGAACTAAGAAGATCCCAAAGACGTATTAATCCACGTAATGAAGAAAATTATTATTATTTAAGAAGGTATGGATATTAATGATTAGCAAAATATAAATAGTAGAAGAAGAGGATATTGTGTTTCCCTTGGTCGACGAGATTGGGGCAACAGGAGAACTAGAGCCGTAGCAGAATCCGAAGGTGATGCAGAGAGGATGAGGGTGGCGCAATTCTCCTTCCATGTCTACCAGTTCTGAGGAGGACACATAGAGTTCCTGCCGGCGAATCAGGTACCCGCTTCAAGGTTGTTGGTGCAACTGATCCAGTAATGTCCAACAATCTGTATAATGAGGAGGTGATCGCAGAAATGAAAGTTTTTTAGTGTTTCAGTGTAATATAGTATCCTGTGAAATCTTTAGGGGAGGGACCCCCTCCCCGCAAATTAAATATAATTTTGAGAAGTGTTAATAGTATATTTTTTGGGGGGGGAGGGGCTTTGCCCCTCCCCGTGGTGTTTAAAGTGAATGATGAAGTTTATTTGTGGTTTAGTTTAGGGAGGGATTTTCCTTCCCCGGTGTAAGATGATGAGAGAAGTGTTGTAAGTAATAATGTGGTGTAGTAATGGATGAGTAAAGTTTTTTTTGGATGGTTGTTTTGTAGTGAAGGATATTGGTGAATTGAGTTATGGATTATTATTATTATGGATAATTTGAGTGAAAGATGAAGGAGGATTTTAATGAATTATTTTAAGAAGTGGATATTTGGAAAAATGGATTTAAGGAGTTGATTTGATAAATTATGGAGATGTTATTTTATTTAAATTTGGTGTAAAATGAGGATTGTTAAATTTTGAGAAAGTGTGTTTTGAGAAATTATAGAATAGGAATTTTTATATGTTGAAGATTTAGGAGATTTAATAGTTGAAATGTGTTTTGGTATAATGTTAATTTGATATTTTTGTCTTAATAAGGTAAAAAAAAATTAAATTATAAATAGATAAAATAAATAAATTAAATTGAATTGTTTGGTTTGGTTGTTTGAAGGTTATTGTAATGGTTTAATTTTGAAATATATGAAAGTTATTGAATGTATAATTATTGTTTGTTTAATATGTTTGAATTGTATTGTTATTTTTTGAATTTGAAATTTATATTTTATTTGATATAAAGTAGATTTGAAAAAAAAAATATTGATTGTTGTAGAATTAAAAATAATAATTGAATTTGTTTGTTTGTATAAATTGATATAATGTATTTTAATTTGTTTAAAGAATTTGGAGTTAATAATTTGTAAATCCTGTGATTGTTGAAGTTTTTAAGAAGGTTTTTTATCAGTTATAAGTTTTAAATGTACTGGTTACCAGTACATTAAGTATCGGTTTCCGGTATTGTAGTCTTATTTTGTAATTGTAGCTGGTTGCCAGTTATTTGTATACTGGATTCCAGTAAATTTTTATTAGTTAAATTGTAAATTTTTAAATTGGTAGTTTTTGTATTTGTTTAAAATTTTTTCTTTTTTTCTTTTAATTTTTTTTATTTTATTATCTGAAAAATGATTGTTTAAATTGTATTTTTGTATTTATGTGGTAGTTAATAAATTAGAATTTGGAAATCATGTCCCATGCTCTTTATTATAATTATCTCTAATTGTACAAGGGCATATGGAGGACGTTTGCTATGAACTGCATGTGTTAAATTAAATATCCTGCAAATACAACATCAAGAATTTCCATTATTGTCAACAAAAGGTCAATTTAGCTACACAAGGAGTTATGTTACTGGTTGATTCAGAGAAAATGAAAATGCTCAAGAATGCCAAAACCTATTTTAACTTTAATTTGATGAGATATTAGAAACGAAGGACCAACGTTTAAACCTTTATATTAGCATTAATTTATATTGTTACTGCAACTTTAAAGCTATTTTCAAATAAACCACTAATAAAATCAGCATATATGTAGCTTTACTGGAAATGATATTAGCTTTATGAACGAACCGTGGAAAGCTGCTCTTCGATTTTTTTCAGAGGCAAACGACTTTATTGAGAAACAACTTACACTTCTCGGTTACACTTCTAGTCTTCTAGAATACTCTTCTAAAATATGTATTTTAAACGGAGTTGATTCTTTTGTAGCTCTACTACAACGGAATTCAAAGTGCAAGGATAACGATCTCCTGAGAAAAAGTACTTAACTCCTGCACAGTGGTAGTGGAAATAGGCGGAAAAGAAACTGAAATTATGACTGATAGTAAAATACAGATTACATGCGAATAAGATCTAATGAATATTTTGATCGAGCATTTATACCACACTTTGCTATTTTACAATCTTTGCCAATATTAAATGAAATGAAATGTGTAGTGTTTAACGCCCGCTTTTACTACATACGGCACCGCAGGCGGTGACACTGATGATACATGATATGAAGATGGAGCACCGGTGGAATGAGATGGCGGGGGAAACCGGAGGTCCCGTAGAAAATCCGCCCCAACGCCCTGTTGTCCACCACAAATCTCACTTTGCGGTCGCCTGGGATCGAACCCGGGCCGCCTTGGTGAGTTGCGAATATTAAGATTTAAAATGACCCTTACAATTATAACGTCGAAATATTTATGAAATGTACTTCAAAATATATCACAGATCTGTACAGACTCTTCCAGCTCATAAAAATATATATTTTAAATTCGTTGCTTAATAAGTGATCTGTAATGAAGATGTATTGTTGAAGTTCAGCTCAAATACCGGAATGTCAAATACAGTTACGAGTAATACTATTTTGTTTTTCAAAGGTTATCAATAGTTGCAGCGAACACGTAAAATTGCACAGATCAGGTTTAGACTTTAATTTTCATACATAAATCAGTATCCAATAATGAAATCATATGTCTGAAGGTATTAAGAATGCTAGGAAAACGTTTTGTATAGGAAGCTCCATTATATATCACGTTTATAATTAATCATCTTATAAGTATTATTAGTAATATTGTACATTTATGACATGCTTCTAATTATCCATTAAATATCAAATTTAGTCCCAGCCAACAGACAATGATATAAATTCACAATGCCACATCAGTTTGTGGAGGAACAGTGTTCTATTAATGCTTAAATCTCAAAATTAAGAACTGAAAATTGTATTTTACCTTAGATACAATATTAGACGGTACCGTGCTATAATGAGAAAGAAACATATCAAATTGATACTGGAAATTTTAACGAGATAACGGCAAAATATTTCTGAATAGGTAATACTTTCAGACAGTAATATGAGGAAAAAAGTAGTGATGAAAATTTTTATGTTTGCTTATGTGTTGGAACTATCCTATTATCTGATTAAGGTTTACAATTTTCATTTTAATATTATTAGGTATATATAATATCACTTACCTTTGCTAAAGGCTGGACATTTTTAGTATGAATGATAGGTTAAAAGATCTCAAACAACAATGGAAGGAACATGTTGAAAGAATGCCAGAAAATAGACTTGCAAAACAAATATTACAGTATCATCCTAAAGGTAGGAGATCGGTGGGCAGACCCAGGAAACGATGGCTGGAGGACTTCGAAGGCGGAACAGACACTTTATTGCCTATACCATGAAATGAAGAAGAAGAAGACCTTTGCTAAAGTAATGGTACACTTCCTTCAGATACTCTAACCTTCACTAATAAATCCAAACTTGACCTTACAATGAATGTGCAGTTGTACCCCCGGTGCATCATACAATATGTTCCCAATAATTTCTATATCAGATCTTTCGAATTTCTTTCCATTTAACCTCATTGGAACACATACTTTGAAAAGATGACCTTTTAGTGATTTAAAATGCTTCCAAAAACTTAAATTCCTCAAAGCATTGTTAAAGAACCTTAAAATCTACGCAAACAAATGCTATCTATGGTAAGTCAATAGAGTTTGCCAGAATTCCGCCCCTGTCTGAATTCTGGGAAATTATTCAGATAGTCAAGCATATAAAGTAGCTACCAAACATCCCGTTCTGGATATCAATTCCACGCAAGGACTTTCACAGTTACATCAAAAGGTCTTATCAGTGGACAGAACATGGAGTGCAAATTCCAGGACGTTTAGATATTCGAGACAGTCTCAGAGACCACAACTCGACTAGGTATTGGGCACACTTTCATAAAGCACAAAGATCTCAACAGTGATCCTCTTTCTAGTGCCACCTGTGCGAATCACCTCAAAATACATCATATAGTTACTCCCTGTCGTCAGTAAGAGAACTTACATACATCTCTAAAAGAACTACCAAAAAGCCTAAATTCAGCAGAAGGACCAAACTCTAATCTTAATGAAGACAAAGTTTTGCAATAATTTTTACTACACTTATAAATTTAACGTTGAGTATATCATTAGTGTTTCAAAATAATATATTTCACTGTGTAATTTCATCTTTATATAAAAGTAGTTTTATATGACAATGGTTGAATGGACAATATAGAGCAAGAACCATTTCCAAACCATTTCCTTATTTTAATATAAGCACTGCTGAAAGTCAAGGATTTAAATATCGAAATTCCATCAAGGTATTAACCGTACAATATAAGTCAAAAGAGAAAACAGTAAAGTTTGCACAATTTCGTATATAACTCTTAATTTGTATACCAACTAAAATAGCTTGCCACTTAAGTATAGATAGAACAAGAGCAGTGCTTTAAGGCTTGTGAACAATTCGCTCTCTCAGTTTCGGACCAGAAAAGGCTGATAAAGGCTAATCCTTGATGACGATTTCCTCTTCACTCGAGTTTATCCTTCTGATCCGCTGAAGCCAAAATGCGAGCATATTTTAGGATTATGGCTTTTAATCCGGATTAGTAGGTCGCCAATTAATGCCTCGAGAGTTAAGGATTAGATGAAGATGTCTTAAAGTTACACTGGTGTAATGAATTTTCGTTCAAGAGTACAGTGCGATAGAATGCTCCCAAATAGAGTGAATCATAAGATCCTGAAATAAGGTTTTGCAGTGCAACATATACCTATATTTGTTCTTATTATTCTCATTTACAGGGAGTTTAAAAACTATAACTTTAACGTTATATTTTTCTAAATCCATAACACATTACGTTGTTAAAAATTTAGGATGAAAGAAAAAAGATCTACAGGTTGTAAACAATTACATTTTAACCTCTAAAATCTAATCTTATTCAATAAATTTGTTTAAGGAAAGGAGTATCCCTTATGCTTTCATATAAATTTCTTAGATAAATTAAGATTTTAAAGACTTTACAAATACGCGTAAATCACTTTTCACTTGCATGCATTTCGGACATTGCAAGACAACAATGCAGTAAGACGTAATGGTTGACAGTAGCGTGGGTGATGCTACTAAGCTGGAGCATTTTCTGGAAAGAAGTCGTGTACGCCTTGTTTTAAATGTCAGTGCGGTACATAACCACGGTTAATAATGAGATTGCAACCTATTTTAGATAAAGTTGTGTTTCTAGTACGAAGGAATATTTTATACTGATTTTAAAACACAAAATGGATAGGATTAGCATAATATGATGTGATACTCTTCAAGATTATTCTCCAAACAGTTTACAAAATAGTGGGGCATGCCTATAAGGAAGAATAATTTGTTCTAGGGGATGCAGTATTAGTTTGGAATAAGCTAAGCCATACACCATACCGACGCAGTTGCCCTTTAAAAGGTAATCGTTAAGGAGCCTAAAATCTGCCAGTAAGAACATCCTTTCAGCTCTCCACGCCACCAACAATCCTTCACTTAAAGTAACTCTGAAGCTTTAACAATGCTAGGCATATTAAAACCATGCAATTCCTTCAGATAGGTAAACGTATGCTCTTTAACATGTGTACGGAACCTAGCAAAGACTTTTAAGATGTGTTCTCATTAGAGTGGAACACTTAAAAACAATGAGTGTATGAGTGAGTGAGTGAGTAAATGAATGAGTGAATGTATATGTGTCGGGGGAGGAGGACATAGAAGCCGTCAACGGCTGCCATTCATTTCCAATGCTATCTATGATAATGCAAGTAACTAATCCTAATCCTAAAGAAAAGTGCAGCAGCTTTCTTTGCACTTCACGTTATCAGCATTTTAACCTTAATTTTCTTTAATAGCCATTACTGTAACTGTATATTCTGACGATTACTGTTATCTTATTTCTGAACTGAGCTTGAGAAGCCAAGAATTTCACGGAGCAAATCGATTCGCCTACTATATCCATGTATAACAATAAAAAATGCATACGTACTGTCCGCTCCTTCAGTAAACTATGGGATTCTTTTCTTCTGGTTTGCGTCGCTGGATTGAGAAAAGGTAACACCAATTAGTTGAAAACAATTTGTATTTTATAAACCTATTGCAGTTAGGCCCAATAATAAGTCAACTGTTCTCCAGTTTAAGTATGAAGTACAATTCGATTAATTACTGTATCATCAATTAATATCGCTGGATTTTATATTTCATGGTCCATATATTCTCATACTGCAGAAATAATCTCAACCAAAACTAATTCTTTGAATTATTATAACCGAACACAAGATTTCCTCATTTCACTAAACATTCCAAATAAAACGATCGGAAGTACAATTACAATTTTTAATCAATAACTTGTTGATAAAATCTGTAATTGCGTGTGATAGTGAAACCAATCAGATGACGCAGTTATTCTATACAAATAATTTATTTGCCTTCAAGGAAAATTCTGTAACATTTACATATATACATTATACCGGATGATAGTAGTTGTTTTAAAACCACTCAAAATTTGAATCACCTATTGGACTGCTGAAAGGTGAGACATTTTTGGGCAAGTCGTCTTCCCAGTAATCTGGTAAGTAATCCATGGCGTAACTTGTACCAGAGCCGGCCAACGGGTGGGAGATGTGCTCAGCATCACGGCATCCCCAGCCAGGAATTTGGCTTTCTAGAATAGCGTTCGCTACCTATCTTAGCCCCTGAATTTCATACGGTGCTGAGTGGGCACCGGTCCTATGAGCGGGACTAAAAGTTCTCACCCACTGTAACTTGGTATCCATTTTCATTGCCCTTATTCAAATCACATTTGAAATATTATCATTAATTCGGTGAGTTTAAGTGCCCGCATTATGGAGTACGCCATCTAGCCACGTCTTCTTGCATATTTTATCATAATCAGCATCATGCCAAACTATGCTTCAAACACCTATTCCCCATTTTAATGTGTTTTCTGATACATTTCAGAGACTTAATTGCAGAGCATTTATGAAACTTAATGCTTAAAAAGGATCTCCTACCTAATTTACAAAATAAGTGAAAATTCGGACCCTACTTTTACACCATGAAGCGTGGCACGAATAAACCCATCCGTACCATATTATTTTAAACTTGACAGGGTAATATGTTGATGAATGTAGGTGCTAAGTGTTCATTTTATAGTTGCTGTAAATGGAATTTTAATATGCTTCTAATTCTTCTGTGAACACAAGATGTAGTTGAACGAAATTGATTTTAATGTTGACAGTAGCTTTTTATAACCGTAGAGTTGAACAAGGTATTTTTATAAATCTGTGTGTCAGATATTTTCATAGCGCCATTGTTAGCGCTTTCAAAGAGACCCGAAATATAATGCATTAGACTGATATCGCAAATGAATAAATCTGTTTTCACAATACTTAAGTGGAACCAACTTCTATCAAGTAATTTATTCCAGGAGATACATTCAAACATTGATACATTAAAGACATTCTGATTTATTAATTATTATTATTATTTTTTTGAATTTACGTCCTCCAACGTTACGTCATATCGGACGATGAATGCAATGGGTAAAAATATGCTAAAATGAGCCCCGGAGTCCATGGAGCTTCGAGTTACCTGACATTCGTCCTTTAGGATAAGGGAAACCCCGGAAAACGCCTTATCCAGGTAACTCACCCTGACCGAGAGTCGAACTTGGAACCTCTTGAACGTGAGGCAGACACGCTACCACCACGTTACGAAGGTGGGCATTCTGATGTGTTTCATTGGATAGAATTAGATATGAATCCATTTCTAATGATGGAAGTGGATAGCAACGATCTCTAAAGTAGCCGATGGAGCATGCGATAATGCATCTTCATTGGCTTTAGTGTTGCGTATACCTTAGTGCGATGTAAACGTTATTACGCAATGGACTACATCATCAGCAGACGGAACATTAATAAAGAGGGAATTCATCGGAAATGATGTACGTACAAGGAATTTCGAAGTTAACGCATGGAACTGTAAAAATATTTGTCGCCATTGCTCCATGTTTTCCATATATCTCTTAACCATAGAAAACAAGGTCCAAGCTGAGACTGAGAACAAGAGATTTTGTACAGTGTACGCTTCCAGGCATATAACGTTAAAATAGGCAATTTTGACCCCTATGTTAACATTCCCAGTATGCATGCGTACCGGACATTTTAAATCATATTGTTCAAAATACAGGCAGACCACGTTTCACTTTTTCTCCATGCACAACTAAGGTCATATTGGAGGTGCTCTACCTTTTGGAGCAATTGCTTCACACTAATGATTCTCAATCACTTGCTGTGATTAAGTTCGAACCACTTTTGGCTATTATATTAAATTCAAGCACACCCTCACACGTTTAATCATACTTCCAAAATCTGGGGCTATAAAAATTAATGCTGGGGTAAGGATATTCCACTCTACTGTCCTGAATCTAACCAGAAATCTTTGGATTTCAACTAACCACCATACTAATCTCTGCTTCATATAACCTTGCCCCGCTGACATGTATCACTCCACGTGCAACTACCTTCACCCTCATCCTAATTGGTAATGCTTTCGCGCCATAGGCCATAGGCGGTGCCTTCCCGTCACTTTTAAACCTGCAGTAAACGTCATAATAATTGTCAGGAAGATAGATAAAATCATACAAATAAGAATATGAAGACATGCAAGAATAATGAAGTTTATAATAAAACTGAGCAAGTTGAAACTGAATGAATGACCATTGAAACTGAAACAAGTTTATAATGAAAGGTCGTCGGCCTTTTCCACTGGGATTTTTTAAAACCAGTACACATACACATACCTCAGTCTTTAAAGTCGTGTCTCGTCATACTTATCGTGTGTCCTTCATTCACCCAAGTCTCGTCAGGGTAGTATATATTGCGATTTGTGTTCCGGTACAATCTGATTATCGTTAAATAACGTCTTTGCCACACAGCAATATCGCCCCTGGAGTGGTAAGTTTTCCTGTTGTTTCAATTTCAAGTCAAGATGTTCCTACGCATCTAACAAACCTGTAAGTTCAGAGCACAGCTGTTCGACTTCTCCCACTGACAAAGACGGATTCTTTTCTGTGAGTGCATTAAACACATGCACCACAATTCTTTTTTGCCGCTTTTTAAAGGTTTTGCCTTGCGATGCTTCAGCGAAAAACTGGAGGTAGATTCTGCCATTATACATATAAGTACACGCGCAATAAACGATCAATGAAATAATTTAGCTCTCGCACTCGGCATAACATATCTTCGAATGGCGATATATGACTATTCCAGTTCAAAACAAGATCAGTGATGGGGAGAACAAGTGAAGGTCGTGGCCTTGGCTTAACAGAATTTGTAATACTCCTGTTCTAAGAGTTATATTTCAAGAACAACAGTGTTATATGTAGTCATTCTACGAATTATACAAGAACGTCTACTGCAGTTGCTGTGTAAATAAAGGTAACCTTGTTACAATTATATTTCAGTAATAATTCAATAAAGTTATATCAGCATTAGGGCTGAGGTTAGTGAAAATATATGCCAGTTGTCGATTAAACAACTGCGCATCAATATATACATAAAATCAATAGTTTTGCTCTTCTATGGCGGCCACAGGCCTACCAAAACAAGATGCTGAAAAAAGCAATGTGAACAACCCAATAATGTATAACTCAGCTCCCAGTTATTCAACTATAACCCAAACGGGACACAATAAAGAACAAGCCATAATAATCGAAGCCCACGACGGCATAACACTTAAAGAATACGTAACAGCAATAGGTAACCTAACTAACCCCAGCAACATTCGATTTGTATCTCGAATATCGAACTCCAGAATCTGTATCTACCTCGCCAGCAAAAAACTAGTAGATGAACTGCTATCTAAACACCCAAAAGTAAAGGTGAACAACTTGTACTTGGAAATTGGGCCGCTTCTCACTAAAAATAAAAGAGTGATACTCTCTAATGTGTGCCTTGTAATTCCCAATCATGTTATCGAAGAACACCTTCTAGCCCATGGAATTAAGCCTGTATCATGTATATTGTATATCAGGGCGGGAATAACTATCCCTGGATATACACACATCATGAGTTTTCACCGAAAAATATATGTAAAACCTGATGACTTTGCCAAACTACCTGAAATCTTACAGATAAACCATGAGGATACATCCCATTGGATATACCTTTCTTCTGATGTTCCTACCTGCTTTTATGTTAAATGGAAGGACATTTAGCTAAACAGTGCAAGTCGTCAGATGAAATAAATGATAAGATGGTTAG
This sequence comes from Mantis religiosa, assembly GCA_030765055.1. Classification (NCBI taxonomy): domain Eukaryota; kingdom Metazoa; phylum Arthropoda; class Insecta; order Mantodea; family Mantidae; genus Mantis; species Mantis religiosa. Next base: position 99,143,782 of record CM060951.1, on the reverse strand, counting down.
CTGCTCATCTGAAAGAGATAGTAGACACACCTCAGTCATGCCAGTAAATGACAAAGCTAAAGACAACGCAGAAATAATTGAAACCGACACAGGAAACACAGAAAACATGTCACTAGAAACTGTTTCTATAAAAGAAAATGGCACCTCCCAGTCTGAACCTCCTCCGACACCCTTGCCACAACTTAACACAGAATTGAACTTCCCTCCTTTAGGGCAAAACCTTAAGACAGGAGCCAAAAAGCGACCTATTTCAACATCCAGTAAGTATACTGAATCTGCAACCGATGATGACGAAAACCTATCTGACTCATCTTTAATGACTTTAGATGAGACAGAAAAAATAGAACCTAATCTAGTAAACAAACATATACACAAAAAGCCAAAAAATATTGACACCCTTTCGCTCATAAATGACCAGATACCTGTAATAAAAAGTACTATTGAAGAAATACCGGACGACTACGTTTTAAATTACCTCCAGTTCAAAAGCTTTTTTGAAAATACTGTTGGAGCATCTGATATAATATCACTTGCGCTTAGCTACACTGATGACTTGAAAGGACTCCTGGATACAGCCAAAAAGCTTCATCCCTTATTTACCAATAGAACAATGAAAAATCGAAACACCCGTATAGGAAAGAAACTGCTTTCCGAAATAAATAGAAACAAGACATTTTGATAGTTATGTAGTAGAAGTTTTTGCTAACACCATCTAACTGAAGCCCTATACATAGTAAACCTTAAAAGTAAATCCATAACATATAATGGAACACAACATATTACAATCGAACATAAATGGATTTCATTCTCAACTGGAACACCCCCAACTCCTAATTAATAAACATAACCCAGTAGTTGTTTGTGCGCAAGAAAAAAATTTAAGCATGATTATATTGCTCCATTAAGAGGTTACAATGCCTATTATAAAAATCGAGAAGAATGTACACATGCCACCGGTGGAGTAGTCACCTATGTTAAATAAACATTGCCACAACGTGCTAACTCGCTCAATACTACTTTAGAGGCTACTGCAGTTTCTGTTCTTTTGACAGTTGAACTATGTATATGTAATATATATCTCCCCAACAGCCACAGTTAAGATCTTGTAAAACTAAATGAACTGGAGCAACAACTACCCCGTCCTTACCTTATTCTCGGAGATTTCAACAGTCACAACACACTATGGGGATGCAGCTCCACCAATTCACGAGGAAAACTCATTGAACAGTTTATAAACGATTTAGATCTAATTCTACTCAATTCACTGGAGCCTACTCATTTCAGTCTAGCTTATGGAACACTCAGCTCCATAGATCTAAATTTGTGCTCACCAAACATACCAGATTTGTTTGAATACTTCATTTATAAAGAACCTCAAGGAAATAGTGATCACTTTCCTATTATTCTTACTCAACTGAGTAACAGTCCTCAGAAAACCACATTCACGCCAAAATTTAATTTTAAAAAGGCTAATTGGAGTACATTTAAGAGTTTTATATCCAAAGAAATTACCCAGCTGATGCCTGCCACTGAATTTATTCATACTAACATTAATGAAATGATTAAAAACTTCAATGAACTTATTCTAAAATCTGCAAATATTTCTATACCTACAATAGCCCCCAAAAAGAAAACGGTTCCTTGGTGGAACAGTGAATGCCAAAAAACCATTAATTTTAAGCATAAAGTATATTACCAATACAGACGCCGTCCTACTGAAGAAAATAAGCTTAAATATCTCCAAGCTAGAGCTAAAGCAAGAAAAACTGTTAAACAAAGTAAAAAGGATTCATGGTTGAATTTTGTCGCATCCTTAAACTATCAAACACCTCAGAAAACAGTGTGGGGAAATATTCAGAAAATTAGAGGCAGGTTTAAATATAACTCAGAAATCGTTTTGAAAGACCCTGACTCAAAAACAACTATCACCAATTCACAGTCAGTAGCTAACATTTTAGCAGATTCATTTGCATCTACATCATCCGATGCTAATTATGAGGACGAATTTAAATCCTTTAAAATGAAAAATGATTCAATACCTGACGAACCTGCAAATGACAGTACCGAAAACTTTGATGAGGCCATCGAATATTATGAATACGAAAATGCCCTCGCATTATACAAAGCTCCAGTCCTGGACCAGATAATATACACTATGATATGCTGAAATAACTACCAATTGAAGGACATATATATCTTCTTCAAATATTCAATCATATCTGGTCTTATAGGTTATTTCCCAATCTTTGGAGTTCGGCAGTAGTGATACCCATACCGAAGCCTAATAAAGACCTCACACTACCAAACAACTACAGACCAATATCTCTTACTTGTACAATGTGCAAAGTTCTAGAAAAGATTATAAATAAAAGATTACGTTGGTTTATTGAAAACAGGAAACTTCCTTCTGAATCACAATATGGTTTCAGACAATTCCGTTCCACTACAGACTGTTTAATCACGATTGAGTCTGAAATAAGAGAAGCCTTTCTCCATAATCAACATCTCATACTAGTAAGTCTAGATATACAAAAGGCATATGATATGACATGGAGAACACGTATACTTCAAATACTACGACAAAATAAAATATCAGGAAGTATGTTTTATTTCATTCAGAATTTTCTCCAGCATCGCACCATTAGAGTACGTACAAATGGCACATTATCCAAGGAAGTTAAGTTAGACAATGGAGTACCCCAAGGCTCCGTGCTTAGCGTTACACTTTTCCTGCTGGCAATAAGCGACATGCTGAACACTATTCATCCCCCTGTAAAAGCGCGCCTATTTGATGATGATCTGACCTTTTTCTGTAAAGGTAATAACATCTCAACCACCCAAGCTTTACTACAAGACACTGTAACAAGGATACAAATTTGGACATCACAAACAGGATTCAGTTTTTCTCAGCAAAAGTCAAAATGTATTTGCTTTACCAAAAGTTCAATGCATCTTCCAAACCCTACCATCCACCTGTATGGAAAACCCATTGAAACAACCAAACAATTGAAATTATTGGGGCTTATCTTCGACCACAATCTATCATGGAAAACACATATTTCGAACCTAAAGGAAGACTGTTCAAGGCGCCTAAACATATTAAAAACATTATCACACCGCAATTGGGGTGCTGATCAACATGTCCTACAACTGACGTATCAAGCTTTAATCCTAAGCAAACTTGACTATGGAGCTATTGTGTACAACTCTGCAGCACCAGCGTTACTTAAGCTACTGGACGTGATTCAAAGTTCTGCTATGAGGATTATATTAGGAGCATATCGTACCAGTCCGGTCTCTAGCCTACTGATAGAAGCCAATCAACCACCGTTAAACACCAGGAGAATACAATTAAGCATAAAATATGGAATCAAAATAGCAGCAAGACCTCATTCAAGTATCCATTCATATGTTTTTCCCAATACAAAAAGCAACAAGACCTGTCATCCAAAAAGTACTCCTTACCTTTCTATCAACGACTTGCTAACTATTTAAATACTAACAGCATAAAGATCCCTCCCATAATGACCAGGGGCTTCAATGAAGGACCATACTGGAAACTCAAAATTCCCAAGATATATACCGACCTAACATTTCACCAGAAATGGAATACCGCTGCAATTGTTCACCAAACACTATTTTATGAAATGTGCAACAATTTCCCCAATTATCAATTTATTTACACTGATGGATCAAAAACGGATCATGGTACTGGATGTGCAATAATAACTCCTGATAAAATTCTACAGCAGCGGTTACCTATTATTCCACCTACAGTGCTGAACTATACGCCATTTATCAAGCACTTACATACTGACAGCACACATCAACCGCTATGCAATATGCTCTGACTCCCTGAGTACCTTGCAGAGCATGAAGAACTACGCAACAGACAACAAATTAGTTCAGGACACACAGATACTATTCAGTAACATCACCGATGCTGGTAAAGACGTGGTTTTCATTTGGATCCCTTCCCATCAAGGAATAACAGGGAATGAAAGAGCGGACGAAGCTGCTAAAGACGCTACATCACTACGCCAACAAACGAACATCCAAATTCCATATTCAGATATTATAAATCATGTTTCCAAAACACCAGTACAAAAATGGAAATCTGAATGGAATCAACAACAATCAGGAAAATTACACCAAGTGCGAAAAGGATCCACCGCTCTTCACCCAACCAAGCCGCTTACTAGAAAGAAACAAGTCATTCTCACCCGTCTACGAATTGGTCACTCCAGCCTCACTCATTCATATCTTCTCTCAAGACAGCCGCAGCCTACGTGTAAAGAATGTAATGAAAACCTTACAATTTACCACCTTCTCATAGAATGCAATGAATACGAAAGAAACAGAAAACAACACGGAATCCCACAGGATATCTCCATACTGCTAAACAGTTTCAAATTACGACGCAATCTATTTAATTACCTAAAGGATATAGACATTTGGAAATTAATATAAATTATGTGCAATATACTTTAATCAATTGTATTTCATAATCTACGTAACGGTGTTAAAGTAATGAAACTTTTGTTTTGCAAAATAGTGTTGTTAACTTATATATTTTCTTGTCTTTGTATTCAGTTATCTGCATTTAATGTAAATTGTTTTCATAATTAATGTTATTAATGTGTATATTTTATATGTTTGATTGTAATCGTGTATTTTGAATGTAAATTTTTATATATGTTACTAATTGTATTATTTTGTAAAAATGGTCGCGATATGACCCAGGAAGTTAAAGCGACCTTAAATAAATTAAAAAAAAAAAAGATCAGTGATAAAAGTAATATAAAAAAATATGTCACCACTACCACTAGATCACGCACTTTCATGCCATGTGCTTGACAGCAAAGGAACCTCCTCTTTACTTCACGTGACGGTTTAGAGATACGGAGCAAGCTTATGTGTAAAAGGATTAGACAGGCAGTTGCAATACTATTATATCTGTTGATCAATATAAACATCGTAAAAGTCATTCGTTACTCGGGATGGGCAGCAAAAGAACAAACAACTGCAAAGGACTTCAAAACGGCTATGCTGGGAGAATGGGGCATTACGTATGTAGTGTTAAAACGAAATGTTACAGGAACTTTACTACTAGAATCAAATCTTTATTACTTTAAGTTGGTTATGCTTACGTTATAAGACACGTTTCAGCAATGTGGATAACAATATTAATTCATAGGTTTAATTTTGATAGGCGAACAACGTTGCTTGATTTTATAACAGTAGGGATTTAGAGGCAGATTTTTAAAGTATAGTTTGGCTCAAAAGTTAAGGTATGATAACTAACTCAAAAGTTATTATTTAAAAATCTGTTTTCTTTTCAGCTCCGAATACAATTCCTTTCAGTTAAGGTATTTAAAACTAAATACTTACAAATATTTTTGAGTTACTTATTTTATAGAGCGATTGTTATGAAATTAATGTTGCACTGTAGCAAAAATTATCTGCCTCATATTACTCCAGATAATATTAGGATAAGTTCTTTTTGTACTGCTAATTCACGGCTTTGAACTTTTCAATCCGTTCTGGCTCTAATTTGGACCGCCCAAATTTTCTTCGGTCTTCCCTCGCTTCTTGTAACTTTGGGATTATATCTTATGGCTATTTTAGGTATTCAGTAGTTATTAATGCTTGGAACGTGCTTTTCCGATTTATTTCTGTTGTTAGCAATAATATGGTTTATTTCTTCTACTTTTATTTCTCTCCTAGATTAGTAGGTATATTTGAATGCGCTCATAAATAAAAACTGCTTTATTTCTCTAACGGCTCCCTCAAGAAGCAAAATGTTAGTATTTCAACGTACTTTTCAATATTAAGGTGGCCTATTTATGTCGACAGCAGATTCCGAATTATGCCAAAGAAGGCTTATCGAGAGAGATATTAGTGATACGACTTAAATGTCAAATAAGTCAAACAAGTTTGTTGGTAGCATAGCATGCAAATATAGTTCAATATCCTGTCTGGATGTCGTACAAAACCGTCACGCTGCATATTGGCAGTTTCTGTTTACAGCATATGCTACAGCAGACATCCAGAAGGATTGGCAACCAATTTTCCGTGAGATTAGAGAGGACTGCATGGCAAACATCATCTATCTCCCAAAGGATGTGGGGTGAGTTTGTGCAGCTATGAAGCTGTCGACAATGTTCTTTAGTAATAAACAGAACACACATCATGTACTCTGAAGCTATAGAGGCTTACGTAATGCTTATGAATGCCAGCAATGCTATTTCACTATAATGTCGCTTAATCCATGATTCTTATCTTGTCTTTTGCGGTATGGATTTGTGTAATTACTAATGTGTGTGTCAAGCTTTTTTAAGGGTTGAATAAGCCCTTGAAATAAACATAAAGTATGCTGGACTAATTCAGTTTTTCTTCCAGAAGGTGAATCTAGATAACTTTCCTTGACAGGCTTCCATCGAGTTAAGATGGAACAAGATAGCGTTCTGTGAGAAATGCAGCACTTGTTCTCAACTGAAGTATAATATATTTAAGAAAGCTTTCAGTTCTTTTCTGACCTAGTTTCGTAATACACAGTTTATCGAATAAGAGTACGTTTTCATGGAATGTAAGTCAGGTTTTATGTAGTTTTTCTTTGGACAAGGCCCCCTTTATAAACAGGAGGTTTCATAGAGCTGGCTGTAGTCCACTAAATTGTGAAGCTGCTCCTTGTCTTGCAGTTCATCATCACTATGACCAAACATAGAACAGAACTTCGCTCTTCTTCGCTAAACCTATTCACTTATATAGGCAATATCACAGTCCTGACGTCAGCAGTCATAACCCTTAGGCTTAGCGTGTATGACTTTGAAGTCTAATAAAACACAAGCAATTGCATTGGTATGTTAGTTTTTACTTACTTTAATACTTCCTTATGCTAGGAAGAGAAAGAATTGCATTCCATACAAATTTCAAATACCCAGCTTTCACAAAAAGTATATGTTTTAAAACTCCCTGAATCCAATATCTCAAAAATAAAGTTTATGTAATTTCATTGTTTTTAATTATATCATGCCAGTATTCTAAAGACATTCCTTCTATCACAAAATATCCTTGCATGGAAGAATTGTTTTTCTTAAATTGTATCTTTTCTAAAGGAACTCCAACACTTTTGATTAATATATCGTGTCTTAGGGTGTTTGTTCGAGCAGTAAAATTCTATTTTTAATTTTTATAAATAATCTGTGGTGCTTTTTTGTTCTGAATGACTTTGACGTATCCGATAAATCACAAGAGACAACACTTACTCATAGCCATAGCTCTCGATAAAGCTTTAATTTGTATCACATACATTTTTTGTGATGTTAAACTTATTGGAGATATTCTTTGCTGTTGTAGACAATAGCTACTGTATTTACTGCGATCATGAAAATAACATGTAATTTTAAGGCCTACATGAAGCGAGGATTGATGAGGATTTTTATATTCATTTACCGCCTTACACCTGCAACAAAACGAGCATATGTTTATGAATGGTAAGAGGAAGTCAAGAGGAAGTTAAACTCCTTTGTTAAGAGGAAGTAGTAGAATCAGCTTTATCACACTATTGTATTAAAATGAGTAAAGGAAATCGGGAAAACGTAATGCACATATTTGTAGTAAAACTAAAAGTTGAATAGGATCATAAGGACCAATAGTCTTTCGGTTTCTGGTATCTTCTTTGACAGAGATTGCACAATAAATCTCATTTTGATACAATTAAATTCCTTAATACCTAGATAACAAATTAAAGGATCGGATTTCTGAAATTCTGCATAGTTGCTTTTTTTTAAAAATGTCCTATTTGTCAAGGCGAAAAAACTACAAAAATCAGTGCTTCGTCATAGTAATTACTTTTTAAAAATTAAACTATGACCAGTATCAAAATTATCATACATCAGCTTCTGAAGTGCATTGTGTACAATTTTCAGATCTCTAGCTGTAATATTGTGGGAGAAGATAGATTTTGAATATGGAAAAATAACGAAAGACTTAACTTTAGAAAAATGGCTTTAAAGTTTTGCATACATCTTACATGAAAAATATATAATTTATTTAGTTAAGAAAGCTCCAGCAGTGTAACTGACACTATCTTCCCTTCTAGGAGCCTCTTGAGCCTTAGGTTTTAGATGTATTTACTGAAATAGTAGTCTATTTTCACATTCCACAGCATCTCCAGGTTCATTGCTTGTAAAACAATATGGGCATACTAAAACTTTAATTAATTCTTTCAACTGGCCAAAACCTAAAATAATATATTTGCTATCACATACATCCTCCTCTGGTATATAGGTATTGCATTGCACCTCCAATTTAGAAAGGCTTATGTTTTACTTTTACAGTGTTAGAGGCTCAGTTACTTCCTGATTTACTTCAACTGAAATATCTATCTTCCCCCGCCTGCTCTTATTCATTAATTTATATTCATTAATTTACACAAAGGGGCTCTAATATCCTTTATCTTTGGCATTCTAAAACACTAAAATAATGCAGTACCATATAAATGAATATAGGTACCTTAACCTGTTGATTTTCACAATATATTTCTCAACAAAATACCAAAATACATTTTTTGTCACAAAAATGACTAAAACAGCACTTCTGTCCCCCCGTTAAACCTCATCGAGCTTGTGTGTCGTAACGATTTTTTCGAGTCTGCAAAGGTTCGTACAAAGGCCATATAGTTTATTATATGGCTCAATAAAATTATATGTATAAGCATTGGTTGGTTGACTACAGGAGATTTAGAAGTTACAGTGTATTTGTACATTTGTAATGCATTTCAGAATTCTTGTTGCCCTTCTTAGTTAATAACAATATAATTTGGATAACCGTCACAAGGGTGGCATATTTATCATATTTAGTACCCCAAAATATTTGTTGTAACAGTATTAAATAGTCCTACAAGAATAATTTAAAGATATCCTGAAGACAATGAATCACATCTTATTTGTGTTTGCGGGATAGTTTCATACATCCGAAGTCCAAAATTTTATATAAAAGTTTTGCTCATATAAAGGAACATAAAAATAAATAGAAAAGAACACATTTCCTATGCATAAATTTGAAATCCCTTTAGATGAATATGATGGAAATTTCAAATTTCATTAACAGTAAGCTTATTGTGCATTCCCATCGGTAAGTCTGCCTTCTTAATTTTCCAAAATCTCTTTTTGGAGCAAGTGATAATATTTTGGTTTCAATATCACCATCCTATCTCAGTTCCTCCATTAATAAAACGAATATATTATTTTCATTTAAGAACGAAGTATCAAGCAAGGTACACGAGGCAATTTCCGCATCCATCTTGCACATTCCACAAGTGGCTTCATAACTGCTGAATCCTCCTTTACGTAGATATTTTTTGAGGTGGCACATTAAAAATTAATGCAACTGCTTTTGTTATTTCTGTTCTATCCAGTTTTCAGATAGGTAAGGAAAGAAAGAGCATTGTGAACCTAAACCAGTTTGTGGGCTTGTCGTTTTATTTATTTATTTTCATTTGATATGTTTCTTTAATCCATATTTTCACCAAGGTTTTGGCAATCAAATCCCCGTAGGGGAGGGGATCCGTCCCCTTCAGCTGCCGTGGTGCGGGCGCTGCGCACCCCGCAATCGTGGTACCTCTGACATTACCAGAGGAACCTCGGGCCGAACATTCGAGCTCCTCCCTGATTGGGAGTTGTTCGGATTGGATTGGATTGGACTCGAGTGGTTCCCGACACGCGTGGGAGATAGGGTACGTCTCCGGATATATTCCCGCGTATTAGCCTGCCTAGTTAGTAGAAGGTGTGCTAAGTCACCAGGTGGCCCTACCGAGGTCTATTCGGTAGCCTTCCCCTTTGGGGTTGGCGCGCGTAAGTGGTGTATCCACTTCCATCCCATCTTGAGTCCATTGGACCAGATTGGGGGGGCATGTTAGTCTCTAGGTCTTGCCCTAATGAGAGCCCCATGGAGGCGATGGGCGCCCTTTTGGGAAGCTCAGTAACTCCCTGGTCATTAGAGGGGTTGGTCAGCCTTCACTTTGTATGGATTGCCCTCATAGATACCCTGGTAAGTAGATGTGGATTAAAATCAGAGATTCATAATCTACATACGGTACATCAGTGCTGATTCCAAACCAGGTTTCCAGGCCAACATAGGGTATCAGAGTACCCCTTTCGAACATCTGAACAGATTTTTCATTTTCAGAGATGCGCTAATCCCTTGGTACGTATGTCCTAAAACTTATTTTGTCTGAAGTTAACACTGACATTTTTGATAGAGTATTTAAACTTAAGAATTAGCAATTTGCTATCACCAAAAAACGTATAACCTTTTAAGTTTTTTTTAAATGTGATTTTTAAAGTAATGTATAATATATGCATCTATATATATATCATTAATGCATATTGCCACTTAGTTGATCGCAAGGTTGATGTTGGAGAGATTACGTCGTGGTTCTGCCTCCAAGGAGGAGCGGGAGTAGAGTTATCGCATCACCTTGTTTATTTGCTGTTGGAACGGGAGAGGCACACCCTCGAGGACTACCAATGGCTGACGTCATGAAGCACCGCGAGACCGGGGCGAAACTTAATGTTACCGCCGAAATACTATTCGATACCGTTCCAGAATATAAGATAAGCACATTATATTTCCGTTGCAACCTTCCGCACCTCGCAGGATATTATAAAAGTCAATGCGAGACCTGAAATAGTAGTACAGTAATAGTGTTGAGTGCTTAGAGTGTAAGTCGACGAGTGCGTTTCCATGTACATAATTATGTGTACGTCAGAGAGATTACTAGCAGGACTAGTTTATGCGTAATAAAGAAGCATAAAAAAACATTGAAGTGACGTGTCGAACTTGTGAACTTGTGTACAAGAGAATGTTATTGTAAATTAGCATTCAATAACAATTAGGATGAAAATAAATCAGTTTTGAACTGAAGTTCGTCTTTTGTCACAATTTATCAATAAAATATGCGCTTTCGGTATACTGGAAGTATATGGAGTAGTAGTAGAAGTAGAATTGAGGGCCCTCAACTGCAGGGTCTTAGCGCCACCGTTAAAACGTACAGCAAAGGCCAGGTAAAACGATTAGTAAAATCTGTGGGTCATTGATAAAATTGCCGAAAGGGTAGGAGTATTAAAAGTAAAAGAACCGGGTAAAAGTGGCACATACGAGGTAGTAGGATAACTGCCACAACCAGGGTCTATAAAAACTAAATGCGAATCGGAAAGGGCATTTGTGATAAAAATTGGAAAACCTTGCCGACCGCCACAGAGGTATCGGCAAGAATCTCTGCCAAACCTAGTGGGAGTTGCAGGGTATTTCTGAGGTGCGCGAGGGAAGTACACTCTATTAAAAGATGGCGGAACGAAAAATCCTCCCCGCATAGGCGGCAAAGTGGAGCAGGTGTCCTCCTTAAAAGTTGCCCGTGTGTAAAAGCACAGTGGCCAACACGCAAACGCGCCAAGATTACCTACTCCTGACGAGAAGTGCGAGAGAATGTTTTCAAGGAGACGAGGATCGCCTTCGCCTCTCTGAGCTTGTTACCGGTGAGAGTCGACCACTCTTCGCACCAATGCGACAGCACCGCTCTCCGAACAATGAGCCTGTAGTCTTCGGAAAGGACATAAGAGCGGATTCTGGGCGCTGTGGTCGCCGTTTTTTGCCGCCATATCTGCCTGTTCTTTTCCCGGCAAGCCTGCGTGTCCAGGAACCCAGGCACATCCTACAGTCACGCCAGTAGCGTGCATGGAGCTCGTGAATGAGTGAATGAATGAGTGAGTAAGTGAGTGAGTGAGTGAGTGACTGAGGTTCTCTGGGGCCCTTCTTGAGCTAGGTCATGTTAGGAATTATATTTATGTATTTCATAAGCAAATCTAATTTTCAACCCAATAATAAAACTGTAACATTTGTGCATTATAATCAACATGAAATCTGAAAATTGAAAACGATAGAAGTTGCAGAATACAGGACTGCAATTAAACCAAATTCAAGCTCTTCTGAGCTGAAATGGTCATGTGATAGATCAATTAAACATTCAGTTTCTCCTCACGCAACATATTGTCAATATATTGCTCTATTTATCCTGTCTGTAATATACTTATAAAGTTTAATTATTTTAAAAGTGCACTTATGCTCGTTTCCAACGAATGAGGCGCCAGTAATCTCAGGAAATGAAATTACTGAAATAAGGCAAACAAGACCACAAAATCGTGATATATAAAGTTATTTTTCACAATACATTCATCTAAACTTTTGGTGTATGTTATTTATAAATTAATATATATATATATATATATATATATATATATATATATATATATATATACATATATAAACTGCCAGTTAAGTTAGTATAACTTTAAGTCCAGCACTCAATATGCAGTAAGTATATACCCTAACGGCTTGTATTTATTGCAAGGATAACACTTAGGGAACCCTGGCTATGCTAGGTCGTTTCTGGCGCTGGCCTTGCTGACTGGACAGATGAGTCCCTAGTCGGATGTGAATCAGCGCCTGACAAGTGCGAGCCGGCAGCTTTCATGATGAAAGGTTTAACGTACCTTATTGATCGTTTCATACTCTTCATAGCTTTCAAAACCCTTTTCGGTTCTTGTGGTGAACGCATATTAATTCGTGCTCTAATTCAGTACAGTTTCCCTTTGTTGCTCTGAGTAATTTGCTTGCATTTTCTGAATTCTTTCTTCTTACCTATTTACCACCCACGCACCTGTCTACCTATCGATCTCATCTTTTTTTTCACTTATTTTTGGCATTCTCTTCCAAAGAGTGAAGTATTGAAACGGCTTCAGTGTGCATACGTGTGTAGAAGTTTCTCTGACAGGCCTAATTTTATTTGTGTCGGAGAAACGAAGATAACACCATTCGCGAGGTTCTGAGTTTCATTCTGGAGCGTAGCAGGTTCTGCCATTTCCTTCGCTGTCTTGTGCTTATTCTGCAGGAAGTCTGTAGTAAGCTTTCTTACTTTCCTTTTGTCTATCATGGAGTAGGTACAATAGGTTAATACTGTTGTCCTCTCCGTCACTTCCTTAACTTCTAGTATACATTCCTCCGTCACAACTATCTTCAAACTTAAACTAATAATATACAGATTGGTATCAGTTTATTAATTGCTAAATGCATTTTATTTGATTGCAGTATTTGCCTTTCGGTACACTGTTTCCTTTTTGATTCAGACAGGATATTCGAAACCTCTCCCTAAAATTCCTTGTTTGTATATAGGGGAAAGTAGCCTAATATGGAGTGGTGCACAATTTGGTATCTCAGCTGCTTAGTGCTGAACCTTACTAGAAATGTAGTGGACTAAGAGAGATTTGGCGACTAAGCATCCTGCGTTTACGTTATAGCATTCCTGCTTGAGATCGTGTCACGTTGAGCTGACAAACGAAATTTGCTCCTTGACGTTATTTGCTGCTGTTGACATCTGTGTATACAAATATAGTAATGTATTTATTGTTTTAAACACACCTTTGTTGAAGTTGTGGTATTAAGATCCAACTGTATTTCTATGCCGGAAGAACTAATAAATTAAAAATGGCAAGTTCCCTTTTATGGGGTACCATGGAGAGCTTAATTAGGGGTACCCCATATTAGAAACTACTATTATACTTTTAATATTTGGGCCAGAAATGAAACTTCTACTGCCAGGAAATCGAAACTTGGCTGAAAAGTTCTATTGGTTCGAACGGTTTCAAATTACCAGATAGATAATCTCTTTGGAAAATCCCATCTATGGGCAGCCATTTCAGAAACAGTTAGTAGTGAGTTCCAAAAAAGGAAATATATGCATCCAAGCCCAACATTTTTGGGCCACAAGATTTTGCAGTTCACGAAAATGAAACGTGAAATGAACACGAAGCTTCTGAATCTAAAATTTTGCCACAAGTGACTGATACACATACTTCCCAGAGGAGATTGATCCTGGCGGCAGACATCAGCCCAATCCCAACACTGAAGCAGATGGCAAGTTCATCAGAACGAGCCAATCCATCTGGAGCTGGGATATCTTTTCTAATTACGAGCTCTCCACAAAAAGTTCAGCTCACTGAAAGGAAGTCAAAGAAGGCCGACGGGACTCCGCCAAAAGCCAGATGGAACTTAGCATTGCAAACCAAAGCGACAAAAAATACCAGAAAAGGAAGAAAGGGCACTGCTGAATCTTCATCCTCCGAGGACGAAGAGAATTTGTGCCTCTGAAATCGGAAAAGGAGTGGGGAAACGAGAGTGACTACCGCGACGACGACGACGACGACGATGATGATGACGCGGAGTGCCTGTATTGCACAAGCCTGTTTTGGAGGGTTGAGAGGGAGAAACATGGATAAGGTGCTGCAAATGTTTCATTTGGGCAAACATGGCTTGTGCAGTTGATAGTTCCAATAGGTTCTGTTGTTAAAAGTGTGTGAGAAAAGGAAAGAAATAAAAAAGCCCTTCTAGTAATTAGGCACCAAAGTAGGATAGGAAGTCGGGATATGAACCTTGGATTTTCACTTCGGATATCAAAACGTCATATTTAATAAAGACATTAAGTGGTGTGAACTTATGTATTTATAATGATCTAAATTAACACCAGAAAGAGTATCCTTTATTAGGAACCTCTACCACCCCATATTAAGCACCACCCCATTCTTGGAATCACAGTTTTGTATTTTAGAACATTGAAATTTGTTTGCATAACAGTGTATTTAAGCTCGAGTATTAATTCTATAAGAGGGGTAAAGAGATGGAGTATACAAATATATTATTTATAGACACTAACCTGTGTTAATATTAGTCATAAAGCAAAAAGAAAAAAATTACCCGATGTAAGCAAATTTCCCTACTTCATCAAACGCTTCAACTGTAATAATGGTCTAAAACCTCAATAAAAGTACCATATTTTCAGAGCTCTCCAAATACTGTAGATTATATAGAAAATGAGTAGTTGTCAAACATTTTTATGATTACTCACTCAGATGAGATGTTCTTCATATCCCCAAAAGCGCTTTTCGATCAGGTTTTGATCATCTTCAGTGTGTGTTGACCAGCTACTGTAGCTGGTAGAACTACTGTAGAGTAGCTGGTCAACACACACTGAAGATGATCAAAACCTGATCGAAAAGCGCTTTTGGGGATATGAAGAACATCTCATCTGAGTGAGTAATCATAAAAATGTTTGACAACTACTCATTTTCTATACAAGAAATATCTCACTTTTAATAACTTGACTATGTCTTCTTTAAAAAAAAAAAAAAAAAAAAAAAAAAAAAAATACTGTAGATTAATTTTTCATTTTGTTTTCTGTCCAATTCTTATATAGTGGAGTATTATGTAAACCACGTCCTGATTAGGTGAGAGGAAATTTAGACCCAAATTACGTACTGTGACATTTCCAAGGTTTTGGCCTTCTCCAAAGCAGGCTGACAAGAATTATTATTTACTTGGTATCCAGTTCTGTGATTCCTATTTTACCCAAAGGTATACTATGAATATGATTTACAAATTATCAAATGAATATAATGCAATTACAAGATATAATAAAATTAAATACCACCAAAATAGCATACAGTAAACACGAAAGTTAATCATATAGTTTAAGAAATATTTTGTTCCACAAAGCCATGAAGTGTTGATAGGTTTTGTAATTAATCAAAAGACGTGTTCGTGGTTTTGAAACAGTGTAATCTAAGGATTGAAACAATAATTCAAGTACATATATTTCAAAACAGAAAATGGGGCAATCAAATAAAATATGAGGGCCATCTTGAAGGTGATTCCAAAAAGGACAATCTGAAGTATATTTGAATTTTAATCGAAATAAGTAAGCAGAAAGTTTGCCATATGCGGTCAAAAATTCAATGAGAACATAATTAGGATTAACGAATTTACATTTATGTCTGACAAGGAATGTCAATCTGACAAATAAAGCAAAGTTTAATATTTTAGGAAGATTATATAATGTATTTGCTACATTTTATTTACGTGACTTTATCTGCCAATGCACAATAAAACCATTCAAAAAGTGCTTATTCTTCTACCTACTTCACATTAATAGAGGTGCACATATGGAGATAGAGCAATACAGCAGTCTGAATTGACGATCGAATCATTTTGGATCTGGCAGCTCTATGATAAGTTTGAAAAATCAATGGAATCGATTTCAAGAAAGTCGACATAGTAGAAATATTTAAGAGATCCAGAGTAGTTAAAGGTAAGAGGATCTTCTTGAAAATGTTGTGCTGTAACCTTGAACTATGTTCAAGTGAAACACAAAATTGTTTTTAAAGGATTTTTCGTTTTTAAAGGTTGTAGTACGACGACATGGACATACATGGATCTCTTCTAAAAAGGCTTCAACAAAGGTGTAGGCGGTTCCTGGGATACGAACTCAGGTGGAAGGTTGCCTAAGGCTTTGCTGGCCAACTGCTCAATTGCCAAGGCGAACTCCTGCAACAACTCCTCTGGATGCTGTGACATTGACTTCAGCTGGCTGCGGTACACTGCGGCTAAGCGGTGGTTTCCAAAGCGGTTCTCCTGGGCCTCCCAAATCTCCTTGGGCGCCACCGCTGTCTGGACCGCGTTTAGGACTTCTGTGGGCGGTCCCTGGAGGCTGGCCATTAGTTTTGCGGTCTCTTCCTCCGGGGACCACTTGCTGTGCTTAGCCACTGTGTCGAACTGGCGGCGAAGGACTTCGAAAGTTGTCATGCCGTCGTATTTAGGAGGTTTGACGCGCGCAGATGTTGTGTTACGTCTCGGCGCGTCGGTCTTCAGGCCTTCATCCTCCTGCCGACGATGTCCTCTGCCATGGCGTTCACGGACTTGGTGTTGTTGGCGTCGTTTCCCTCCAGGTCGTTAACGCGGCTTGCTAGGTATTCTACGTGCTCGCCCAACTCCGAGACGTCCTCCTTTACGCCGGCCAACTGCTCCTCAAATTTGGCGGTGAGGGCGTCGTTCGCAGCCTTCATTTCCGTGGTCAATTCGGTCATCTTCGCGGTCATTGTCGCGGCCGAATTGCTTTCTGCAGCTTCCGTCTTCGTTGTCAATTCGGTTTTTATTTCTTCCATATTTTCGGTGATGTTGTCGTTAGCCGTCTTCATTTCTCTTAGTTCCGCAGTCATGCTTTTATTTGCCGCTTTCCTTTCCGAGATCACTTCGGTCTTCATTTCCATCATCTTCTCCAAAATATTTTCCAATGCCGCGCCCATGGTTGAATGTTCCACTTCCTGACACCAATTGTCACTTTGTGGGTTCGTAGAATTAAAAGTCCAAGTTGCAGAAATGCAAAATGTTTTTTCTTTCCGTAGAAATGCACTTTGTCCACCAGCAGAATTGTGTAACACACAAATAAAATCTTCCAACACAACAAAGAACTTACTTAACTTCCACTGTTTTCAACAACTCTTGTTACAATTCCTGTTTACGACTGTGTTTTCTCTCGTGTTTACTCGTGTTTTACTCGTGTTGCTCTGTAAGACAATCAAGATGTCACTAGAAGTTCCGTTTATCTCTTTATTTATTTCCGCAAACCTTTATTTCCGTGCTATGTTTATCTGCTTAGGCAAGCTATTTATCTTCGATCGGCACCATCTGTCCCTTTATCCCTCTGCGGCGCACTATCGTAAATAATGGGTTCGCGACAATACGTATTAACCAAAAAAGCTGTTTTCTTTGATATAAAAATACAGTTTTGCCTGCCAAACACCAAGTCATACGAGAATGCACGTCAAATCTTAAGCAATAAATGCAATGTCATCTTTCCCGACTTTCACTCTACATACGCTTTAATGTCGGAAGAGTGGTAACAAGCAAACTATGAACTACCACATGAGTAACACGATAAGCCACTCATGGATTTCATCACAGATATTGCCAAAGCAAGATTTTCCATCAGAGAACGAGGATTGTGCAACAAACTTTGTGGATTTACCACACACAAAACTGCAAAATGAGGAATACCTCAAGATTAAGATTGACTCTAGCATAATTAGTACAGTAACATTCCACAAGTATGTGGTTGCACATTGTGTGCTCTTCACTCAATAATAGTCATCCAGAAAGGAGAGGCGGTTTTCAAGAAAATTCATTATATACATGCTAATTATAATGAAACTATGTTGCACATATGATATGTGACATATGATATGTTATGATCCAGTAATTTTGTGAAATATCAAGCATTTTGAACTTTTTTGTATATAAGGAACGGGGACATCTTCTTGAAATGTTTGATTCACATTATTTGAGGCTGTAAAACTCAAATTCTTTTCGTTCTTTAGCTATGCTGTTAAAGATACACATACGTATACACTCTCTCACTCACTCTCTCTCTCTCTCTCTCTCTCTCTCTCTCTCTCTCTCTCTCTCTCTCTCTCTCTCTCTCTCTCACACACACACATACGCAAATACGTAATTGCGGAGGTTTACAAGAATATTTCTCTTTTTAATTTAGGAAACTTGTATAAGTGTATCCTAGTAAAATTCCTGACTCAAGTTTTTAATGTATTATGGATCTCAATCATCCAAAATTTATATAATTAAATGAATATTATGTGCTAGAAACAGTTACGTTTGTGAGCGAAATTTTACAAATTGAACTACAAGTTGAAAATGAGATTTAGTTTCGCATACTTTTAGTTTTCCAGACATTTTAACGCACGGTCATTCGTTAGTTGTGAACAATAATGAGACCTTGATACATATCACCATTGCTTTTAAGCTTAAATGTTTGTTACATACATTTACATTTTTGTATTCTTAATCCTCAAGTTCTCTACCCGTGCACATCTCCTCGGAGATGTTTTTCTCTTTTGTTTCTTTCTATAAACAGAATATCTTCCTGGAACAGTGTCTCTTCCTTCTGGCAGAACGAGATAATCTAAACGTTTCTTTGGTAATCTCGCTCTCCATCCCAATCCACATCTTATCATGCCATACAAGATATCTCTTTCTGAAATTTCATTTATTATGGGTTCTTGCACTTCCATTTGTTCCGGAATTACTTAATTTACAATTCTTTCCATTCTATAAATTTTCTTGTTCTTGTCTAAAATTCCGTTATTTGGCCTATGCCATTTTTTCTTTTTACTGGACAAATTTATGAAAGACACTTTATCATTTTCTTAACCATTGGATGATATGTATACAGCCATCTGCTTGTCCTGATATGACGCCCCATAGTGGACCAGTGAGTAAAGATACCACAATACGCAATCCGCTGGTAATTTAATAATTTTAAAACAAGTGGATCCCATGTACAAATATTTAAATATGTAGACATATTTGTGACCACCATGTGTTTATAAATAGGGAATGCTTTTTCATTCCATTACACTGCAGCCCATTTACTAAGAGTTACGATAATTACAACGTATATTAAACAGTATAATTATACAATATATTACTCAAATAAATTTTGGCTCATTTCAAAATTACCAAAACTAGAACCTTTGCTTCACTATCATGAATGCATAGATTATATTACACCCGTAACAAATGTGAAAGTTAAACCATACAATTTACAACTGCAGATGTTATTCTAGGGTATTATCAGGAGAGTAGATTTTATTTGAGATTTCTAGAAATCTATACTATACAAATACTGGGGAATTATAAAAAACCCAATCTTGTAGGAGTTTCAACACACACTACACAAAGAGAAAGAGAGACCGAAGCGGTGCCATGGAATTAGTTAACTCCTTGGGGTTGAGCGGGAATGTGTACAGAGGAAATTGCGAAATTTAAAGTCAATGAAGCTTGAGACTTACACTCTCTAGAGATGGAATTGAATTCTCTCATTCCTCTGAGTGAAGAAACAATCAGTATAAGATGTCAGACAAACTTTTCTTTCCACACTCTTAGGGCATGCAACATTGCACTCCACCTTTCCCATTCTTAAGCATGCAATCTGAATGAGTGCAAGTCCCGACCACGGCAAGTTACATAGTTGTATTACAAACAGTATAGGAACTCCCGCACACTCTTAAATGATATCCCAAAGAAAACTACAACTTGGCTCAAGAGTTCGTATTAGGAGTGTTCTCTTCTAAAACTCTTTGCAATTTACTAAAATTAAAGGAAAAAGAAGTGAGCTCAGTTTTCTCATTTATGACTAAAATGAGGATTTGGTTTGCAATGCATTTATTAGGTGGTCTCATAAGCAAAGTCGCTTTTTTATTTTGGTGTTTGAAAATTGTATTGGGTTTATTTAATAGACCAATGCTATTTATAAGACGACATAGCTAGTGTTACGTACATTGCCAGCATGTATCAGTATTCAGTTCTTTTTAAACAGTCACAAAATTGTGTTAACAAAGTTTGAACTTACAGTTCTTTTAAAACAATACTGGAAACAAGATTACAAAGCCTTTTTGGCAGCTCAAAGAATAAGTGAAGTGGAAGAACATGTTGTTAGTGAGCGTGTGGCACAACGATGCCTCTAACGTTTCAACAATGGAGATGAAAGTACTTAAGATTTACCACTTCCTGAAAGACTTGAAATATGGAATATTGAAGATTCATGTCAAATTTTGCGAGAAAATCCGCAAGAGAAGAATTTGATGCATCAAAATTTATCACACATCACCACATTAACACACTTGGAAAATCATACCGAACCTGTAGGTCTGTACCTCATGAACTGGCACCTCAACAAGCTGAACGTAAAGTGAATATCTGTCGTCAGTTTATCCGTAATTCCATGGATGATAGATTTGTCAGAGGAAATTTCACTTGTGATGAACAATGATGCCTCAAAACAGTGGCTTTATCCCCGCCAACCTGGCAATGTCATCGTTAAAAGAGCAGTTCTCTCTCAAAGTAATGTTATGTGTCTGGTGGAAATTTGAGAGTGTGTTTCACTGGAAGCTTTTTACAAACGGGCGAGCGACTGATGCAACTTTTATTCCCAACATCTTGAACGATTTGATGAAATTTTGAGATGGATATACCTAGCATTAGTTAACCGAAATAGAGTAATGTTGCAACATGACAATGCAACACCCCACACTGCAAGAACAACCGTAGAAAAAAATTCGGAATTTGGAAGAAATTGAATTGCTATCACACCCAGCATATAGCCCTGATCTGACACCACCAGATTATCTTCTTTTCAATCCATTTCCCATTTCTACGTGAAGAAATGTTGAAAATATTGAAGCAGTGCAAGTGCATTTCACCAAATTCTTCGCATCAAAATCCAGAGACTGGTACTATTGTTGAATAATAAATCTCGTTGAACGATGGCTCAAGACCATAGAATCTAATGGTTTATACTGTCACGCAATTATCGGAAGGCGCGACCAACTGGCGGCTGGGTGAGGGCCGGGAGGCATTCGCCCACGCCTACCCATTTGTCTTATAGCGCTAACGAAGAGATGGTTGGGGAAACATCACTGTCCGTCTCTTTTCCCTCCCCCTGCCACCTAGAACATTCGGGGTGATACACTGAAACGCGGGACTTCCAGAAACAGCGATATTTCCATAAAAAGGGGCTGTAGTTGGCGAGTCAGTTCAGTTCTTGGCGAGCAGTCGTGAGGAGCGCCGAGTGAGTGGACGGACTGGAAGACGGTGTACGTGTGTTAGAGGAGTTGTACGTAACTTTTAGCGTGCAATGGACCTGTGACTGACGAACTGGTGAATTGTAACCGTGTGCGCTAAGTAATTCTATGTAATCGGCAAGTGTTTCAACTGTAATTCGGTGGAAATAAACAACATTTTGAGTTTGTGCAGTTGAACTTTTAATTTTGCGAACCACAAAGTCACAATACTTTGAAGATTAGTTAATTGCTTATCAGAACACAATTAAATATTTTATTGGAGTACGACATTATTTATGGGACAGTATCTCTCTTTATTTCTGTTACCCTATAGATGACAAAACAGTCGTATTATGGAAAATAGAGAACCATAAAGTGTATGAAGAGAAACAACAAGAATGTTCCATAGAATTTTACCTTTAATGTGTCAACCTTTTATACCCGTATAATAGGAATTTGGCGGATTCAGTTTTTGTTATTTTATTTCTTCGAAATACGTTTTTCTTTCAGCAGTGACTTCGCTATGACGTTCTGTTGTTTATTACGCCAGAGACTTCCTCCAGCGGGAACCAAAGAAAGCTCGACCAATCAGTAAACACTCCTTTCTGGTGGAAATGAGTGGTACCTCCAAATCACAAAACTCTGCGCCACCTGCTCGATCATCTGCAATAGCTTTGCCTCACCGTCTCGTATGAAAGGAGATGAAATAAGAAGAAATGGAAGAGAGGAGAACACACACCACTCCATCACTCTCTGTTCCTGCAGACCAGGGAAAATCCCATGGTGGAAGGAAGGTACCAGGGATCAACTCGGGACCTCCCGAACGAGACCTTCACAAGGTATCGAGAAGTCTTCTCACCAAGTTACAGGTACTTCGTTACAAACTTCAGGTACCATCAATGTTTACCAGTTTGAGAGATATTTTGGAAGGACTAGTGGTGTTATTACTGAGACGTAGAATGTTCTTATACTAAGACCCGAACGCCAGGGTATCCCTGAACTTCTTCGACACATGTCTAAGCCTCCCTGGAAGAACTTGGCGGATTAAATTCTGTATTTAGTGGCTATAAAAAAGACATTGTATTGCGTTTTAATGAAGATGCAGTGTAAAACAATGGCATTGCATAGCGTGAAGTTGAAATGATAGATGTTGAAGAGAATATTGAACCATACAATGGATTGGATGAACAAAAATTATGTGGAAATGTGAGCCAATGAAAATTTTGTTTTTATTAAATATAACGGTATTATTAACTGTACTCTTCAGTAAACATAGCAGTAAATATGGCAGAAATGTACCTAGCCAGTTAATAACAAATGGGATTTGATACGGATAATGAAGTAAAACGAAAACTTAAGCGTAATTAAAGTTCAAGTTTTGAGGTTAAAGAAATTTATTTTACGAATGAGAAAGTTAACGATTAATCTTAATGCTTAACCACAATATTTTGTAACTTTCTCAGCATAAATAAGCAAATAAAAACTGGAAAATACTCAATAAAAACCGAAAAGGGAAAGCTAATAAATATATTTTACTGCAAAAAGAATGTTCCCGTTATGTCAGAACTTACGAAGAGTAAACGCTTAAAACACAAGTTCAGCAATCAGGAATAAAAAACGACAAAATATATAATAATAACAGATTCAGCTATCCTGAAACAATTATAATTTTGGAATTTACTCAGTTGCAGTTTCAGCCGTTTTAACTGCTTAATATGAAAAGATTCGTGATACATCTCTCTCTCCCCTCACCCTCTGTTTCTCCTTCTCTCTCTCCCCCTCTATAAATCTTTTCTAAAATATTATTTTTATATTAAAGGGCAAACAAAAAGGATATTTTTATTAAATATATTTGTTTTGATATCCCGAGTAAGCAATATAATACGCAAATGACAAACCCAGCAGCAACCAGATAATTGGAAACATGGCAACATTTGAACTTGTTTCCAGTTGACGTCAACAGTAGTGGTACAAACTGGAGAGCAAATGGTTGAATAGATATTAACATTTTATTGTAATAAATGGGCTATTCTTTCCAGTTCAAAGAACACAAAGGAAAGTTTTGTATATCATATTCAGCAACTGCTGTTGGTTCATTTATTATTCGTGCATGAAGTTAATTATGCATCTCCAAGTTTCTTAGTTCATTGTAAACCTACCATCTTTGCGGCCGGCTAATGAACCCCTTTATGTATATTTTATTTAATTACATTTCTATTTTTAATGTTCCACTATCATTTAAATTTGTTATCTAATTGATGTTCTGCACGTTTTATTTAAAAAGACCTTCATATAAGTAAGAAAATACTACATTGTCCCCAGGACAGTGTTCAGTAAATTAATGCCTTGAGCTGCTCGAGTTCTTTAATCAGTTTAAACATTTTGGGAAAAAAATTTATTCAAATGTTTAGTGTCTGTGTTTATGTGTGCATGTGTATATGTGTGAGAGCTCTTGGTAGCCAATTGGTCAAGTAGGATAACTTTAGTTGGATTTTCAAACTTAATATATGTACATGTGATTTTAAAGTCCGTGTTTGCTTAAGAGGCTGCAGGAAGAGCTAAATATTTTTTTCAGACGAAAAATCAAAAGGTGAGTTTCTTTGATGTCTTTATTGAAATTAATATATCATTATACAGTATATTAAAGCTGCATTCCAAAAGCTATATCTCAGAGTTGGCAACTCAGTTCCAAAGACCAACTCAGTTCCAACTCAGTTCATATGACGTAACGCAGTTTTGAGGATTCGTTGGGAGTGCTGCAAAGTGGGGATTGATTTTGTGGTTTACAATCACGCAAGCATAAAGCACAGCATACATTCCCCTTACCCCGCTGCTGCTCCATTAATATAAATGTTACCATTCTCCTAGTTACCTGCCATAAACCTCAAAGTTCCAGAGTAAGAAGAGACTCGTTTGCAGAAGTCAAATTGGAATTTACTTTAGTTGGCATTTTCGAATTGGCATAAATTTGGCTAATTATGGTGACTTGAGGTTATACAGAACATGATAGTAATAAAACTGGTTGTAAACTATTAAAAACTGTCAAAATTTTCTTTAGATTGCGTTAAAAGTTTGTCTAACGGTTTCTAGTTACAGTTTAAAAAATGAAGAAATCATCGTATTTATCATAGTTTTAGGTTTATATCAGGCTATGTTTCTACAGATGAATATGAGAAATATGAAAAATTATATAAACATATCACTTTCAATTTACCATTCAAAAATAACTATAGGAACAGTTCGAGACAATGCCTTCTTTATTTTCTTCAATACAGCTTTTCAACGAATATCAAACATGTACATGTAATACATACACGAGTGAAATGATATTAGTCGTATATTTCGTACAATTGTGGATCGCAATTGACTACTAAATAAACGAGGAAATCAAATGTCTGGTAGGAAAAAATCTCCTTTAAAATTATTTTCGGCAATCAGTTACGTAGTCTTAATTATTCAAAGGAAACAAATTACCATAGTACATTCTGAAATGATTCCACAACCATTTTATTATCAACTGTTCAGAACCCAGCTACATATCTATCTGCTCTCAGCTTCCTCCAGATTCTGCATAAATGTTTTTCAAATGTAATCATCTTTAAACAAATTCGCACATCTAAACGCATTCTTCCCTTGGGAGGAAAATTTACCAAAAAGCGCATAGAACAAAAGAATCTTCTTCCGGGGAAATCTTGAAAATTTCAAGGTTTCGAAAAGCTGTCCTGGTAGCGAGCTATTGGATTTTTCTCCAACTATATGCGTTCATGGTGTAAGAGTAGATAACACCAATTTGTTGGCAGATAAATTTCATAATAGTCAATATTGTATTAGGCGAGAATCCTGGTGATTCTGCCGGATAACATCCACAAACCACCTTCGAAGATTAAGCATCTGTTGAGACTAGTGAAAAACGAACTGGACTTCCAAGTTCCGGGAGTGTACTGCATTCCCTGTGATCGTGGGACACCGTATATAGGACAAACCGGAAGGACCATCGTTACCAGAATAATTGAACATCAACAGAGCATTCGTTTAATGCAACCTGAGAAGTCTGGGTTGGCAGAGCATTGTTCTGATAAAGACCATAGAGCCAATTTTCGGGAGACGACCATCTTGGGAAAATGCAACAATCACTGGGAGCGGAGAATTAAGGAGGCTTTGGCGATTTCCTCTGAAGGGAGCACGCTTAATCGTGATGCTGGATTTCAGTTCAGCTCCTCTTGGAAACCGGCCTCTAAATGGAAATCCGTCGAATTAAGAAGCAAAAATCAATATTGCTTGATAATCAAGTTAAGTAGTTATGTTTCTTTGACACAATTTTATATACTCACGCCATCTCCTGGCCTGGCATTTAATTTACTGAAAACAGTCTTTTGTTCAGTTATGCGAATTTTGATAGTGTTTTGTCTTTGTTTATAGTTGTGTTATATCCAGTATTTCATTTGTGGTTATAACATTTTATAAATATCCTGATGATGGGAGAGATGTACACTCCCGAAATGTTGATATATTTTCACCTTGCTGGCTGCCCGAGAAGATAGTGAGCGTATTCTTCGCAAGGAAAGCTTCAGGTCTTATTTCACTCTATTTGTATTGACTAAACTAACGTATGTTTTACCTACTTGACTGAAAAACCAAATGAACATCAGGAATATTTTTCGAATAGACTGTGAAATACTCTTTATTCTGAATTGCCTTATATAGCTGGCAAACGTGAGAGAGACTACGACTAAAAAGGACGCAGAAAGAAGAATTAGCTGTTAGTGAAAAAGAGTTAGTGAACGCCTGGTTGCAGAAAGTCATGTGAATACAACGTATCAAGTTTCTCTTGAACGCAACTAAATTGCAATATTCTGGAGAATTTAACGTCAATTACTAAATTAAGGTGTGTCAAGTTTAATCATTCTTTAGCACTGTGTTGTCATTGGTAGCACACCAACCTTCGAACACAGGGGTCTTGTGTTTGATTCCTGGCTGAAGGATGCAAAGTTTTAAAAAGGTTTACTTCTCATCATCCTTATGTTTAAAAGTATGAATAAATGTACGTAAATTTAATGGAATCCCTCAAAGAAAGGCTACCCAAGTGTAAAATAAGTGAGCCACATTGTAACTGTCACTAGGCAAAGAGCCATCTATACGACCCGAAGTGGTAATGGACTATAAATAGAACAAAGAAGCATGTAATTGCATATATGGAAAGCTCAACATATGGTGCTAACTACATTAGCCTTAGAGCAGCAGCAATAAAACTTCTACAAGTGACATCCATTTTTTGCCACTCTGCATGGGAAACCTCAGTTGATTCGTTTTTAATAATTCACTACCCTATGATGATGTCACTGTTTTCCGGTCCAATAACATGCTTGACCCATTCGAATTCCGACAGTCCAATTCCGTGATAACAAATAACTTCAATGTTGATTACTTCGCACTTGTGCGTTCTCGCGTAAAGTAAAATTTCACGATTTATTGTTAACGTCCCACTGCATGGTAATTCCGTGTTGTGGTTCGCAACCATTCTCATTTCTGTGCCATTGAATAACAGATGTGATGACTCAGTAACCCTGCGGCTTTGATTATCACAGAAATGTTAACGGCATCTCAGCTGTTGCCCTCTCAATTAACACTAAATAGTCTAATTTGGGACAAAATAAACTTCCTCCATATGCAACTGATTGCTAATGAAGTACTATTATCATAAATTTATACACGTTTGATGTTCTTATTGGTAATGCATGAAGTAATACCTCAGAATTGGGCAATGAATGCCTTTGACAGTTATATCTCGATAAATGAGCAACGTTGCACCCAGAGAGTCTCACCTTTGGAAGGTCCAGGGTTCTATTCTCGACTGAATTAATTTTTCTTTGGTTTTCTCATGGTTTTTCCGTTTTATAGGCAAAAGTATAAGCGGTACCCGTCTCACCATGAATTTTTGTATATAATTTCCCACCATTACACAGGTTACGAGTGGCTGGGACAGGTGTATCGGCGTGCAGATTTTTATTATCCTGGAATCATTCGGTACCCCGCCCTCTTTGTTAACGGATGTCTTCCTCCGGATCTAGTTCAGCTAAGTCCCTTCCTTTCAGAAGTCACATTGGTTCTACCTTTGTTATAATACATGTTTTGCTATTGCATACTGTGATATTCAAGCTAACAAATGCAAAACTCCTTTGATTTCATGGGGATTAGAACCGGAAGAAAATGAACCGCGGCCTGCTTAGGTGGCAGGGTAGCTACCTAACACAGACGTGTCCAACTAAGACGAACACTAGATTGCCCTCTGAGAGAATCTTGGTGGCACAAATCTGAAGACATTACATCATAAATAATGGATATATCTGAAACAAAGTAATATCAGATTAAAAAATGATATACCATAAAGGGCATTTGAAGCACGGATCTTCAGATGCCCTTGTTCTAATCAACTGAGATATCATGGCAACTATTATCTGAACAACTTTTACCGTTTCCTGGGATGACCTAAAACGTGGAAGCGTTAAATTACCAGAGGTCCGTATAGGATGGTTAAGGAAAGGCACAAAGTATTTCAAAATTAGGTGTTTTAACAATATCCTTATACTCTTAAATTTTCAATTATCAGAATATACAATTTCTCTTGTCTTCAGATACTAAACAACATTCAATTAATTATCCTCGCCACTGGTTATATATTATTGTTTCTTTAACTGTACTGAAAGTCTTTAGGGTTAGTTTTGTTGTTTAAAGCGCACTAACTCCACGAAATTTGTCCTAATTGGCGCGAGAAACACAGGGAAAAATTTGGAATAGAAATTTAGAAGCTTTATCCAGAACTTACATAATAAAGCGAAGCCAAACAATGTTGTCCCTAATGTTCCTACGTACCGAGCGACGAAGTGCAGATGCGATGTTCGGTGTCCGAGGTCCATGTCAGAAGTCCTGTTTCTTGTACCGGAGCCTCCAAGACGAAAAGTCCAGGCCGATCTCCCCGGTGCAGCGTAAAGCAATTGTCCACAAGCTTTTGGCTCCCTCTACAGGCAAAGGTCATGCTTCCTAGCGCTCAGCAACGGAACTTGTAAGAGACTAGATGTAATTAGGCAGCATGGCTGGTAGTCTAACGAGCTGGAGATCACCAATATAGCTCAGGAATTGGGGGGAGTAGTAGTTAGCACGAAGTAGATGACTCTTTAGAAGTGATCAGGTGGAATGATCAGGAGCAAACTCGCTCATTTTTCTTGGTAAGTCACGAGACCTTCCCAAATTTATTTAGAAGTAACATTTCCCAATTTCTATTAATAGTATTCTAGGTTCGAACCTCAGCTATAGCCGTGTATTTTTAATTTTCATAATAATAAGCTATAATAAGCCACAGTAAGAATACGATGTACTGCATTCTACCCAAAATCTTACTATTGCTGTTTCACTGATATAGCATTTATGTTTTCTGCATCTAAAGATAGCATTTTGACAGAGACTCTCTATCTTTCTATGGGTGTGTGTGTACGTGTGTGTATGTCTGTGTGTGTTTCAATAAACACCTTAACTCAAAAATGAAAGTTTGGTTGCATACCAAAGTTTTTCAGCATCTTTTAAGGATATGACAGAAAGATGATTAAAACAAATTCTTCATGCCAGGTATTTTTAGTGGAAAACCTATATAAAAACCTATTGATTTTGATTAAATTGCTATGCAATACTCTATGACAAATTATACATGCCTCTGTGAATAGTCTTTGTACTTCGTATTATTCTTGACGACTTTTGCAAGATAAATGTTAAATTTTAGGAGAAATACAAAATATAGCTACATAAAAATGCAGATGATGTCCAAGGATGGAGTATATGTAATTTTTTTGGATTCAAACATTTCCAAGATACTGCTTCTATTGAGTTCTACAAGATTTTTTTATCAAATGGCGATCGTTATTCGTTTTTCTTTTATGGCCATGCAAAAGGAATGAAAAATGACGTCTATTGCATTTCAGTATTTCCATTCTAACTACAATTCACATGAGTAATAACACATTTATAGAAGTGCTTATCGCAATGTGAAGTAAACAGTAATACTCTTTGTTAGCTTTTTTAAATAAGAAGATACATTTTTGGGTGGAAGGAGTCATTTAAAATGTGACGCAACATAGCTTTCTTTTCAATGACAAAATAAATAACGCGAAACTCGAATGCTTATTTAAGTTTACCTCAAAAACCATCCCTTAAAATAAATTTAATATAATTTAGCTAACAGGCATCTAAAGGTAAAATAAAGTACTGTGTTTCGAAGCTTTGATTGTGAAACTTCACTGCGAATTGGAATTAATGTCCAACATCACGTTGCCTTATGAATATGCAATCCGGCATATTTCTGCCCTCTGTACAAACATCTCTGTACGGGCAAACTAAAAGCTCACGCCAAAAATGTTGAAAAATTTTCACTAATACACAGCTTTATCAGGATATAAAAAGTTCTCTACATTGGGCGGTGCAAAGCATAAAAATTCATTGGCGGATGTAGCGTGGTGGTTGCCCCAGAGCACAGTGACATCTATGCGCAAAATATTCTGGTTTGTTGTACGAGATTCCCTCTTTCTCTCTCTCGTTCTCTTCCGCTACCGACATGCACACCGGCTGCGGGGCTTCCCCATTTACACTTTGATGAGATGAAAATAACAAAGGCCTTTAAATGAATGGATAAAGGGCTGTGGAATTCAAAAGACTAATTTTTATATGTACCATCTATATAAATTGGAACAAAATGAATGCAGCCCATAGAGAGACGCTTTAATTTATGATCAATTATGGCGCGAACTACAGCAACCAATGCGCCTGCGCACCGTATCAGGAGGGTGTGAAGAGAGGTCCTATCTAGGTCATTTTAAAATGGAAAACGAACAGAAAGCAATTTAAAAGTTTGATATACATAAAATAAACGTTTTAAATTGCAATAAAAATATTTAATCCAATGTCCAGAGATAGCCATTAAGCACTCGCTATTGTTTATTGTATATCGTATAATTCGAATGGACAGTTTGAGGCATTCCTTCTAACGCAGTATGGATCATGTACGGCTCCTTCAGTTTCAAAAATTTGATGTGTTGCACCGAAATAACTTTCTGTATTCTATGCAAATTATTGTAACAGTTACTTATTCATCTATCTCTTACTGCCAATCTTTCGGCCATGCAAGTTAAATATAGGAATATAGTACTCTTAAGGGAATGTAGCACCGAAATTGCCTTATAATATGGGGAAAAATATTTTGTTTTGTTTTTGAGCTAATAAAGTACTTTGAACCTTATAGTATCATAATTTAACTAAATTTATGAGTTTCAGGCATTTAAATACCCTCACATGGCAATTTAAATGCCCGTGCTCATGTGCATGCCGGCCCTTGGATTCATAGAATTCTGTCATTTGAGTTTGATTCAATGTACTAAATTAATACATTTGAAATCAGCGGGAAACGTTTCTGGAGTAATTTTGTGTGTTGGTATGATGGTTGTTTCTTACAATATGTGGCACCATGGAAACAAAGCACTGGCTGCAAACAATGAAAGCAAATAGGAATGTTTATATTTTGCATTTGTGTGAGTTTCTAACTTTGTCGTGATTTTTATTCTCGATATACTACATACTGTTTCTGTATAACTGATGAGTTTAAGTGCGTCATTTAACATTTTTAAAGCTATTTTATACATCAAAACGTGTATATAACTGATATATAGGTTATAGGTAAAACATTCTTTCAAACAACTGACCCTCTGTTGACCTTGTACATAGTTAGGATCATGAATAGGCTAAACAATACATGGGAAGAAGCACCTAAACACAACAATGGGAACATACTTGAGGCCTGATGTGGTGAGAAAACTTATGCCTGTGTACACACGGCTGGCATCAGATGAAATCCTAAGAAGATGTACATTGGGTAAGACACAAATTGCAAACAAAGGTTTACATAACACTATATGCCATAATTGCCCAAAAGAAATATTTGTGTCAAAGAAGAGACTTCAGGTTTCTGTGACATCAACCATCAGTGAATTCAGTTTTGGTTGTTCTGCCTCACTCAAGCTGCAGTCAGACGTAATGGACACAGATTTCACCAGCATCTCTAAAAATTAGCCAATGGAAGGACCAATTACTCTTACTTCATTTAGCATTTTCTGCAAAGGTAACATCTAAAATATCCAGAAGGAAACCAAAATTGAAGAAAACTGCTGCAGAAGAGAGAAGAAAGAGGTAGGAGAGTCCAACGTATCTATCTGGAGGGTTTTAGTCTGCTTCAACGCATGTAGCTGAGAAGGAAAATGTTTTGGATTTTAACATTTGACTTACTCAGTTATACGTTATAGTTTTTTCAACAATTTTTGCCATTCAAAATGATCCACACGATGTAGTTTTGATTCAGTCCCTATAAAATTTTCAACACATGTTTTTAGAAAGCAAACAAAGATTTCTATCTTATGAATATCTAATATTCATTATATTTTTAAAGTTATTGATACATAAAGTCAAAGGTTTAATCAATTTTTGGCTTTTTTGTTTGCTTCATACCTACTTTTTTACCCCTCTGGAACTAAAGGCAATATAAGAAATTCATATGATAGATCTTTTCTTCATAAACATTGAATATTTTTAGAAATAGAAACATTAAAATTTTGAACATTTTCATTACGTGGAGCGTTTTGAAGTTTGCCCAAATTTTGAATTTCGAAAATCAATAACTCAAAAAATATTGAAGATATAGAAATAAAATATTGAATTCTGTGTCCACTATGCAGCAGAACTAAGTGGTAAAAGGTTCAGCAAGATTGGTTGAAAATAGCTGGATTTGGAGTTTTCGGTGCTGCATTCCCTTAAGTTAAAGTCGAATGTTGAAAGATATTTGCTAACTGACGTCTTTGAAATCTAGTTCTCCTTGCATAGCTAAGAGTGAGAAAATGAATACACTTCGGAAAAATAAGAGTACTGGAAAATTCATACAGATGACAATGATTATCACTATTGATTTAAACAAAAATGTATTAAGCACATATTAAGAGCATTAACAGGGTATACGTTTCCTAGCAGTAATATTTTTTCTATCTCTTACGATTTATTAAGTATACAAATATCAACTGGAATGAAGACGCCTTCTGAGAGCATTCATATAAAATATCCATTTCATATGTCATGAAAACATGTCAAAATACCTGATATATTAGCCAACTTCGTTGAAGCCATTTTTAAGAAAATGAAGATTTTCAAAAAATAGTCCATGTTGAAGATAATTCTGTTGGAGAGCTTTTATCGACAAAGTGTTGCTTTCTATGCAGATGCTGAACATAGATATCAAATTTTATTTGTTTTATAATGCTATTTTAAGTTTAACTATATTTAAATATTGTTTAAATAATTATAATTTTTAAATTGTGCTTAGAAAATGAAAGTGTGAACATAAATTTGCTACGAGTGAGGTAGATATAAAGAAACGTATGGTTGTTGTTGGGAAGAAAATCAATAATCTGTATAGGGATATGGACTGAATACTGTCCACCAACGCAAAGAGGCTCCTTGAAAGGAATGCGTCCCCTTACACAGTAGGACAAGGACTGCGATTGTGTGTAACAGAGAACGCATGCTACACAAGGAGCAGAACCGTTAAATAAACATGCGCTCTATTCACTCTGTACACTAAAACCGAGAGATTCATTCACTAAAGTAGAAGCTGTCAGAATGTTTTTGTATGGTCTGTAACTGAAGTGACATGGAGTGACATAAGCTACCGAGAGAGGGTGTAGGAACCTTTTCCAACCCACCTGCGTCATATCTACCGGAGGTTTTCTTTGTTATACTATAAGCTTTATTGTCAAAGAAGCTGGACGCTTAGGGAAGCTGTACTACTAGTAATTTTAGAAAGTGAATACTTTCGAGGGATTTTAATCCCATTTGTGCTATATCGTCTTGTGTTAACCCATCGAGAATTAAATTTAATATATTGGAGAAACAAACATGTAATTAATTTTATTTTGGTAAATCATTTTGAGGAATGAAAAGACTCGGTCCGAGACGAGGCGTTGACATAAGAATATGTCAAGATACCAAGATATATCAGGACTGGGATATCATCGTCCAATTCAATTTAAAACACAATTAGTAAAGTTATATTGGAAGGTTACGAAATCAACTTCTAAAAAAGCTTCAACGCTTAAAAATTTTCAAAGCGTAATGCATGAAACTTCGAATATCGCCGTAACTCGACAAAACACTATATCAAAATTATTTTTACAAATGTCATGCGTTGCCTTACACTGAGGATAACTAGTATAACATAGATCTGTAAATTTGTTCTATGTAGTGGTACCTATGAAGCAATTTCTCGCCATATGGCTTAACAAACGAATGGACATTTCTTTAGTACAAAAGATATGTATAAAAGATAAACAGCTCGGAGGTTTTTGAAAGCCGAAACGATCTTCAACAAGATACGTTTGGTTTTCAATCAAAATATACATTGGTTTACTTGTCTATTTTGTTCTGTTCAACTATTGTGTTCAATCGAAGAAATACCACAATTGAAAATGTACAATCCTAAAGGATTTATATTGATATTTCACTGAAGTCAAGTATCTGAACGAAGAAAAAGTGTCATATATCACATTAAGTTTCCATTATTTCAACAGAGGCTATTCATAAAATGGCTATTCTTCTATATATTTCAGCCAATCTGAACAAATACTTATGGAAATAATTTTATTGCATAATACCTACAACATTTTTGTGGAAAAAGAGAAATTTAGTGCCTTAAGTGACAGTCAACTTCAAGAGTCAGATATTACGTGCTGAACTTATGTTCTCTTTGCATGTGCGCAGTGAAAAATAACACAATGGAGTAGCTATTTTCGATTTTAAAAGTACAAGTGTTTCAAAGTTTATAACAGTAAAATGAACACCTTGGAAATTCAAACTCAAAAAATGTTTTGTGCATTAATAAGATCTATATTTCTGGTGGAATACAGACAACCCATGAATAGAATACGTTAGAGTGGAAGAGTTTCTTGAAAATCTGCTTGTTTTATCCTTGGAGGTCATAAATTTAAATATTGCGTTTAGTAACTAACCATTTTAGAGGAGATATCATGTTGTAGGGTACATTCACCAGTTATTAATAATAAAGAAATACCGGGGCTACTGTTTGCAGATGACCTAGTAGCTGGGTCCATATCAAGTGGAGGGCTGAGAAGAGCAATCGAGGCAGCCAATTCTAATTGCAATAAATGGGGTTTGAAGGTGAATGAAAACAAAACAAAGATTATGCTCTTCAAAAAAGGATACAGGTTGCGTAAGGATGAGAAATGGGAGCTTAATAGAAGAGAAATAGAGGTAGTAAGGAGATTTGATTATTTGGGTACAAGGTTGAGTTCAGATGGCAGCTGGAAAGAACAAAAAAGATGTCTGTGGCAAAAGGTAAAATGGCCATGAGAGTGATAAGATCATGCTACAGTAAACTGCCAGATATAAATGTCAAATGGTTGGAGAGGATTTATATGGCAGTAGTAGAAAATAGAATGTTACATGGATCAGAGGTTTGGGGAATAGATGAGGCTTGGAGAGAGACTGATAGAGTGCATAGATCCTTTTGTAAATACATATTGGGATTACCAATAGCATCACCTAATGGGGCAGTACAATTAGAATTAGGCAGGCATTTTACTAAGATTAAAATCTTGTCAAGGGCAATGAAATATCTATACAGAATCACTAACTTGGAAGATGGCAATATAATTAAAGAATGTTTTCATATTCAAAAGAGAAGTAACTGGGGTGGGTCTTGCGCACATAAAATGTATGACTGGTTGAAGCAGATAAGTATGGGTCATTCTTGCATAAATGCAGAGTATGGGTATACAGGCTTCTGGAAAGAAGTTAAGCTAAGATTAGAAGATATTGACAGACAAGACATTTTTGTCAATACAAGTGACTAAAGCTCACTGAGATTATATATAGAGAAATAAAAACTACCTGGGGGAGGGAAGGATAAATAGATATATGTATTAAGTTAGGGCGAGAAGGTTTTGCTTGGGCGAGAACAGGAGTGAGAAACTTGAAGGATATAGGTCAAGAGAGGAAGCTAGATAAATGTCCACTGTGTGGAGAAAAGAATGCAGATTTCCATTGTATATTAAATTGTAGTCAAACAAAGATATGGAGAGAGAAGGCTTGGCTACGTAAATGGGACAGTTTAGGGGGTGAAGTAGTAATTAGAAAAATGTCAGTAAAAGGAGAAAAGAACAGGAGAAATATAGGGAATTATTTAGGGAAAGTTAAAGAGAGATGGCTAAGAACAATTAAGAGAAAAATGTAGATAGGTGAAATGGCAGAAAGTGTAAAAAGGAGCAGAGGGCCTCCAATACACAAAAACCTAGGGTTAGGTGTATGGGGACTGAATTACTATTCAATGGTGGGCAACATGATAACATGATAGGATTTTCAGGATTTAGGAATATATGGCATATTTTAGTATGGATTTTATAATTGTAATCTTGATTTTGTATTTGCATTTGTGATGTAAAAGGAAATAAATTACTACTACAACTAACCACTTTCTGTTTTTGGTTATGGGCGCCACGAAACATTATCTAAAATTTCGCTTCTACAGCCAGGGATCTGTAAACGTTTATTTTCAGGGAAATCTTACATAGAACTTCGGATATAAATGCAAAGGCATCTGTAACTTTATATGAGTATTCGGGAAAGTTAAAGCAGCTATCATGCAGCTATCTACACACAAATATGAATATGAAAAGGGTAGTATAAAATGAAGTTAAAATCCAACATTTATATTTAAACCAGATGTTACACAAGAAAAATTTTTCATTCCAGAAACATTTTGCAATTGAAAATATTTATTTTAATTTTCCTCTCCTAATGATTTCCATAAAAATAGCATAAAATTAAATTTGGGATTTTTTATGAATTAGGCAAATTGAAGTCAACATTGATGGAAAGAAATCTGCAGAGGGTAATGAGCTGATTAGTTGCTCTAGTTACTTAAATGCCTGTGTAACTATGCTTTTGTGCGTTTCACACTTAACCAAATCCATGTTGCCAAATGCAGTCTGATAATATTCACTAAAATATCTGCACACAAATAGTGTCACGTGTATGGTAGAAGAAGACTTAGAAACTTATTAATTTCTGGAATATTATTGCCACCCAATTATCGGAAGGCACGACCAACTGGCCGCTGGGTGGAGGACAGGAGGCATTTAGCCCACGCCTACCCATTCATCTTGTCGCGTTCACTGAAGGGAATGGTCAGAAAAGATCACGAGCCACTGTACCATCTCTTTCCCCTCCCCCTGACGTCTGGAACAAACGGGATGATTTTTCAAGCCGCGAAGCTTCAAGCTGCAGCGATCTGCCTATGTAAGCGGCACATTAGACGACTCAGGCAGTTCTTAGTTCTCAGTCCTGAGTTCTTAGTCGGATCGAGAGAGCGAGTTGTCGCTGAGAAGTGTGTGTGACGTAGTTGTATGTGTTGCATAATTGTGAGTGTTCCGTAATTGTGTGTGTTACATAACTGTGTGTGATACGTGTACCAACTGTAATTCGGTGGAAATAAAGAACATTTTAGTTTGTGCAACTGGACTTTTAATTTAACGAACCCAAAAAGTCACATTATTATTAACGCTCTCTTCACGTGACTTGATCCGCTGATCTTTGAGAAGAACGTAATGTGAGCTTTGGCATAACCTTGGCTTATGACATCAGCTTCCTGTTTGCTCATGCCAGAGGTGGCCGACATGCGTTGTGCTGAGCAATGTAATCCGAATCACGTAGACGCTGAATTGTAGTTAGGATATTTTTGAGGTGCTTGATCTTGCTTAGCTTAGCTACATAGAGTTGGCTATAGACGGCCATATTAAAAGTAGCAGTACTTAAAGACTGCGTATTTTGGCAATCGCGGGTTGTTGTGTTGGGTCATTATTGTATAGAGGGTTGACTTTAGTTTGGTTATTCCGGACGTCATGCTGATTTTCGATTCCGGCTCGTCATGCCACCCTCTAGTGATGGCTACTCTGCACGACACGTCCTCTAACCATACACGCCACATTCTCAAGGTAAGCCCTTTTAGGACTCTCACATAAAAATGTAACTGTTAACACTATTTCACCCCAAGTCTCCCCAAGACTCGTGGAGTGCTTTTTACTTAATATTAGAATATAGTGAGCTGGCATATTATAGAGTTCGGCGTTGCTCTACCTACTTCCTTCTAGCTACTTATCTCTAATTCAGCTCCTACCTTACTCTACTATTTAGATATCTGGCTACCTTATCCTTCCAGCCAGGTTGTAAAACCAATCGGTGAACGCATCTTAAGTATACACAATTCTGTATTTGTAATAATAGCTTAGTACTTTAATAAAAACATTAAAATTGGCGTTTTGTTCGATTGATATCAATATATGTATATAATAATTTTCTATTTCGACAAGTGACATACGAAATAATCAAACAAATTTATTCACTACTTTCAATACGGTTGAGGCTATGGTACTCTCCACTCGGAAAATAGGTTTACACTGAAATATAGATGAACATCCCTAATGAAAATTACATGTTATTGGTTAATTTATAACCATGATATCAAGTTAAGTCTCCGATAGTAAGTTTCTTCGTGACACAATACCAGGACACATGTAGTTTAGTAACTCTGGCGATAGATGGTACATGCATACTGCACTAGCTAGACCACTTCCTTTGTGCTCTGATGTTGCTGTTGTGGGTGGAACTTGCTTTATGCCTCATTACATCTCGGGTAGCAGGTGGTTTTGGCTGTGCTGTGTGCAGGCTTTGTGATTTCAGTTTATTTTGTGGGCAGCAATTATTCGGAGACTGCCAGTTACTGTTACATTGTCGTTAAGTTGTCAATCAACAAAATAATTTTAGTCATTTTATTTATTTTTCTGATTATTTGTACATAGGCTTAGAAAAAATGTTTAAAAGTTCCGTTACGTTTTCTTTATATAAATAAGCACCTACAACTAAATTCAGTAATACTTTTACTTTGCAATTTTCTTCTACAGAATGTTTGCTCTTTCTTTATAATAGCACCCAGTTATATATTAACAACACGTAAATATGGTAGCTAGAATACCTTAGTATTATGGAATAAAATGATTCAATCACACTCCCCACCACTGCCTTATCAGAGATGGGTAGTTTCAAGGCTCCAGATTATGTTACACAACCCTTACAAACAGTTATTTTAAGTAATTCTTTTCTACGGATACATATTGATATACAAAACATGATTCGGCTTTATTTTCCAGTAGCTCCGCTAATACAGCAGTACATATGCAGACATGATAAAATATAGTAAACCTGATAAGTTATGCCCGCCTCGGTAGCGTAGATGGTAGCGTGTCTGCCTCACGTTCAAGAGGTCCAAGTTCGAATCTCGGTCAGGGTGAGTTATCTGGAGAAGGATTTTTCCAGGGTTTTCCCTTGTCCTGAAATACGAATGTCGGGTAACTCTAAGCTCTATGGACCGTGGGCTCATTTGAGCATCATTATTCCATTCATCGTCCGATATGATGTAACGTTGGAGGACCTAAAAACTGATAAGTTACTACGAGAAATCCCTCAGCAATTAGCCATTTTCAAATGCTATATTTAGGTATCATAAGCTTCAATTGTTTTACATACTTAATGAATGTATTAAACTCAACAAGATATTTTTGTATTGACTTAGTTTTCAAAGATATTTACGCGATTCCTTCATTACTACGTCAGTAGACGGCCAATAATTCTATCGTAATCTAAGGTCATTAAATCTTTATAAACCCATACTCAGTTAAGCAATATCACCATAGGAACTGTTTAAAGGCGTTTTAGAAACAAAAACCGTCACATATACGAAGAAATCCACTACATTTCTCAATAGAGATTCTAATATATTGAAATATCTGAACAGCAGTGGAAGTGCATGAAGAAATATACCGTAAATTATATTAAAATTGTAATCTTAATGGTCGGTATGGTCCTGGAGTTCCGCATCAAGATGTTTGCCTAGACAGCAATTTAATTAAGAATACTCCACTCTAGGCCACTGAAACATCTGTTTCAATTAAAATAAAAATAAAAAACAGCCTCTCTCTTAGTGTGGTGCTAGCTTATCTGCCTCATGTTCAAGAGGTCCCAAGCTCGAATCTCGTTTACAGGAAGTTATCTAGATAAGGTATTGTCCAGGATTTTCCTTTATCCTATGAAATGAATCTCGGGTAGATCCTCCCTCATTTGAGCATGATTTCACCTATTCCATTCATCGTCTGATATCACTTTACTTTAGAGGGCGTAACTTAAAAAAGGATCACTTGATCATTTAATCCTTTTAACCCCTCTTTGAAATTGTTCTAATTGTTCTTCCTTTTTATAATATCTATCTTAGGACACTTTCGATACGAATAATTTGTTTTATGAAAATGCATCGTTCTTTCACACTAGCCGTGTGTATTTCGAAGTAAGGAAAGCTAGAGACAGACTAAAAAATACAACGCCATAGCCGGGTTTTGAACCATGGGTCTTCCGGTCTCCGTTCGGCTGATTCAACCATTAAGCTACCATAGCCTGGCCAGTATGCCAGCACGACGTTAAATTCTCCAACCCATTTGTGTTTTTCCCAGTAAAGCACTAGGAGTTCTCTGAAAAACACTTGAGACAACTAACTTTTTGGCGACTTACTATGCTGTAAGTACTTGATCTATATAGGCCGGGCCTTAAAGCACTTACAGCACAGTAAGTCGCCATTAAGTTAGTTGTCTCAAGTGTTTATGAAAACTTCTAGTGTTTTACCGGGAAAAACGCGAGTAGGCTAAAGATTTAATGTCGTGCTGGTACGCTGGCCATAGTAGCTCAATGGTTGAGAGCAACCGGACAGAGACTGGAATATAACCACGGGATATCCGTGGTTCAGATCCCGGTTATGGCATTTCACTTTTCAGTGTAAATCTACCTTTACGTATTTCCTTTATGTTATGATTACTGTTTTAACTGTCCCCTTAGTTAGCATATTTGTTTAATGTTCTTATTTGTTATTGGATTAGATTATGGTACG
Source organism: Mantis religiosa (assembly GCA_030765055.1). Lineage (NCBI taxonomy): Eukaryota > Metazoa > Arthropoda > Insecta > Mantodea > Mantidae > Mantis > Mantis religiosa. The sequence goes on along the minus strand of CM060951.1, from coordinate 99,103,174 downwards.
GAGGAGATTTGGTACTACGGCCAGACTTGATTTATTTTACCTTGCCCTGGGAGGAAGGATGAGGCGAGTGCAGACAGAGGGCGGTTGGTCCAAGGAGTGACGATAGTGTAGAGGACAAGGTGCCCAAAATTGTCAAGGTGGAAACTCCTTGGGAGACCAGTACAATCGATATGCCACCCATGCCGTCCTGAAACGGCCCACCAGGTTGGCTTTGAGGCTGGATAAAGTATTTACCAAGAGCATATCATCCTGCCATGCAGCGTCGAGACTCCCGCCAACGCTTCTACCCTGAAAGAGACCACAGGTGAGAGATTATGTTTAATATTAATGGCAATGGAATTGAGGGAAAGGAAATTTGGGGTATGTTATTAACCCACCAAGCATTCTCCTGGCGGGAAAACCTCCGAAACAGCCATGGGTCAGGTAGGCTGGTTACGGAAACCGAACCCGAATGTGGGCCACAGACGTAATCGCCTGGACCAACCCGCTTGGTTTTGTTTCTTATACTTTGTCATTATGATAATCCCAGAAGGAGCACAAATAAAAGTCATTCTTTCTAAGATGAATGAATTCATATTGTCGCGAGCCCGTATCTACGATCGCGCGGCTTGTTTACACAAAAGGAACTGATAGGCGGGCAGTATGAAAACCAAGAGCCGGTAGACAAAGATAACATGCAGATAAAGATCTGCCGGAACAAACCGAGATAAATGGAAATTTCTAATTACTTCTTGACAGAGAGGGTTTCAATGTTTGGAAGGTTCTGGTAATATCTCGATTGACGGAGAAAAGTTGTTTTTCTTTATTGTTCCGGAAATAAAGGTATTTAAGGAAGTGCCGACTCGCCAAGAGTGAGTGGTAAACAGAGTGAGTAAGCAGAGATCAGCTGAGAGTGTTGTTGTAAAGACAGTTGTGTAACAAGAGTGTTGTTGTAACGAGAGCTAGTGTAATCAGCTGTCACGGTTTGTCATAGTCATCGACCTTGGAAGACTGTGTTGTGTAGGTGATGTAATATTGTTACGTGAGAATTGAACAGCGTGTCTCTACGGAAATAAAGAACATTTAGAATTTCGGCAAATTGGACTTTTAATTCTACGAACCCTCAACGGCACAATATTGTCACGAACTAAGGTTGCGGTGAATAGGAGGAATAGCTAAGTTGGAATTTAGGATAGTAGAGCAATAAAAAATTCTTGGTATAACAATAACATTTTACATAATAATGGATTTGTACTTAGTCCCAATGTTCAGATGCTTGGTTTACAAAAAAAGGGGTCTGTGAGTTAAATGCTGAATGGCATTTTGATGACTGAGTCAGGTCTTACCATGGGAGATGCGTCAAAAATGAGTGAGCCAGTGGTCGAGTCCAGGACGCCACGCCGAAGGTGTCGGCCAGAATCACGTGCCAAACAGAGAGAGAGAGAGAGAGAGAGAGAGAGAGAGAGAGAGAGAGAGAGAGAGAGAGAGAGAGAGAGAGAGAGAGAGAGAGAGAGAGAGAGAGAGAGAGAGAGAGAGAGAGAGAGAGAAAAAGAGAAAGAGAGCCTTAGTCGATGCTCGCGTCCAGTTATATAGAATGTTCCAAAATGACACCGAACGAATATATAGAAGTACTTACTCAGCTTCTATGTGATACATATAGATAGCTTTTACCGTCAATATAGCTGCATTAAAACATGGCTCCAGAATGAATGTGGATTAGGCAGTTACAGGAGCAGCGCCACGTGCCTCACGCTATCGATGGAATTGCAGGTAGGTGACAAAGTTCCGCTTGCTGTAGCTGTTTATAAACATACCGACATACTCTATGGTAGCTTGCTACTATTAAGAATTTTTGGCATAAGAAACGGTAATAAAGAAGCTAATCTTTAGTTATTTGTTTATGGGTGTTTGACGTGTTCCAACATTTCGTTATAACAATCCATGACAGCAAATAAGCTGGTGGACATATGCAACTTAAACCTTTTAGAGAGATGTTAATGTTAATGAGGTTGAGGATGGAAATATCAAATGATAAAAGGAACAGAGAACAATATCAAAGTATTGTAGATAAAGTGAAGCAAAACTAAATGTCTTATGCAACGAGACAAGCATTTTATTTCATTGTATTTAGTAATACTAAATAAAGCATTTGTAATTTAAAAGGAAGCTGTTGATTTTACAGTATCTGGTTGAGAGTACTGCACAATTAAGGCCATAACAAAATGAGCAACCTTGTAACTGTCCGAATCATTTTACAAGTAACTGCCCTTTGCCCCAATACCTGAAAGCCAGGCTAGGGTCACTGATACAGAGCAAGGAGTAATGCTTTTGTTTCTGTGGCTGGTGCTTCCTATTAACAACTTTTGAGGTTCGCACAGCAGTAGTTCCTGTGCAGCCGAATCACAAAATAATGTAATATTTGATGCTGCATAATATTATACTTAAGAGATTTCGAAGATGCAACACCGAAATTTGGACTAGGTAAGTTATAAACTATGAAACGGCTATATTTGTTCGGGGTCATCTCGAAACAACCTGTATAGTTTTGGGTATTTCCGGAAGCACTTTTTAATATGACGACAGCAATAGCAAACATATCCTGCCATCACCCTAATTTCGAATTGAAGCGCCAATCAGCAAAGCGTATTTGCTTTGTTCCAGAACATCCCGTATAACGTGAGCAGGAGCAAAGCTCAATGTTGCTCCGTGCAACTCTGCACGTACACCAGGGGCAGCTAATGTCACAGAAAGAGGAAACTTCAGTCTTTCTCTTATTTACGCAATTTAACAAAGCCTCTGTTGCTTAAGAAACTGTATAATAAAATTCCATATGTTAATTACATAATTTTCTTTACCCATTATTTTGCACACCATTGTATATTTTATGTTTTTTAAAATTATCCGCTTGACGTTAATCGAAAAAGAAAACATTTTTGGAACATATTTTACTGTACATTTCCTTGTAGACAGAAAAAATAGGAGAATACATTAGGCTATATCGAAGTTTTAGTCAGCTCTATTAAGAGCCGGCTGCTATACGTCGTCTTGAACTTCTGTTTCTATTTACACGATCAGAAGCAGTAACCAGCACAATAAAACGCTCTTCCCTTTTAAGAAATATATAGTATCTGGCAAACAGAAACGAATAGCAAGAAATACTTCGAGAAATGTTAACTCCCTCTTTGAAACAAATTGTACTCGGTACTGTAATCCACATTTTTCTGTAATACGATTCTAATCTATCAGAATTTATCAATTACATAAAATTCATCCAGAAAGATGAGCATGACTTTACCCAGAAAATTCAAGATATTTATTTTGATTTGAATTAGCTCAATGCATTTTAATTAAAATTATTAGGAGACATTTTTTTTTTGAAAAAAAAAATAGAACACTTCCGAAAGGGAGTACAAGTTTGATATTCAACACACTGTTGGTTTTTGAGTTCAGTAGCTCATAGACACAGATAGGCAACGGACGATTTAACGGATTTTTCTAAAAAATACCTTTTATAACGGAATTCTAAATCACGTGTTTTCTGTGAAAACGCAATAGCAAAGTTTCCGATGCAGTACCGTAGTTTCTCATATTTATGTATGTAGCGGTTGAGAAAATCAAAGAACAAGAAAGTGCATCCTGGAAACCACTGAGAACGTCATTAAGCAAATTACAGAATTTTACATAAATGTAACTACCATACACAAGTTAAATTTCTGGATGAAAATTTCACAGTATCTTACAATTGCTAGTCAATGCTTTGAGTTGTAGTGATGAAGCACTAGTGGGAGAAGCAACAGTAGAGCTAATTTTAATGGTTTGTTATATTTATGACCTGCCAACTGCACGAGGCATAATGTCCTAATTCCATCATGCAGTTAATTGTCTCATCATTATGCGACAGTTCTTGGTTGAAGGCAATGTATATAACTGTAGGCGGTTTGGTTCAAGGCTAGTAATGCACTGATCGAAGTACATTTCCTTTTAGGTGCGTACAGTAGACTAAGACTTTGCTGTTAGTAAACTGCAGAAATAATTCTAACCCATTTAATTGATATTTACTTTTATTAGTGTTTAGTTTATCACTGCCCTCAAAAAACATTTGTTGTCATGGTGACTTTGGCGACTCGCATTTGGAAGTTGTGGATTGGATACTGACTCAACGGATTTTTCTGAGGGTTTCCCCGGATCACTAGGTGAATGCTAGAGAGCTTAATTACACTCCCTTTATTTTCTGTCCTTGACTTTCTCTCACATATCCTACCTCTTAATTCTTCTTTCTATTGGCTGTTTCAGGATTGCAAGGGTCAATTGGAATCTTAGCTTTGCAAGGCAGGGAATAAGATATCTGTAAACCTTGGTTTTTCGAAGCTCTGCAATGATTTGTGCAAGCCTTCAGTGGGCGATGGGGACCGCCTGGGGCAGAGAGCTTTTTTCCTTGCAATTTTACATCCTCCAACGTTAAGTCATATCGGACGGTGAATGACATGGGTGAAATGATGCTCAAATGTGTCCAGGGCCCATGGAGCTTAGAGCACCCTAACATTCGTCTGTAAGGATAAGGGAAACCCCCGGAAAAACCTTATCCAGGTAACTCACTCTGACCGAGATTCAAACTCGGGACCTCTTGAACGTGAGGCAGACATGCTATAATCTACGCTACCGAGATGGGCCTGGCGCAGAGAGTTTCTACAGCTGAGCTGTAGGGAACTTGCCCTCTACTGTTGTATTTTATGGGTCCGGTCACTCGGTATTCTCTTACCTCACTCTCCCTCCTGTGGGACACCCCAGCAGAAGTAGAGGTATAGTTGCCCTGCTGGAACGGTTACCATGTATTTATCTTTGTTAACAGAAACCTCTCATTATTCTTGTAAGAGTGAGAGGGGTAACGAGGCGCCTCTCGTTCGTGTGCTAAGCACCAATCACTTCAGCCAATGGAATTCAGAGGAATCACAAATGACAGATATATGTTCACTCCACGTGGAGTAATCAGTGCGTTATCTGAGACGTATCCGTTACCAAAGAAAAATCCATGGTAACCGTTCGAACAGGTTGACTATACATGGAATCTTCCATCGATTGAACGGCTAAGTCCCCTTCTAAAGCTTTTCGTAGCTTATCCCGCATAAGTTTCTAGTTATTTTCTATGAAGTCTTCTTTCTTTTAAAATGAAAATTATCTTGCTCAGAAATCCAAGGTATGTATTAAGTTTTATTTCTATTTTCCTTTTTGTTCCTTCCTCAATCTTCACTTCTACTTGCTTCATTCTACCCAAGAACCAAATAATCATTCTTTAAATGTGGTTATTTCCTAAAATTGAGACGAGTAAACAATATAACGCAATTTCCACTGGAATGTCGCTAAACCACATTCTATGAATGCCAGCTTGTTTGCCACATTTTGGAAGATATTTCTTAAATAACATGTTGACAGCTTTTACATCCTTTCTGACTGTTGTGTTCCTTCCATCCCTTTAGTTTCTGTATGCAAAGAACAGATAACTTTGCGCAAAGCTAGTACACGTCATTTGTTGTCCATCAGCCAGCTTTTGTGTGGTGTAACGATTTAAATATAAAATGAGCCATTTGTTATAACAGCAGAATGCGAACATGTCTTGCCGGATACCAACAGACGGCAGCTCTCTTTATTTTCGTGGTATTATACATGTTGTTTTGACCGACGAATTGAAAACTTGTAAATTATTACCTACTTGAAGAATGAATATCTGAATTCATGCACCGATTTACAAACTGGCTACCGAATATTTGGCCAAAGCGTCAGTTTTTGAGGGACGGATAATTTGACTTGCGAAATGAATCAGGATACATTTTAAGGATGAAAATAGCGCATTTTTAATTTAATGTAATAGTCTAACTTACATGCCTAAAATCAAGAAAAAACCTATTTGTAATGCAGCTGCATGCAGGAATCAGATGACTTTGAAATAATCTTACAATATCTTTAATCGAAGTTAGATTTAAATAAACTATGTAAGTTCTAGTGTTAACATATTAAAAAATTCTCTGTATGCTTTAAAAACAATTTTTAAGTTTTATTATACATTTTTGTTCCCTTCTTTATACACCATCTAAGTGCTATATTTTGATTTAAATTTACAAAAGCTTTTGTATAATTAGGGTGTTAAATAGTTTAAAATAAATAAAATTGTATAACTTCTGGAAATTTAATTTTGAATACTTTTGCATAAATCAAACTTGTTCACATGACATAGTTTCGGTTTCGAAACCTGTTGTTACTTCAATTGTTGCAGTTATAAAGACATATCAAAGTGCAACAATTATGTACTAAATGAAAACAAAGGCAACAGCTTGAGGCTTTAAAAAAGACCTTTTATTCAGCTACAAAATGAGCTAGTTTAAAAACGTTAATAAATAGCTTCGAATTTGTAGAATTTTATAACATATTATCACAAGTAACTGTTTTAATTTATACAAATAATAGTATATGTGACTTCAGTGGTATGTGACGTCTCTCCCCCACTCCTCCACCCTCTGGTAGCTTGAGCGAGTGAAGTGTGAATGTCTTCCCCTTTGTGTGCAGGTCTTCGCCCTGGCAGGGCGGGGTAAGTATGTGTCCGAGGGACCATTTTTGTAATTAACTAGATTAGTAAATATTCTTATTAAGTGAATTGTAGTGTTAATTAGTGTCACCCGTACGTTTTGTAGAAATGTAACTAGATAGAAAACCCCAACCTCTCACGAAGCATGCATTTCCTACCTCTGAGAAATGTTCCCATGTACGATCTGGCCATGTGCTCCTTTATCCTTTAACATCCATGGTTAGGTCGTCACAATATGATAGGCACTGAAAAAGGAGGGATGCGGTCGTTAAAATTATCTTCTCAAAGCACTGAATTCGGAGCCTGCCTAAATGATTGTATTAAAAACTTTCGGCCTGAAATCTGAGATAAAGGCAGCGAACTTTTTCACAATTGAAAACTAATATAAACGAACAAAAGGTATATATAAAGGCATATATATATACTTTATGCTATATATAAAGGTAGCATAACAGTTAAATAGTTTCAGCTCTCAACATACTTCAGGCCTGAAACCAACAAAGAAACATAATAGCAAAATTACAGCAATGACAGAACAAAATTAATCCAAAGGAATATTGACCAATAAAAAGACGGAAAGAATCTTCCACATTACGGGTAGTGAACACTCTGAAGATCCCCCAAAGGAGGATTGTATTCATATCATGTGTATATGAACTGGGAACGAACTCCTCTGTTTAGATGTCAGAGAGTAAACTGAATGAAACATTCTAATGATCATAATTCACTACTTGTGTTTAAACAGCTTTTTATAAGATTACATCTTTAAAACTTATTTTGTACTAATTTTATAATGACCAGTACACATTTTCCATTTCTCCCTTAACACCAAGAAAACTGGCAAAATGTATGCTTCTTTTAATTTAATTTTATATTTATTTTTCATCCCCTAATCATAATATTATTTTTATTATTTTACATCTTTATTTCTTTAATGTTTTCACCTCCTTTATTCTTTCAATATGAGTGTTTGTGTTAAAATAAAGATTTATTCCCATAAATTTCCACCTCGTACTTCCATACCATAATATACTTCGTGAAAGCAGATACTTTATGCCTGTGTTATGTAAACTGCCACTATGGCAGAGCGTTTCCTCTTCCTTCATTATTCAAAATGTTTTTAATTTCTATACGGCATACAGACTCGATAGGGAAGATATCACATACCACCCAAAATTAGATATCGAGGTTTTACCAGAAATATACGTTTTGAGGTTCAAGATTAGGAAAGTTTTCAGTTTTCTAGATTTCAGCAAGCTTAAACTTGCTCAAAATGGCCATAAGGGTTTTACTTACAGTTCAGTAATTTTGAGACCTTTTCTTCAGAAATTAAATATATCTTGTGAAACGTTCTAGAAATATCTTTTCAGTTATTTTGCTAGCGAAGTTTTACAACTGAAAAGGTATAAAACTTATGAACCCAGACTTACAACTTCTTTCAAATAGTTTTTTAACAAATTTTTAGATGCACCAAAATTGACCTGAATTTAGTTGCAATAATTAATTTTTCCTTAAATTTACTGTGGCATCTACTTTGTTTGTTTTTATATTTTAAATTATTATACGCTACTGTGCACATTACTGTAGCGATAGCAATAATTATGTTAATATACTATAAGAACACTTTCAAGAATTACATCACCATATCGAGGATACAATTTAGCAATTCAAAAGTTTGAAGGTAAAGAATGAATAAGTTAAGCAAGAAAACTTAATCACAATGTTTTCTTCTCTGCAACCTGTGCAACAATCGCTCTTTTGACATGCTCTGGGGAAACTCTTTAGTAACGAGAAGGATCCCATGTAAGAATCCGAAAGTGAAAATTCGGCCGAAGGAGCGTGAAGATCTTTATGAAGGGCAGAATTCCGAAGGTAAGTACCAAGGAGCATCTGTAATGGCCAGCAGAACACGGGTTTGGGAGGTATACAATCTTTTGGCTGATGAAGCTGAAGCGGCTGGCAAATAATATAACCATAAGCAATATAAATGTAGATTTTATTTGACTGAGGTGTATTAAGCATTTAAGATACAGTGGAAGAGGTGAATTAACTTGAATTTCTTAAATCTCTGCTTTTCTTTTGATTCTAGTTTGGAAATGCTAAATTTCAAATCATTTTTGTATTTAATATAAATTCTAAGTATTTGATGAATTCTCAATAAGCCCAGTAATGAAGAGTCACTCCTCGCAAAGTCTGGGAAATACATACGATGTGGAAAGAGAGAAAAACTCGTCTCTTTGGAAATGTAGGGTGCTGTTTTTGAAAATTTGAATGCTCAGTTGCATGTTGCGGAAAAGTTTATTTGGAAATATGTGATTTAATTAGTAAATAAACACTGCCACACGCTACAGATTTAGGATTAGGATCAGGAAGCACCAACACCTAAACCTGTGATTTATACCCCAAGTGGGGCATTCGCGGGAAGAACCATGGGGCGAAAGTAGACAGAAGGCGCCGAGACACCTGCTGGCACTTCCACCCTGAAAGAGACCAACTTATGAGAGATGATGTGAACTGATAATGGAGATGAAATGGAGGGACAGGAAATTCGGGGATGTAATTATCCCTCCCAGCATTCACCTGGCGACCCGGAGAAACCTCCAAAAAAACCATGGGTCAGGTAGGATGGCCACGGTAATTGAACCCGGGTCTACCGAATGCGGGCCACGGACGAAACTACCTGAGCCATTCCACTCGGTCACTACAGGTTTAATTTGGTGTAAGCAAGCTAGCTATAAGTCATACCTTGTCGAATGCTTTATCGGCATTCAGGGATTTGTGTCATTACCACACAATGCAGTTGTTGATGTCAAGATTAATTATGTCTGAAACTACACATGCCAAATGAGGGGCAATAAGTCGTGGTATATGTGGGAAAAACAAACATTAAAGGAATTTGTATAACAGGTTATGATATTAATAAGACGATACGAGTATGGTACTAAGTACATTATTTGAAGTTTTTTATTGTAAGTTAGTTAAGTGAACGAGGGTCTCTTTTGACAATGCTTTAAGTAAAGGTGCGATAAACATATGATTATTAGGGTATCTTTTTGTTTCAATTCTAATTACTGCACTTCAGTCTTTAAGTTAGCTGAAATATATAGAGCTTAGAAACCATTAAAATGTTCTGAAATACGAGGGTGGGTCATAAAGTAATGCCTACTAATTTTTCTCTTTTAATTGCCAAGAAAATTGAATCCAATTTACATAGTTTGAAAACAACAACATTGACGATTAATTTGTCACTATTCAATATAATCTCCGTCCTTTTCCACAGTTTTGGTCCACCGTTTAACTAGGGCATGTATTCTAGTGTAGTAAAACACGGTCCTGCTTCCTAATCCATTGACGCACGGACGTTTTCACAGCCTCCTCATCTTCAAAATGAATCCCACGATGAGCTTCCTTTAGTGGCCCGAACAGATGGAAGTCTGATCGTACCAGGTCAGGGCTGTATGGGGTGAGGTAAGACTTGCCATCCCAATTTCTCAATTTCTGCAGTGGTGTAACGGCTAGTGTGTGGTCTTGAATTGTCATGCAAAAGAAAGAGCATCCGTCATAGTTTTTGTTGGGCAAACTCGGCGAAGACCTTCTTTCAGCATTTTGAGTGTTCTGACGTCTTGGACAGACTTTATTGTGCATCCCTGATCCAAAAAAGGAATCATAAGCACACCCTCTGCATCCCAAAACACTGTCGCCATAACTCTCCCTACCGATCGCTGAGTTTTTAATTTTTTTTTCTGTTTTCTTCAGTGACGTTGTGCGCTGCCATTCCATTGACTGCCTCTTTGATTCAGGCTCAAAAACATGAACCCACGTTTCGTCTCCAGTAACAATTTTATTTCCAGAAACTCCTCTCCCTCCAAATTGAAGCGCTGCAAGAGTTCGGAGGCTATTGTTTTCTATGCTTCTTTGTTTTGGGCGGTTAACATTTTTGGTACCCATCGTGAACAAGCTTTTGAGTAACCCAGTTGTTAAATAATCGTTATCATACTGCCCTGACTGAGGGAGGTAATGCGACATAATTCACCTGTTGTTACCCGGCGATCACCACAAATAATGTCATCGACTCGCTGAATGTTGCATGGAGTCACTGCAGTCATTGGCCTGCCGCTTCGCTTTTCAACTGCCAATGGTGTTTGCCCTTATGCTTCGTTACAGTGAAGAACCAAACGTCTAACAGTGCTGTCATCCACCGTTGCATCACCATACACATTTTTTAGCCTTTCGGGAATGCGAATTGTCTTTTCACCTTCCGCAGTCAAAAATTCAATCACAGAACGCTGTCTAATACGAATGTCGATGTCAGCAATTTTGCAACAGGATGCAGTGCTGCCACCTGTTGACTTAGGAAGTTACTACTGCAGGAGATTGGAGAAGAAGGTTTGAGGAATTGCGCTAAATTCAAAGTTTTCACATAAGTTACTTAAGGGAGAAAATAGGAGGCATTACTTTTTGACCCACCCTCGTATCTTTGATTATTTTCTCACAAACTCTGTGTTTGCTGAACTATTTGATTGAGTTGTTGTTGCTAGACCTCTGAGAAAATAACAGGAAGTACTGCCATAGTTTCCATTCGTTTTGTTTGGATTTTAGTTTTATTTCAAAGGGACTATCACAGATATCTAAACACGATGGTCCTTAAAAATATTACATTCTTACTCCTTAATACATGTACGAATATGCCGTGTAGGATGAATAAATACAATTTTATATGGTGGATACTTGATTTAATAGCAATATTTAATGCAAGGATTTTCCTTTCTTCAGTAACAATGGCCAACAATAAAAATGTTTGCAGCTCAAAAATAGTTAATTATTATGCATATTCATCTGCTGAATTAAATAAAATCGCCATAAAATGACGGAATATTTGTTGCTTTGGAGGTAAAGTGGCGCTTCATTTTTATAGTCAACATTTTCAGTTTGGGGGAACCTTTGTTTCAGCAGTTGGCACACCTTCAAATAGCAAAACACAAATGATTTTAATCAGTTTGGAGTTGTAAACAGTATTACTGGGACTGTGCGTTTCATTTAGCGTTTGCTGTAATTTATGCAGAATTTCTGGTTTAAGAGTGTTCTTATATGGTAAAGTTCATTAACATGCTACGAACATGTGAAAAACTGATGAGTAACTTTGTTATATTTGTAAAATTTTCCTCATAGAAGTGCAATTTTTCACCTCTTGTGAAGGTTCAGCATTATATCAGGTGAAAGTATAAGACTAGGATAAGATCTGGACTCTACACATATGTTACTAAGCATGTCAGCTACACTAAGAGAATGGCTGAAAAATAATAAGCGATTCTATGGATTTCGCTGTGCCTATTGTTTGGCGGGACCTACAAACCATACAGATGACTGCTAATTCTGCTTGACTCCACCTATAAAGGCGGGATTGAGTATTAAGAAAAGAAGAACAGTGGAACACCCAAATCTTGGATCTGCTATTCGACTAATTGAACATTCAGATAGTTTGCCAGTTCCTACTCCGCCCGAAAACTGTGTGTTTGAAGTTGTAAATGAAGACAGTGTGGAACAAGAAGAAATATCAAGCAAGCCTTCCGTGACCCCTATTCGAGAGAAAATATGATAAACCGCACAAACTGGATGAAGCTGAATTGACTAATCTCATTATAGATCTCGACCCGTCAAAGGAGAAGGCAGATATTCTTGGGTCTCGACTATAGCAATGAAAACTTCTCGAAAGTGATGCCAGAGACTTTCAGTGAAACGTTACAGGAAACTGCTTTCCTTTTCTGAGTAGAAAAACAACCTTTTTGTTTGCTGCCGCATTAATGTCTTGATGATATCTTAGAATTTAAACCACGATCCAACTGAATGAAGACGATTCAAAGAATCCTTTAAGTTTAGTTTGAAAGCTGTGTTACTTCACAATGGCAACCCTCTTTCTTCTATTGCTGTTGGCCTTACAGTTCACGTGGAGGAGAAGAATGCAAATATGACAACCCTCTTGAATTCAAATATGATGACCACAAATGGAAAAATCTGTGTTGCTTAAAAAGTCATTGCCATACTCTTAAAATGCAACTAAGGTGCACAAAACTTTGCTGTTTCTTATGTTTGTGGGAGAGTATGGATCGGAAATTGCATAATATTATCTAAAGCAGACTACCTGCAAAAAATCCTAACTACAACAAGAAAAATGTTGTTGCCGAGTCTGATTCAAAAGAATTCTTCTTTCACACCTGTACATCAAGCTGTGTTTGAGGAAGAATTTTCTAAAAAAAGTATGAATCAAGAATAACGGGTTCTTAAGTACAGAAGACAGAAATTTCCGAGATTAATGATGCAAAACTTTATTGAGGTATCTTTATCGGGCCACAGATTTGAGACGCCCGCCTCGGTAGCGTAGATGGTAACGTGTCTGCCTCACGTTCAAGAGGTCTCAAGTTCGAATCTCATTATGGGTGAGTTACATGGATAAGGTTTTTTTAGGATTTTCCATTATCCTTAAAGACGAATGTCGGGTAGCTCTAAGCTCCATGGACCCTGGGCACATTTGAGGATCATTTCACCCATTCCATTCAACGTCCCATATGACATAACGTTGAAGGACGTAAATTATATATAAACACAGATTCGAGAACTTGTAAAGAATCCTGCATTTGAGGGGGAAAAGAAAGGAAGCTCAGAAAGCCTACACGGGAGTTGTTCCTGCATTGTTAGGCAAAAATAGAGATGATAACTACACTAAGTTGGTGAGAGTGCCCCTGCAAAAATACCATAACCTTGGAGTAACATGTCCCCTAAAATCCATTTACTCCACTCCCAACTATATCCTTCCCTCCTGGTTGAGGAACTGTCAGTGATGATGATGGAGAAAGATTCCATCAGAAAATGTCTGTTAAGGAGCAAAGACAGCAGGGTCATTGGAATGAAGCAATGACGCATATTACTGTTGGTCTTTGTATAGGGATAGTCCGAACCTTCCTTACAAGAGGCAAACTAAAAGCCAACATCCCATGATTCTCTTCAGACCCAACAATCCAAAAAGTTAGAATACTTAGAATGTAACTAACATTTTGAAAAATTCAAATGCACTCCTTCAATGTAATTTACACATGCCATTAAAATGTATCTCTTTCTGTTATCCCGTTAATACTAAATACTACCACATAGTATGTCTCACAGAAACTACAGCTAACAAAATGCTGTCATTGTCATATTCCTGTTTTTTTTTTCAACCCAAAATTAGTAAGAATTGACTCAGGAATTGCAGGAAGCAATGAAAAGGTCATTTTACTAATCTGATCCTGACATGTCAATTTTTAGATCAAGTTTTCTTCATACTTCTTACTGACTAGGTTTACGGCATCGTGACTAAATATAGTGAGAGGAATTATAAATATGCCAATCTTAAAATTAATTTAAATGAACTTTAAAAATCAGTTATCTTATCCAACATTAAATATAGTGATTCCAGTAAAATGAATGCTTTATAAAATTAACAGTAAACGAAATTGAAAATCGTCTCATAGTCATTATCTTTTGAAGATTTGGCTTTCGATTGGTTATACTGTATTCCCATGTGCTAATGTGCCTAAAGAGAGCTTATATTTAATTATTTTTAAACGTTTGTATACGTATTAACATGACAACATTTGAATACGTTATTTCAATGGTACATGATCAAAAAAGAGCGGAGAAAGCCATGATAGCGTACCCTATTAGATACTGTTTCTTATATTTAAGTTTCATTAGCCTATTTATTTTGAACTATTTGTACTCGTATTAGCTACTATTTCTCGCAGATCTTTAGTTTTTACAGTTTCACTCAGTATAATCTTGCAACTGGCTGCTTTAAAACAATTATTTTTGTGTTGCCGTATTTTATTATTTTAATGTATAATGGCTACATTTAAATTATAAAGTGCTTTTAATTGGCATTGTGTGTTTGATATACCTGTTAATTTATGTGAATAAACATTCAATTACAATTATTAATTGTATATTCATTCCTTTTGAGCACAAACTTTATTTAACAGCTTGTAGATTTCTCTGAATTATACATATTAGGTATGTATAATTAGGTATGTTAGCTTACCTTGAATGCTCGCTCGTCGGGTTGGCAGGCTGAGGACAACCTGAAGTGTGTTACTCTGCTGGGCTTCACACTTAACGATGGTACATGGGGTTTTGCTGGATGGTGGGTATACATGAGGTCTGAGAAAGAAGGAAGATAACACTTTTTCTCCTCAATGGTAGCCCTTGTGCACCACTGATGGTTTATATGCGAAAAAAGAAACAGCGAGAAAATAATTTTGAAAACAAAAATCTCTCAGTAGAATTTTGTGGACCTTAGTTTTAGGTGCTGTCGGATGTGCTCTATGGTTAGGAGTTTTACCCACATGCTATGCGGGGAAGCCGTAGACGTCTTAATCGACGAACCTCTGGAGTAAGATACCCAAGAGGCCGAATCGGGAAACTCTGGACGTGACAAAGATTCGTAAATGTGTTACAGCCAAGCGCCTAATTTCATACTTCACGTATGGAAGAGATGGTTCACCGAGAAGTAATCTCACGAAGAAGCTATGCAATACAGAACAAATAGTTTGAAAGACCCGGATTTACACCCGTTGAGTTATTTTATGCTTCTGTCAATTCTTTTTGTAGTTTTCAGAAATCCAGAAACATAATTATTGTAGAATTCGGAACCAGAATGATCAGATTTCTGTTTCCTTTGTTGCAATTTTACGTCCTTCAACGTTAAGTCATATCGGACGGAAATTCTTATCTCTGCTTGCTACACTACTAGAGAATTATACCTGGTTGTCATGGTATCTGTGTTAGTCACAAAAAACCGGATATGGGCTTTTTCTTATTATTTTAAGAGTTTAAATATCTATAGGTTCTAGATGTTTTTAAATTCAGCTTCGAGCGAAGTTAATATATCCCGCATGGTATTTTGCACCAAACTGAACTGTGACGAGATCTTGTCCTCTTAAAAAATATAATGAACACAATTTTAAGTGCACTCTACGGCTTAATTTCATCCCTTTCTAAGGGCGTCTATACTACACAAATTATTTAACTAGGCTGATATTAGAACCTACGCTGAATGAATTAATAATCCTATGATCGACACTATCTTGGCTTAGTGTACATATATTAATGCTAGAAAGATATTTTTTGCAGTAATGTGCGGGCGATCTCGGTCCCACATTAATAATTTCAGATCTGAAGAGCCGCTTCCATTAGCTACAATGAATTACTCATGTGGTCCCCTTCCATGTCTGTCATTGGTATTATCCGCCTTTCCTTTTGTAAAAATAACACATACACACAGAGAATTAGAATTCTAAGCTTTTAAAACATTACTTTACAGCTGTATAGAATAAGGCCGAGCTTTACCTCATATTCTGTTTGTGAAATATTAATGACTGTGTATCTAGGTTATATGCAAGTGTACAATATGGGTGTACACAACACGAGAGTAGAGTGAAACTGGTTCTGTGGTACACATCATGCTGAATTTAACTCATAAAAGCACATTACTCTCTAGATGCGATAAATGTATCAACTTTAATAAACCATATATGTAGGTAGGTTTAGCGTGCAGGTTAATTAATTAAAAGTGCTCTTTTTAGTAATTACTACAAACATAATGAATAATTTATCTTGATAGACCACCTCATTTACATACTAGAGACAATTAAGATACAATAGAATGGAGTGTTCTGGTGAAAATTACAGTCTAGGTTTTTCAGTTACACAATCTCAATAATTTACAGACACCTATGAATTGCTTTAGCCAAATATGTTTCACGATCTAACATATTAAGGTTTCACCCACGGGTTTCAGTCATTGTGCATCCACATTGTGCATCTACAGGAGTAGCTTACCTATATTTTTCTTTGAATGTTCTTTAGTTTTACGTTTTTTAAAGAAATTTGTTCCCCACTTTTCACTTTCTCTCTGATTTGCAATAAAACGTGCAAACATAATCTAAAAATTTTATCTTAAGATTAAGAATGCAACAGATGAACAATTTATTCATTTATTCACAAAAAAAATCTGAAAAACATGCCTATTATAGCACGAGAAATAAAAGCTTTATTTTTTCTGGGACCAATGAGACAACTTCGGTCAAATACTCGCATTTACTTAAAACCTATTAAAGTACCCGAAAATTCACAAATTTTTCTCTAACAACTCCAATCTTACAAATGTTCCAAATCTGTGCATATGAATTTGTACCTATGTGCTCTAACCCGGGATAAACACAACCGACATAAATTAAAGCCAGATATATCAAAAGGAGCCCCAACACTGGACTGAATTCATAGTGGTGAGATGTGTATGTGCACGTTTGTGAACTACTTTAAATACTGAATGTTTCGATTGTGATAGGAATCAAATGCAACCCAAAGAATTTACTTCTCGATAATACTAAATTATATTTTATTATAGTAAATAATTGATATTTTAACGAAGTATTCCGAGTTGCAATCTAGTCAGGGTGAGTTATCTAGATAAGCCTTTTTCCAGGATTTTCCCTGATTCTGAAAGATAAATGTCAGGTAACTCTAAGCTCTGTGGACTCTGGGCACATTTGAGCATCATTTCATTCACCGTCCGGTATAGCTTAACATTGGACGACGTATTTAAAAAGTCTCAAGGAGAATTGCAAAAACTTATTAAGTGACGTGTAACCTGAATGAAGTGACAACTTAAAATCTGTAGAAATTACACTCGAAAAGGAATTTGGCTTTCGCTTTGATGCCTAACCTGCAGTGGTGATTATGATTAAAGGCCGGAGGGAAGAGCACTCGCATACGATACAAGTATGCAAAAGACAGAGTATGAATGGCGTCAGTTGTACAGGATGGCCATCAAATATGCTAACAACTGCCACTGGAAGCAGACGTCCTAAACAACGTAACATAGTACTCTGAGAAGTACTGCATGGCAAAGCAAGGAAGCGTACCGGAAGAACTCAAAACACGGATATGTTTACGTGAAATTAGCGCACAAATATATAACGTCATTTAATATTTCTGACGAGGAGAAGGATGGGGGAATCAAAATCTTTTTGTAATTCCTCAATAGATACTACTGATGAATTATCTGGGACTGTACCTATATAATGTACCTATATTATACCTATATACTTAAATATTCCAGGTACACTGAATCAAGTCAGCGGAACTGTCGCTTATCTTTCTTCTCCGTGGGATGTTTTGCACAACACGGATCATTCGTCGCTATGTCGGAGGGGGGATTTATACAAAGTGTTGTAAACCAAAACTATAAATATAACGTTACTGTAAATTACATTTGCATCCAGATTCATGATTATTAAACTAGCACAAGATTGTGTTTCATAAGTAACTTTAATAATAGTACGCAAAATTACATAAACAATTTTGTATAGCTGAAAGTTGTAATGAATTTAAATTACGGCACTGGCCTATTTGTACAGACTGATCACACTTCAGAAAATTAATTGTCTTGCCATATACGAGTACTACCTATAATTACATAAATTATTTAGTACGAAAAGCATTCCCTTAATGATATAGTTTTATTTTACCAGAAGACCAAAAAATGTATAAATGTTGGGAACTGTGATGGATTACTGAAGCAAGAGGTATGCGTTGATGATTTATATACGATAACAGCAACAATGATAGTGAGGCATCTTTCAGTGATTATATATTTGGCTTTAGACCTTTGCCAATAGAGTATATCACCTTTTGATAAATTGTCCCCTTTATATAGATTGATCACACTAGAAAATCAGTTATATTACCGTGAACTTTCTATAGTTGCAATAGCCATTTAATGACCAAAGTGTGGTAACTAATTTAGTTGACTTTCTCTCTTTTTAATTTTATGGAAATTGCAGAAGATAGGGCTGTTTAGCCTCATTTTCATTATTCGAAAGATATTACAATAAATAATTACGGAGATACATATACAATGCATTTGTTACTTTCAAGTTTTTTTTATTATTATGCACCTTTATTGCATAATAATCGGCTAACCTTTCATACTAGGCACTAGCAGCTTCCAGATGCTCCATTTGTGTTTCGTCACTTACTCTACGCCAAGTTACTAATATCTCACTCTTCTAATCAACAAATAAGAAAGAGATTTCAGTGCTGGACGCCTCAATGTTTCTGTTGGATAGTAGTGCAGCATCGACTTGCAAGTATATGCAGAAGAAAAGTCAAGGTATAGTATTACGCGACTGTTTTGTTTCTTCTCGCTGTACCTGTCACTGCTAGGCTGAACCTACATGCAGTTGTTAACATGCGCTAGGGATAACAGTAAAATGTAAGTTCAATATATCTATGGAAAAACGCACACGCCTCCAACTTTTAATTATGATAATTGCAGTGACGAAAGTTTAACATAATTTTCTATATAGTACATGTGAAAACAGAACAAAAACGATATGACATTTTACAATACATATGCTATTTGTACAAATAAATCTGCAAATCAAATAAAAATAAAAATACCAGAATTCGTAAAATATGCATGTTCATAGTGATAAAGCACACAATTTTAAAGATATTAAAGGTAACTGAAATAACCTCAATGCCTCATATACAACTTTGCTTCGTGTATACGGATTTAGCTACTGATTCTTAAAATATAGAATGATTCTAAGCAAAATAAAACCTATTTCACAAGCTCTAACGTATCAACTTAGTATAAAAAGTAATTTAACGCGTGGTAAATCGTCACTGCATTACGCAGCTTTTGGGACTTTGGAGATTATCTGCTAAAATTCCAGTGGAGTTAACTTTAAAAAGGATCTGCAGCCTTTATGTTGTTTCTCTGCGTCATTCTGGCTTTTATAAAACATTTCAGTGTTATCTCCTCCTGATTTTTTTCAAAGCCACAAAGTTCACTTTGCCTAAAGGGAGCAATGGAAATTATTTCATAACTCTCTTTCATCGTGTTTAACTTAATGTTAAAGTTTATCCTAGGTTAAAAATGTTATGGGCTGCCTCGCACGAATCTTGCTATTCACTCCTCTGCAAACTATTATTTCAAACACTTATTATCTCTATATCGGGTTCACGTTAATCTAAATCAACATTTACAAGGAATTTACATTACTCCACATTTTCTTGTACATACAATGTGTATGAGGAATTAGCATTAGTTTAATGACAGTGAAATCAATGAAAAGCTGGTGGATATGAGATAGCTTTGTAATTGCATAACCCAAGAGATAAGAAAACCAATTACGTGTTCTATTTAATAAAACTAATATTCGAAAATACAGATCAATATCAAGGAACATCTCAGAAATAGCTCCGAAAGCAAGTGAATTTGAAACACATTTTGTAATAACAGCTTGTTTGGTTTAACAGTTATTCAAATGCCGTCCAGAATGATAAAGACTTCAGAGGTTATTTCTAGAAAATGAAAAATAAATATTTCAAATGTATTCAAAGTATCTAATCGAATGTCACATAAGATAAGAATGGTTAGTGCTATTTTTGAGAAAATCAACGCTTACGAAATTTTTTCCATATAAAGGATATATTAATGTGAGGCAGTTTCTTAAATACCTCGAAGACAATTATTTTAAATACCTAAATTGTTGTTTAATATATTTTTGTATTAGAGTTACGCTGTTTACAGGGGATGGGTACACGCCAATATGTCCAAAATGCTGTTTTTGTACTCAGTAGGTATCAAAACGTGTATTTTCAGTGAAATCATGGCACTGAAACACTGGGTGAACCGCAGTAACTTCTATACCTACATTTGGTTGTATGTTTGGGAATGTAAAAACGCATTCTTCCTATTAGAAAACAAATGTTTAAGACTTAATAAATGCAACTCATATACATGGAACATCGTGGAAATGATTAGCTTCTCAGAATGAGAATATTTTTCTTATAGATTGTGCATTTTTAACAAATTTTAGATTTTTTCTTTACAATTTATTTGCAGTTTGCCTCTTACAAATCTTGTCCATAATCTATGGGAATCCACCATGAATAATATTTTATGAATCATTCCCAGAAAATTCAGAATATGTATTCAATATATTTCATGAAAGTATGTTAAACATGCGGTATTTTGATCAAAATTGTTAGATGCATTTTTTAGAAAAGTAAAGTATGTTCCTTTTGAAGCCATTTCAGGAGATATTTTATGATAATTTTTGTCCTCTTACATAAAAGGTTCTTTTATACAAACAAAAGTGACGGGAGTATGTTATTCAAACGCATACTTAGACGGACGCACAGACCTTTTAAGATTGTTTCAATTCCAGTGAAACTTCTATTACAAATTTCTAAGTTCAATACAATACTTCTGCTCACCATATGCAGCAGGGAAAAAATAAGTGGGCTTTAAATATTGTTTGGTTTCAAGAAAGAATAGGACCAGCTAAAGCTATAAAACTGTGCACATAATTTCTTAAAGTACCCTTTACTCTGTAGTCTATACTTCTATTAGATGAAACGTAACGTAACCCATGGCGTAACAGCCGTTCAAGCCAGCCAGAACACGCCAACATGACTGCAGGCCACAAGCCCACATACTCAAGGCAGACGTGGGTGATCATCCAACATCACATGGGTGTACAACAATGAATTATAATGGATGGGTTGTACAATCCATTTCATAAAGTTCAAGCTATACACCTTATTCTTGATATCAATGTGTCTGAATGAGAGAGGTAACTTTATAAAATACTTGCATATTTTTAAGACGTTAAACACATATATCAATTTATATATTTATCACACCTTTGTTCATTCGCGCTTACCACAGATGGTTAAATTTTCCTTATAGAATATTTCAAAATGTATATTTGTTATTTTTATTGTTTAAATCAGCATATCAAGTACCTGGCTAGTATTAAAACGTGATCTTTACTCCCAAAGGAAGGAGAGAAATTACAGGTATGAAAGGGTAGAGCCAGAATGAAAAATTCAATGCCATAGCCGGGATTTGAACCACGGATCTTCTGGTTTCCGTCCAGCCGCACTACCATTGTGCTACTATGGCCAACGTAGCCATAGTAGCACAATGGTAGTGCGGCTGGACGGAAACCAGAAGATCCGTGGTTCAAATCCCGGCTATGGCATTGAATTTTTCATTCTGGCTCTACCCTTTCATAGTGCCTCCTACACACGGCTAGTGTGAAAGAACAATTAATTTCCAATTACAGGTATGTCAATAGGTATATGCGGGAAACGATTGGCAGTAGCAATGATCGAATCTACGAAATACCTGCCGTTGTACTCTTATTCTGAAAGTTCATACACTTTGCATGGTGTTCCAAATATATGGGAACTTAACATGAAGAAGGCTTATAACATAATTAAACATTTAACCCAAAGAAAACAAATTTTTCATAAATTGTAGAGGAACAGAAAAACTGCAAAATTAAAACCGAAATCCGTCTCGCGGGATATTCTTTGAGAATAATATACATTAGGGTGTTCCAAATAACTCTGTGACCTCGAATAGCTCCGAAATGAAATAAAATATGAAAAATCCAATTGGTCAGAAATATAGCTATGTCAGGGGCTTTCACAATAAGGTCTGCACAATCCATAAAGGTAAATAAATATCACTTGTAACACCAAGTTACGTTGTGTTTTAAATGGAACACATATGCCTATTCTAGCAAATTGAAAACTAGAGCTACAATTAGAGAAAACATACTTGGTTTAACGACTCTAAATCTTATACGTTCTGATATACGCTGCTGTTAGAGGATGGCAATGGCGCCACCGTTTCTGACGTAACGTAACGCATGTACTTCTGTGCTCAGAACAGGTGTTGCTTGCACTGGCCTGTAGCCTGCTGTAAACAAACCGACATCAGCTCGGCACGTTCTAGCTTCAGTGCACTAGCGTCTCCTAATCTGGTGTGCTGTCATAGTGTAACGTAGTTCACGAAAGTTTCGGATATTGCTTGCATATTGACACATTAAAACGTGCTAGTCGATATGAAGGGCTTCAATAACGAAGAAAATCTGGATATTATTATAATTTACGGCGAATTTCGCAGATGTCACAGCCATGGCATTGTACACTGAAGGCTACCCAGATCGACGATGTCCTTCGCCTCTTAGCATTGCCAACATCTACATGAAACTCAGGGAAACACGAAGCTGGGCTCTCACGAAACGACAACTTACAACTGGAAACGAAATTGCTGTTCTGGCTGCTGTAGCACAAGATTCAGATTGCGCTAGGTTCTCCAATAAGCCCCAGTAGTGTGAGCAGAATTTAGCAAAAGCATCGATTTCATCCGTTCCACATCTCACTGCACCAAGAATTGTCCGGCAATGACTTTGAATCCCGCTTTGTATTCTGTCGTTTTACACTTCAGCAGTTGCAAGGTTAATTCAGCATTCCTAAGTAAGACATTGTTTACGGAATAAACTTCATTTAAAAATCATGGCCTTGTGAATCAGCAGAACATGCTGCACTGGTCCGTGCGAAATCTCCACTGGATTAACCAAGTGGAGTGTCAATGTTTTGTGCGATATCATTGGTAACCATATTTTAGGTCCCTATTTTTATCAGGGAACATTAAACGGACAGCGATAAGCATCATTTCTGCAACACATTCTACCCTTCCTCATGGAGAATTTGGGATTGGAAACGCGTCTATCAATGTGGTTGCTGGGACATTATGGATGTCCTGCACATTATGCACAAGTTTCCAGAGACGTTGTGGATGCAAAGTTTTCAAATAGGGGATAGGACGTGGAGGTCCTGTGCGATGGCCAGCTCGGTCCGCAGACTTAACGCCATTAGGCTTCTTTCTCTGGGGCACAGTGTAAGATAGAATGTATACGTCAACGACAGTATCGTATTACTGTGGCGTGTGCAGCAAAATCTGTAGAATCAGTGAAATCTGTGCAACACTCCCTGGTTACCAGATTCCAAAAGTGTATTAATGCAAACGGAGGGCATCTCGAACATCTGTTGAAGTGACACGGATTTATCGGACAAAACGTCACTGGTGATTGGTGGGTGCATTTTCCATGCCGAATGTAATGCACAAAAATATAGCTTCTGAGAACTATAGGCCGCTAGTAAATGTGTTTAAAAAGCGGAGAGAAGTGTGTTGTCACTAAATTGTAGTTCTAGTTATCATTTTGCTAGAATAAACATGCATTTCATTTTAAAAAAAGGCTCAACTTGGTTTTGGAAGTGTTAATTGTTTACCTTTATGGATTGGCCACACCTTCTCATTGTGTGAGCCCATGACATAGGTACATTCCTGGCCAATTGAAATTTTCATATTTTGTTTCATTTCGGAGATATTTGAGGTCACAGTTATTGGGCGCACCCTGTATATAGCGGGTGAGTCACTCAGCGTGCCAGTGTGTGCAGTTTAATCGCATATCTCTAACTAGGTATTTGCGCCCGAAGAGAAAGCAAGAACAGTGAAAAGTGTTCCATTTAACATGTTTTTGTTTTGGGGGTTTCTTTGTATGTTTCAAGGAGTCTCAAAATAAGTATTTCAGATTACATTGCACATAAGTTTTAGATACGCTATAGGATCAATAAAATTTATGGTAACCCTTTCGCGGGTCCTCTCTACTCCGTGAAACAACCAAGAGTCACCGGCGAAGTGATATCGGTAGAGGCGTACGAAAATCCTTATACCACCGACCGTAGTTATGTTATTCTCGCAGCACTTATCACAACCACACTTTAATGTTTAGGTCATAATGAGGCTTTTCAAGCAATAATTCATGATTTCTGAAGCCAAATATCACAGTCTTCAAAGTAATATTTTGAGCTACTTGTTTAGCAATCTTTGAGTTGGTTGTTTAAAATGACACCTATTTAATATAGTTTATTTTCTATTGTATATTCTAGAATGTTTCTTGATTAACACCAAACCCCAAACTTCAAGTATATTAACGGATGTAAATACGCCTAATTTTGAGCTGAACGTTCGAGTGTGATGCGTGGTAACTGCTAGAAATATGAGGACTCACTTTGTTTAGTGAAATAATGAAATTATTCCTTCTGCCTGTTAATGTGTCTGTGAGAGAACCTTTTCGCCGGCGACTCTCTTGCTCAATGTACAGAGCTCACTAATAGCATACCGTATTTTGACAAATGAGAAAACCAAGTTACACTAAATTTACATTAATTGTAACTTTAAACTGTTAGTGCAGTGCTAGTTCACACTTAATTTACTTTCGTTAATGATTAAAACAGTAACGATTGGTTCCAGAAGATTATCTTGGTGGCAATATCTCATCAAACCTCTTGCACACCCTTGCTGTAATCCTTCTATTTTCAAAGAATGAGTCCCTCGACCGACCTACTCCACTGACACATGAACGCTCTGTTAGATAATTTGTCTCCGGATCGAAGTAGAATAATCGTAGAAGCCTGTCCAAACTGGATTGTTCGGATTCACCTTAATCAAAGGCCCTCAAAGAGTGACTAGCTTGCCGCAAATGTCAGGTACCCCCAACATTTTTACAGTAGCGGCCGGCCATGTGCTCTATATCCGCTCACCACAACTTCAGCCCGGCATCATGACAATGTTTCAATGTAATATACAATATCAAAGCAAAAGCAGACATTTCATTTCATGGCTCTTTCAAACAAAATGCTCTATTCGTCATTATTTCTGGGCGTTTGGGCAGCAATAATTTATCAGTATAGTCGTTTGTAGAGGAGTTTTAATCAATTAAGGCCAGTCTTTAACTACTAAGTTTTGTGGACATACCACTCTCATGAAGGAAACTAAGCGTTTCAGTTTTCGGCAGTGTTTATTAAATCCATTAAATAACAAGAGTCCTACTTTAATTAAATCGTAAGTAATATTACATTACTAGAATAGCGAAGATATCTAAAATGTTCCTTACTTTTTAAGCTATATGACATATTTAAAAAAAATATCTTAACATTAGGTTTCCATAGTAATTATTGAGTGTATCGTATAACAGGTACTATATAATGTGTTTGATAAAATAATACCTATATGCATAAGGACCTATGCATATGACATATAAAATGATCTGAGAATTTAGCAAGTGATTAGAAAGATGGAAAGCAATGGATTCTCAAAGAGATTGAATTTTGCTGCGAATAGCTTACTCCCAGTTAGAAGACTGACTGCTTGAATTGAATTTTTAACTGTTAAGAAAATTTTGAGTTTGAGATGAAACAGCGAGCTATACAGGTAAGTGAGGTTAGAATATTACCTCCTACTTAGAAAAGTATAAATAAATAATAAATATAAATTCATTTATTTTGTCTCTTATCTCACCAATGCTGGTGTTATGAATCGCGAGGAAGTCGGGGCATTATCAACCTGATGGATGAGATCAAAGTTGGGGGGTCGGCAAAAGGCGTGGAATGAATGAATCATAGACAAATTGTTGGAATGATGGTGGGGTAAACAGGAGGATCCGGAGGAAAGCCACCCCAGTACAATGTTGTCCACCGCAAATCCCACGTTGTGGTCGCCTGTGATCGAACCCAGGCCGCCTAGATGATAACGAAGTGGTCTAACCACACAGCCATAGAGCGACCATATAAATGTATAAATTGTGAAATAAGTCAGTCCAGCGATTACTTGCAGAAGGTGTTCAGAAAGCGTGTTCTCTTGCTCCCTTATGATGGAATTCCAATAAAATTGTTCGTTAATGTAAAACCTAAAAGTGCTTCCGTAGTATTTAAGCCGAGGCAGAGGACTATATAATGATAATCGCGAAAGAATACTAAATAGTGGATTTTATAAATGAGTATATTATCAAAATTTGTCCATTCTTAGGAAAGTTGTAAATCCGCCTACTGATGCCGCAAACCCGCTAAACGGTGGAGAGAGAGAGAGAGAGAGAGAGAGAGAGAGAGAGAGAGAGAGAGAGAGAGAGAGAGAGAGAGAGATAGAAACTGCCGAGACCAAAGGCAATCATGTCGAGGTTAGCCATAACTCCCCATTATTCACAGTAAAATATAAACGCAAACGCAGTACATACACAGGACTTTGCATCCAAGTATTTAACAGAAACATTCACCAGGGGCCAAGTAACGCACTCCCTTAGGCAAGAAACAATGGTTGATTCCAAATTCCTTCTGTGCGTTGCCAGCATAGGGGAAATATGTTGATTTCCTCTCTAAGATCATTGTGGGCTGTTGAAAAGAACATGATCACAAGTTACAGTTTAGCCAACTACTACAATCATGACCTCTTAATTTAGGCCCCTCATACTGTTTTAAATGCTGACGCCAGACGTTGATCTCTTGTTTTCTTAGTTCAACACCCTTGTGCGTCCTATTTATTTATAGACACAACTATTTTCATATTGCATCTATTAATCATGTTCTTTTTTAATCTGGATTGTGGATGATTTTAATTCACCCCGCCTTTTCTCCAGTAGAATTTAAATTTTATAGCTAATCAAGCATGTTAAATAGGCATTGAAATTAATACCTTATAAATAAGATGGTTTATTTTGAATGTATAATCACGTCCAAAAGGAACCGGGATGCAGCTGTTACGTTGATTCTCTGCTAATTCTACGCTTTTATTCTACGCGTTCATATATCATGGTAAATACAAACACCTACATAAATTACGGAGCTTGTGTCACAGATTGTAAGACTTTTGACTACCGGGTATAGTGTGACTATATTGTTTATAAATTTAGCATTAATGGTGGAACATGTATGTATGTATGTATGTATGTATGTATGTATGTATGTATGTATGTATGTATGTATGTATGTATGTATGTATGTATGTATGTATGTATGTATGTATGTATGTATGTATGTATGTATGTATGTATGTATGTATGTATGTATGTATGTATGTATGTATGTATGTATGTATGTATGTATGTATGTATGTATGTATGTATGTATGTATGTATGTATGTATGTATGTATGTATGTATGTATGTATGTATGTATGTATGTATGTATGTATGTATGTATGTATGTATGTATGTATGTATGTATGTATGTATGTATGTATGTATGTATGTATGTATGTATGTATGTATGTATGTATGTATGTATGTATGTATGTATGTATGTATGTATGTATGTATGTATGTATGTATGTATGTATGTATGTATGTATGTATGTATGTATGTATGTATGTATGTATGTATGTATGTATGTATTTTTTTTTCTTTATTGATAACAATCAGCATGCCCCACTACATAGTAGTATTACATGCATTACATTACATTTTTCCAACATTTGATTTTACAAATTGTACATATTTACATGTTAATATTACATTAGATCTTTTAGCAGTTGATTTCACAAGTTATACATATTTACATATCTTTATAGGTTATACATGTATGTATGTATGTATGTATGTATGTATGTATGTATGTATGTATGTATGTATGTATGTATGTATGTATGTATGTATGTATGTATGTATGTATGTATGTATGTATGTATGTATGTATGTATGTATGTATGTATGTATGTATGTATGTATGTATGTATGTATGTATGTATGTATGTATGTATGTATGTATGTATGTATGTATGTATGTATGTATGTATGTATGTATGTATGTATGTATGTATGTATGTATGTATTTTTTTTTCTTTATTGATAACAATCAGCATGCCCCACTACATAGTAGTATTACATGCATTACATTACATTTTTCCAACATTTGATTTTACAAATTGTACATATTTACATGTTAATATTACATTAGATCTTTTAGCAGTTGATTTCACAAGTTATACATATTTACATATCTTTATAGGTTATACATGTATGTATGTATGTATGTATGTATGTATGTATGTATGTATGTATGTATGTATGTATGTATGTATGTATGTATGTATGTATGTATGTATGTATGTATGTATGTATGTATGTATGTATGTATGTATGTATGTATGTATGTATGTATGTATGTATGTATGTATGTATGTATGTATGTATGTATGTATGTATGTATGTATGTATGTATGTATGTATGTATGTATGTATGTATGTATGTATGTATGTATGTATGTATGTATGTATGTATGTATGTATGTATGTATGTATGTATGTATGTATGTATGTATGTATGTATGTATGTATGTATGTATGTATGTATGTATGTATGTATGTATGTATGTATGTATGTATGTATGTATGTATGAATGTATGTATGTATGTATGTATGTATGTATGTATGTCTGTATGTCTGTATGTCTGTCTGTATGTATGTATGTATGTATGTATGTATGTATGTATGTATGTATGTATGTATGTATGTATGTATGTATGTATGTATGTATGTATGTATGAATGTATGTATTTTTTTTCTTTATTGATAACAATCAGCATGCCCCACTACATAGTAGTATTACATGCATTACATTACATTTTTCCAACATTTGATTTTACAAACTGTACATATTTACATGTTAATATTGCATTAGATCTTTTAGCAGTTGATTTCACAAGTTATACATATTTACATATCTTTACAATCACATTTTGATATTATTTTACAATCATTTTTTTAAATATTAGAATTTAAATGTTCAATTCACGTATTGTATGTATGTATGTATGTATGTATGTATGTATGTATGTATGTATGTATGTATGTATGTATGTATGTATGTATGTATGTATGTATGTATGTATGTATGTATGTATGTATGTATGTATGTATGTATGTATGTATGTATGTATGTATGTATGTATGTATGTATGTATGTATGTATGTATGTATGTATGTATGTATGTATGTATGTATGTATGTATGTATGTATGTATGTATGTATGTATGTATGTATGTATGTATGTATGTATGTATGTATGTATGTATGTATGTATGTATGTATGTATGTATGTATGTATGTATGTATGTATGTATGTATGTATGTATGTATGTATGTATGTATGTATGTATGTATGTATGTATGTATGTATGTATGTATGTATGTATGTATGTATGTATGTATGTATGTATGTATGTATGTATGTATGTATGTATGTATGTATGTATGTATGTATGTATGTATGTATGTATTCACTGCAATTGGGTACTACCCGGTGGCAGAGTTAAGCATATAGATCAAATTACAAATACCAGATTTACAACAATATCACAATAAACAATACAAACATGATATTGTTTTACTTTAGTCACTTAAAACATATCTAATTACTTCTCTATTTACATATTATATATCATTATAATTCAAGAGTTAAACTATAAACCATCTAGATTTTTTTCTAAATTTCTTCAGCGACAGGGGACAGCCCTGAAAGACTGCTACAGGCAATTCATTCCATTCTTCAATGGTTCTATTAACAAAAGAAAATTTTCCTACGTCGCTTCTGTATCTTCTACCCTTAATTTTATACCTATGATCGTTTCGTCCATAATAATCCGGATTATCTAACCTTACACTAACGTCCACCCATGCCTTTACACCAGCATTAGCTTTGAATAATGCTACCAACCTATGTTTTTTACGCCTAATTCTTAATTCCTCCCATTTAGTCTCATCTCCTTTTATAGGCCCAAAATACTTGCCTCTTTTTATGAATTTTATAGCCCTTTTCTGTATTTTTTCTAATGGTTCGATTTGGTTAGCTCTATACGGGTCCCAGCATGCTACTCCATATTCCATAACCGGCGGCACTAAGGCCTTGTAGGCAATTACCCTGGACCTAGCGCTCCCCTTTTTCAATATTCTCATTACGAAATGTAATGCCTTCCACGCATTCCTAGATGTGGAATTTACTTGTTCGTCCCATCCAGCAGTACTTGCCAGGTGCACTCACAGGTATTTGCAGCTGTCCACCTGTGGAATTCGCACCCCTCCCATGTGATAGTTAACAATAATTTTGCCCTTAGTTCTACTAAAAACAATGGACTTACTTTTCTTGGCATTAATTGACATTTTGTTAGCCGCAGCCCAATTACAGATTTCATTTAAATCATCCTGAAGAGCGGTTTCATGCGTTGTATTCCGAATTTTATTATAAATGATACAATCGTCTGCGAACAACCTTATCTGGCAGTTAATATTAACAGCAATGTCATTAACACAAACGAGAAACAGTAAAGGTCCTAGTACTGAGCCTTGTGGCACACCCGAACTTACGGTTCCCCTATCTGATAGCCCTTTACCTACTTTAACTTTTTACGTTCTCCCTTTCAAAAAATGTTTAACCCATAATACTACGCGTTTGTAAATTCCTGTATTAGCTATCTTACAAATAAGTAAACTATGTGTCACTACATCACAATCTTTAGAAAAGTCAATTACCACTGCATCAGTTCTTCCCCCTGCATCTACCTCATCGGCCAAATCTTGAAATAATGAAGTAATTTGACTTTCGCGCGAATACCCAGGTCTAAATCCATGTTGCGCTTCATTAAACCACTTTTTATTTTCTAACTCCTCTCGTATATATTCTGCAATTAAATGCTCCATTAATTTACATACTACTGAAGTTAGACTAACTGGCCGATAATTATTTATTTCTGTTTTATTACCGCCTTTATAAATCGGAACTATAATAGCTGTTTTCCAGTCTTCCGGTAAGGCACAGTTGTTAATTGACATGTTGAACAAGAGCATAAGATAGGGAATCATGGCTTCGCCCCCAAGTTTTAATGTTTCAGTAGGTATATTGTCTGGTCTCCTTGATTTTTGGTTTTGCAGCATCTTAATCCTTTTGCGTAATTTGGGCGCCATTATTTGAGCATATTAAAACACTTATAAAAGCGGCAGAAAACAAAGCGAGTATAACGGTCTCTGTAATTGATACTTAACTCAAGTTTAAGCAACCAAATTATCCCTAGCCATGTTCACGGAAAGTTAACATCACATAAATCAATCCCGGCTAAGCTTTTGGTATAACCGAGTGATATCCGTAGTACTCATATCCAGCAGATTTCGGACTATATAGTCCTGAAAGTCCATGAACTAAACAATGACCTTCTTTACTCACAATTATTTGTTTGTGTATATGTAGGTTCCATGAACCATTTTTAGTTTATAATATTTTTCCCATATCTTTGTATTGATTGAAAAAAGTAGATATATGTACTACAAGTTTCGTAGTAGACGTAAGGAGGATAAAAAAACATTAGTTCATATTCAGAAGTTTAAAACGGGCTTTTTATGAATTTAAAATTGCATGCATTAACCATGACATTCCAAGAACAGCCAATTGCAAGCGCACCTATATGCTTAAAAGGTATATAAGATTGAAACAACACTGAAAACAGTATTAAAGATTACCTTGGAAATGATGGATTCTCACACAGGTTACCTTAAATAGTACATGCGTTTTGCTTTTTTAAAGTTTAACAATTATATTAAATTTAACAAATGAAGAGGTTTCTATAAAAGTAAAAGTATATAACTTATTTTTCATGCAATTTTTCATGTCTTGTATTTATCGAGTTTTATAATTAAACTCATTGTGACCATTTTTTAGAAAAAAATAATAAGTCAGGAAAAAGTTTCCAAGTAATCGATAGTTTGAAGTACCGGATTTTCTTAAAACTTTCATGTCTCTTCGTTGGAAGAAACTAAACTTAAATAAGAAGTTATGTATCTTTTAACTGCTCTTATTAGATTTACACTGATCGCATATACCCCCTCATTCGCATGAATATTTTTCCTTTTTGGATTCAAGGTTCTCAAAACATGGATTTACGATTCAATATAAACATCGAATTTTAATTTTAATGCAAACTTCTCTAACACTTATATTTATTACAGTAATCACTGAGAGGGATTATGATATAATGCGCTGAAATCAGAGAAATGGATAACTTAAAATAGATTTCGTGTTTTGACCTATATACCTTGTTTAAAAATTTTGATAGCTCATGGCTCACCACTTAAGAACAAGTAAGAATACTGTCTTCCAAATAACAAATATTTTAGGCTATTTATGAGAAATTTGAGATCCTATAAAGGGTTGAAGGAATACACTATTGAGTCAACAATGTACCTAGGACTGGAGTATGTTATAACAATCCTCTAGTCTTAAATTTGAATGATGATCAAGAGATAATAAATTTATATTTTTCTGATATGTGGTTTTTGGTTTTTGCTGTCCAAAATGAGTCATGTAAGTATATACAAGGTAAACTCTTATTGAAATTCTTTTCTTTATTCAGATGACCCTAAAATGTGTAATAGTTGTGAAATCTAGACATTGCAGTTTTCGGTGAAGTACTGCACCTGTATACAGCAGAGAATGCAAAAGGAAAATGATATTCAAGGATGTTCACCGTATATAACACCAGCATATGTTCATTTTCACATCGGTGTTGCATTTGAAAATATAAGATCCAAAATAGATCGAAATTATAATTAGCCTCATCCTATTTTGTCTCCCCTAAGTCCAAATTTGCAAGAAAATATATTTACAAAATATAACCATTCAGTAATAATGTGTAATTGCTCTCACATTTGAAATGGAATAACCTATAAAGTCCTATATCTGTTGTAAATTAGATTAAGTGCGTTATCTGAGGAATCTAACGTTCGGAATGAACATCAAAAGAAATTTCCTGTTCGCTACATTCCAATGCACGGAAAGTTTATTAATAGTTCGAGGAACTGACCATTGAGCAGAGAACAATCCTAAATCAATCGCTAGAACTTAACATTTTGTAATAAGCACTCGGTGATTGAGCACCTCGATGGAGAATCCGAGAAAGGGTATTAGGTTTCTGATACGTCTTCACTGAAAGTAATTCACCGTCATTTTACATATTCCAGGCATTAGTGGCCCCTATTAGTAAAATTCGTAATCTTATGCGAACACTGAGCTACAGAAGTTGTGAAAATAATATCCTACAAAGTTTCTAAGATCAATAGTGTGTTAAAAGGTGCATTATAGACCCCTAAAGCAAGTATAACAAGCATAACAAACACACCAAAATAATTAAGCTTGAAAACCAAAATGCTGGTGTAATGAAGTCGTAGTAAGTGATTTCTGCCTTAATATTAAAGAAAGAATGGACAATATAGACATTCATATACGAATTTCACTGCAGAGATGTCTTTGAGGATATTGATAAATTATATGAACTCTGCTGCACATTTTCTACAAGCAGATCCTACTGGTTTTAGCTATTACTGTTATAACTCGCACAAACATAGTTATTACGGAATGAATTCTTTTTAAATCTGTAGCAAAGGTAAAGTAGTCTTGAGTAATAATACGGATAAATTAGCAGTACAAAGAATTGTGTTTCTTTATTTTAAAATATCAAAATCAGCAACATTATTACACAACTAAGCGGAACCTCCTAGTCGTCTTAAAAACGCAGAACTCCCTTTTCTTTTGTGATGTACGGAAAATGCTTCTGTATTCGTTTTCGTTTATCCCTATAAAGTGTCTAACAATATGAAAAGACAGTATTATTCAACGAATTCTACATTTCCCTTAAGCATTTTTCATGTCCTTTAGTGACTCCTTCCTATACTAAATATAGAATATAAATACGTAAAGAAGACTTCAAAATTTTTAACATATACAGGTTATTTATATATGTTATAAAGTTTATTTAATTACTGTTCTTCTAATAAACGTAAGAAGTATTCTTTTATTAAGTCAAGAAAGAGAACCAAATACCTCTAATATAAATTTTAGCTTGAAGCTATTTTGTCGAGGAGCTGCTAACTTGAAATTCAAGTTTGACAGTTAACAGCAGCTTTATGAGTTATGATATTTACTTACGTACACAAGTGCGCGTGCACTTACTTTTCTGAAAGAAAAACAAAAACTTTCCTAAGAAGAGAACAGATAACCTTCGTATGTATTGATGTATAAATCTCAATATCAATATTTTGGATGGATTAGAATATTTCCTCTATTTACATTGTAAGATAATTATAAATTAATATTTAGTAAGAAAAATATGAGCATGGCACTGGACTTGCATGGATTAAACATCTATAACATTGGTTAAACTCCATTTACACCTTATAATTAATTTATATGGTTTAGACAGAACATTACATTTTCATTGTAAAAGTGAAATTTTGATTTCTATAAATAGTATATTCAAAGATAAAATTAGGCATGCCTATGCAGTCATATATTTTTAACTCACACTTTTGAAAATATACTGCCGTAGTTACAATAGCGTGTAATAATCAAGCAGTGAAAATGTCATCTTCAACCGTATACTTGTTTGTTACTAAAATGCCTATGTTCCACACCAAACAAATTGAAAACTGATAGATATGTAGCTACAAGAAATGTTCCATTATATGCACTACAAAAGTATAAATCTGAGTACATAAGAGGTATTACTGAATATAATTCCATATCAAAAAAAGTCAAAGCAAATATGAACTTGCATACAAATTAGATGTTTAATTGCAGTTAAATATCCTTATGAGTATAAGCATATAGGTATGCTTAAATGGGCATCATGAGTATATGCATATGAAGAAGTGTCAGCTGGCTTATATATGCATTTGTATTGCTCTGTACTTGAGTACAGTTTCCATATTACATATTGTGACTTTGTGGGTTCGTAGAATTAAAAGTCCAATTTGAAGAAATTCTAGATGTTCTTTATTTGCGTAGAAATACACTCAGAGTAGCAGTATTAGATCACATACACAATCTACCAGGGTCGATAACCACGACAACAGCTTCTGATTACACCTGTTTACCACATCCGCTTTCGTTACAAAATCTGTTCATGACTGACTCTTGGCGAGTCGTCACTCCCTTAAACACCTCATTGATAAATTCGAGAGATTTCTGGAACAAACAAGAAATCGACTATTCCCTGTCAATCAAGTTATTACTAGAATTTTCTATACGGGAAGCTTTATCTCATGCTATCTTTAACTGCTTATGCAAGCTCTTTATTACCACACTGTCTGCCTATCAGTTCCTTTGTGTAAACAAGCCGCGCGAAACCTTTTTTCGCGTACGCCGGCAGTCGTAAAAAAAGGATTTGCGACAGTATATTGCAATTCTTTGCTTTACTACAGCTTTTATACAATTATGAGTTTGTGATTTCATCAAATAAGCAACTATGGAATCTCTTTTAAATCTGTTAAATAAACAATATTGGGCATAATGATTAAGAAGTACATGCCACACCTTTCACAATTTCCAGTAAATAAATTTTTTTTTTTTAGTTTGTACAGTTTGAATTATTACTGTAATATTATTAGGCAATAGTACAGCAGCACCATTTTATACACATACAGAATAAATTTGCTTCCAATAAGCTATATGTAACACTTATACGAGGATTGTGAGGGTGATAATCAGACATCAAAGTCCGTACACCTTTAAAGGGATATGAAGTTTAGGAATCTCACAATATATAACTGCTGACGTCAGTCCAGGGGACAATATGCTGGGATAGTCGGTTCACAACGCGTAGTTTTAGTTTCATTACAACTACTGCTCGCCAGGTAGGTAGATCTGTCTTCCAGGAAGTGCAAGTTGTTTGACATGTGTTAATATCATTATTTTCACAACAATTATTGGACAATGTCCATTTTATGAATCAAAAGTTTCGGGTATTATCAACAGCCATTAAACAGCTTGAAGCATGTAATCTCAAGCTGTCTAAAAGCGGTCGAGGAGGTGTCTGCAAAAATGAATAAAAATGAATTGTCCAGTATTAAACACAAAAATATTGGATTTTCAGTGCTGCGTAATATAAGAAATAAACTAAGTCTAGGACAAACATATGAAAATGATTTGTATTACTCATATGCACCATTAACGTCATGTAGCAGTGAACGAACTTCTCTCAATACTTTTATATTGTTCCAGTGAGAGGCGTAGAAAATACACATTCGACAATTTACGAATGTATAGTTGTTCACTGTAATCCCCGTATCGAACGCAATGAGGAGGATGGCATATTGTAACCTAGGTTACGTTTTGTATCTGTACCGGACTGTACACATACAGCACTTCGATATACTTGTTGACATCGGACCTTTGTTGATCTCTCGCTTGGGCTTGTATAGTATCCGTGCGCGTACATTGATTGCTAAGGTGTACGGGATCCGATGCCTAGTGAAAATGGAAGAGATTTATGACTTTCTCTGCCATTTAGTTTATCAATTACAAATTCCCTTCCACTTAGTTTATCAATTACTAATAGTTGTTGGTTGTTTCAAAAAGCAGTCATTCTCGTTCCCGTTTTATATAATATTGCTGCATACTAACGATTTATAGCAACCACTCTTGGTAAACATTTATTCTGATCCAAAATCCAAAATATCTTTCACGCGGCAGTTACTGCAATCTTTTCCTTCGTCCACTCTCGCTAAAATAACTTCAGTATCAGCTAATATACATTCCATGACTCCATTTTAAAAAGCACCTTTAAATCTTTTTTTCGTAGAAATACTCATAATTCAGAGCTATGTGATGTTATTTCTTGCAGAAAGTTCTTAGGCATTTTGTTAGTGATTGCTTCTTCAAGCGTAAAAAGCAATGTACATTTTTCTTCCAAAGCTTCGTTTTCGTTCCTATCCTATGGTTTATTTGCAGTGGATCATGACACTCTTCTGTGCAATATTTCTTGCACCTTTGTTGTCCCTTCCTCTACGATTAAGGCTAGAATTCGCAGGTTAGCACGTTTTTTTTTAAATTGTAATTTAGGTCTCCCACGTTAAGTCATATCGGACGATAAATGAACTGAGTGAAATGATGCTCCAATAAGTACGGGATCCACGGAGCTTAGAGTTACCCGACATTCGTCTTTCAGGATAAGGGAAAATCCAGGTAAAACCTTATCAATGTAACTCAGCCTGACCTATATTCGAACTTGGGAACTCTTGAACGCGAGGCGGACACACTACCATCTGCGCTACCGAAGCCGGCAAGTTATCTCGATAAGTGCATATACCCACCACAGTTATATACTAATTGCATTTGTCTTCCTCATGTTAGTAATTATTCATTTAGATTGTCTAGTTCCAGTTTGGAAACTTTCTCTTGTAAACTCATAAATACACGCGAATTTTAGACAGTTATGTGTTTAATTGGTATAAGTCATACTAACATCTCTGCCTTGTCCTCAAATCAGTTCATCAGAATTGCTAGATTTAGGAATAAGACAAACCTACGGTTTTATATTTTGCTTTCCACCTAAATATCACTGAAGCTTTCTTACTCGAGCTTTTTTCCTAATCACAAATTTTCTCAAATATCTGTGGAATTCCTGTACAGTCTATTGCATTTCTTGCGAGATCCAAAGATCCTGATATCTCCCTAAGCAACGTTCGTCGAATGTGCGTAGGAATACAGTTATACCTATTCCACGTTTTCCTTTCCATCTTCGAAATGGCATGAAATGTGTAGTGTTTAACGCCCACTTTTACTACATACGGGGACACTGATTATACACGCGATGAAGATAGAGCAGCGATGGAATAAGATAGTGAGGAAGCCGGAGATCCCGGAGAAAACCCGCCCCATTGCCGTGTTGTCCACCATTAATCTCACTTTGCGGTCTATTATCGAGATAGCTGGTTTTTTTTAGTATACTGATTAAGAAATAGACAAATAGTGGTCAAAAGTTGTATGTTCTGCTTTTAATTGATAACAAAAGTAACAAAGGAACCAATAAGTTTATTCTAAGGGACAATTTTAATGACAAGACGCGATTAACAATTACAGTTCTGCCATTTGACGACATTGTATAATATAACTTACTAATGTAAAGAAAAGTCTTTGAAATTGTTGGAATGTTTCAGCTCTATAAGCGTTAAATATGGTAATAGTCTGGCAGGTAAAATGTTAGCAGTAATTGTACCATATGGAAGGCAAGCCTCAATCGAAGGTTATGTAGCAGACGACTAAATCCGTTGACACATAGAACCGCAATCAGTTCCACGCGTTCACTAGAAACTTGCGGGGTGCCACATGGTAACGTATTGTGCTAACCACATCAGAGAAGCTTGCCAGATTCACGTACAAGTTAAACACAATTCCACTTACTTCTCGTGGCTATGCTAACAGATGTTATATTTTTGTAAGTCTATCTGTAACATTGGGGAGCATGCCAGTGTCTCCATTGCTATCCAAAACGGGTTTCACAATGGAAGTTGGAGCAGTTTCCAGCCATGTTTTCTAGGTCAGAGATAATTATTAAAATTTGTATTTTTCACGTCGTGTGTTTCTATTTGTTTTTCACCACATATAGTACCAAGAAAGTAGAAAATTACTTTTTATGATTTTTCAGTTACGAAATAATAATGGTGGCATTTACTAGATTCAGAGAGTGTTTTGTATACTTGCAATTTGCTAATAGCAGAATATGGCTTTTACGCATGAGACACCCCCAGGGGCCTACTGCAGTATGTAGAGGAATTGGTGATACCGGGATCCCGAGCCAAAACTCTCGTTTGGGTACCTCTGAATGGTGAGAGCTAATGCCAAAACAAGGTCCACATCCATGTTTGACCCTTATATAAATAAAGTAAAGTAAATTAAATTAAATTCAAATTAAAGTCAAAGCGAAGCCTTAAGCAAAGCCAGAGAGAGGCCAGAGTGGAGCCAGAGTGGAGTCTGAGTGGAGCCAGGTCAAAGTAAGGGCAAAGCCAAAGCAAGCCAAGGCAAAGCCAGAGCGGAGCCAGACCAATGACAGAGTAAAGCCAGAGAATAGCGAGAGCAAAGCCAGTGCAAAGCCAAAGCAAAGTCAAAGTAAAGCCAGAGTAAAGCCAGAGCGGAAGCAAAGTGGAGTCAGAGCGAAGCCAGAGTGAAGCCAGAGCCAAGCCAAGGTTAAGTTACAGAATGAAGTGAGAGTGAGGCCAGATCTAAGCCAGAGTGGGACTAGAGCGGGGCCGGAACCCAGCCAGAGCCAAGCCAGAGCGAAGCCACAGCCAAGACAGGGTTAAGTTAAAGAATGAAGTTAGAGTGAGGCCGTAGCAAAGCCAGAGCAGGACCGAAGGTAGGCCGGAGCCTAGCTAGAGCCAAGCCAGAGGTAAGTTAGAGTGAATCTAGAGTGAAGTTAGAGTGTAGCTGGAGCGAAGCCAGAGCGAAGCCAGAGAGAATCCAGAGCCAAGCCAGAGCAGAACCGGAGTGGTAACCGGAGCCAAGCCAGAGCGAAGCCAGAACCAAGCCAAGGTTAATTTACAGAATGAAGTGAGAGTGAGGCCAGATCTAAGCCAGAGTGGGACTAGAGCGGGGCCGGAACCCAGCTAGAACCAAGCCAGAGCGAAGCCACAGCCAAGACAGGGTTAAGTTAAAGAATGAAGTTAGAGTGAGGCCGTAGCAAAGCCAGAGCAGGACCGAAGGTAGGCCGGAGCCTAGCTAGAGCCAAGCCAGAGCTAAGTTAGAGTGAATCTAGAGTGAAGTTAGAGTGTAGCTGGAGCGAAGCCAGAGCGAAGCCAGAGAGAATGCAGAGCCAAGCCAGAGCAGAACCGGAGTGGTAACCGGAGCCAAGCCAGAGCGAAGCCAGAACCAAGCCAGAGTTAAGTTACAGAATGAAGTAAGTGTGAGGCCAGAGCGAAGCCAGAGCTAGACCGGAGCGGGACCGGAAGCTATCCAGGGCCAAGCCAGAGCCACGTTAGAATGAATTTAGAGTGAAGTTAGAGTGAAGTTAGAGTGAAGCCGGAGCGAAGCCAGAGCGAAGCCATAGTCAAACCAGAGAGGGACCGGAGCGATGACCGGAGCTTAGCCAGAGCGAAGCCAGAGCCCAGCCAGAGCGGGACCGGTGTGGGGACCGGCGCCTAGTCAAAGCCAAGCCAGAGCGGGACCGGTGTTGTGATCGGTGCCTAGCCAGAGCCAAGCCAGAGCTAAGCTAAAGAATGAAGTTAGAGTGAAGCCAGAGCGAAGCCAGAGCCCAGCCAGAGCGGGACCGGTGTTGTGATCGGTGCCTAGCCAGAGCCAAGCCAGAGCTAAGCTAAAGAATGAAGTTAGAGTGAAGCCAGAGCGAAGCCAGAGCGGGACCGGAAGGAAGGCCGGGGCCTAGCCAGAGCGAAGTTAGATTGAATTTATAGTGTAGTTAGAGTGAGGTTAGAGTGAAGCCGGAGAGAAGCCAGAGCGGAACCAGAGCAAGGTCAAAGCAAAGCCAAGGCAATGCCGAACTGGAGCTAGAGCAGAACCAGAGCAACTAGAGCAAAGCGAGAGCGGAGCCAGAGCAAAGCCAGAGTAAAGTCAAAGCAAAGCCCCCCCCCCCAAAAAAAAGTAAAGTCAAAGGGATGTTAAAGTAAAATAAAGTTTTTGAAAGGGCGCTGATGACCATGGAGTTAAGTGCCCTTAAATATAAATCATCATCATTATTATCATCATACGCACGAGATATCCACATCGCAGTAAACATTGAGCAGTTAATGTACAAATGAGGGTGCCTGCGCAATATAAAATGCGTGCTTTTGAATTTACTTATTAGTAGGCTTCGCCATTATTCCTACTAATATAGGACAACTGTAGCAGGGTTATGGTGATGATGGGATGATGGTGTTCTCGAAGTCTGTGGCAAGAGTTCCGCATTGTGGCTGGCGTTGTGGGTTGTGTTCAGACCCCGGGAAGACGATGAAGCCACGAGCTGCTAGTTCTTCCCGATCTGAATCTTTGTTTCAAATCTGGCACTCAGATGTATCGATGTATATGAAAGAACTCCAAATCTGCTTCAGTCTGAGCTATCAGTTCTCTTAACTTTCAGCCGTGGTCGCGAGTGAAAGGATAAATTTTCTAAATAAACTTCGAAACCAATAAATTATTTTTACTTTAGAAAGATCAAGTTGTACAATTTCATTTCTATTATTTATAAAATTTTTCGAATAACAATAATATTGTATTACTTGATTGCAATTAACAGAAAACTTATATTAACTTTATTTATAAGTTTTGGTCGCGGCACTGAACTTACGTCTGTTCTCCATAACGTTCTTCCTAGCTTTTTTCCCAAAATTATTGATTTTTCTTTCTTTGGTTGCCAGCACTACAAATCAAACTTAAATTTTACTGGTCCACGTCACACATTACATAATCTCATTTTTAAAACTGCCAATCATAAAACATTCATATCATATCACTTTACTTTTGTAATTTACGTCCTCCAAACTTAGGTCATATCGGCGGATGAATGAACTGGGTGAAATGATGCTCAAATGAGTCCGGGGTCCATGGAGCTTAGAGTTACTCGACATTCGTCTTTCAGGATAAGGAAAACCCCGGAAAATCCTCATCCAGGTAACTCACCCTGACCGGGATTAGAACTCGAAACCTCTTGAACATGAGGCAGACACACTACCATCTACGCTATCGAGGCGAGCTCATATCACTGACATGTTTCGTCATCTCATGACGTACTGAATTTTAACAATTTCCTTTCTTATTCATTTTAACATGTCCATGTCGATTGTAAATCACATATTTAAACATTTTTTAATTCTCTGGGCCTAAACCAAAACAACCTTTACACAACTTTCCAAACACTAGGCATTCTCTACAGTGTGTTATATGTCAGAATGGAAGCTTATTGATGCAAAATCTGTTTCAGTTACTGCTGACATAAGATAGTGATTTTGATTTACTATATCAGTAATACTTATGTAATACACGTATAAACCTATGAACAATGATGCAAAAAAGATAAAGGAACTTGCCCACTAATGTATCCTACTGTAAATATGAATTGAATTATGGTAATTGCTCCACTGTCTAATATGCTGTTTTAAGCATTACCTCCTCTTCAGAAACAAAGAGAAGCACAAGAAATAATGGATAAGCTACTTAAAATATTTTCCTCATAGAAGCCAAGAGAATCTAATTTTAACGTGAACATTTTAAGTTATGCAAAATATTTTTATTATAAACAAATAAGAAGAGTAGAGGAATCTGCTACAACGAGTGAAGTGAATCAATTATTTTATTTAAAACAAAAAAGCTGTTACATTTATACAAATTAAAGTAAATACTATTAATACTGCATTATTAATAACTATTTTAATATAACGTGCTTCAAATTATACTGTTATGTGACTATCATCAAACAGTTGAGATGTTTGACATATTTTTGTATGTCTCGCTATTAATAAACTTAAAACTAAGCATTTAATGTTCAGATTTTACACAAAAGATGTGCTAATTCGTTCTTTGTAGAAAAACCAATTATCCGTATTATGTATTTTACATAGTAATTATACACCAAATACGTTCACGCATATTACATACATTACTCGGGAACAGTACTCAGAACTAAGCCAATACAGTAAATTGTTGATTTATAAACAAGTGCTGAAACCTGTTTAGATGTACGACATACCGCTATGGGGCTGTTCAATGGGAAAAAATGTCGAAATCATTTCGAGACTTCAGAACAATGTACCAAGGGCTATAGTAAAATTACCTTGGTATGTACACAATGAAAATATGCACAGGGTCTTTAATATAGAATTTCTAAGTGAAGAAATATGAAAACATAAAGGTACTGCATGTCAGCAAATAGCAACACAGTAAGAAGACTGAAAAGAACCAAACCCTCAGACTTATGCCCGATTTCACCAACATATGTTAAGACTTAACACAAGTTTAGCAATAGTTAAATAAAAAATTGCATTTCACCAACAAGTGTTAGCTTAACAACCGTGTTAAATCTCTTGTTAAACTAACAAAGCAAATTTCTTTTGTTAAGTCCTTAACAACTGTAAATAGTCAAGATGGCGGGCGTGAACGCAGCTCTTGATGTCGATTTGCTACATTTAAGACCGTCTAAATGGCATTAGTAATGGAGTACCACATATGAGGAGAAATTATTTTGAGGAGCTATAAGTAAATAGAAATATTGATTAAATTCCTTTTCACCCTTATTTTAAATTCAAGGATGCTCTTGGATTTATTACTAGAAAATTTTCTACATTAGTATAGACTGTCCAAACAAGTTTCTGTGAAGGTTACTGCGGAAGTAAAAGAGTGGTTAGAATATGCTTCCAAAGTAATATGCTAATCTCGTGTTTGCTTCAAGTATTAATAACTTTGCGATTTTATAATTCATTAAATTATGTGGATAATGTCCATCTCCCAACTTTAAACGTTCAAGTTACTCGTACTTTGTACTTTTTCGCTCCTCGTTTTAAATTTACGTAATACTGAGTTAGAACGTGCATCGTATTCAGGTATTTGCTTCAAGTATTAATAACTTTGTGATTTTATAATTCACTGAATTATGTGGATAAAACACTGTCCTGTCACACTATCCCGTCTTGAAATGCTCAAGTCCCTCTTCACTTGTTCTTTTTCGCCCCTCGCTCTAAATTTATGTAAAAAAGGTTCGTGATTGTAGTAGTGCCTCATTCATTTGAAGTAAATTCATTTCCAATTTTTTCCCACATGACATATTTCTCTTTTACATTCACCTCATCCGTCCTCTTACTTTCCACGATATTCTTACACTTCGTCAACAATTCAACTAACAATTCTTTTTTCATCTATGAGAAATTTGTCTCTCGGCTTTTGTGTACGATTTTGTTTACCCGCCATTTTATCAGCTATGTACAGACGAAAATGATAACGAAAGCGCATCGCAATACCTTAACAAAATAATACGACTCACTCATAGCCTCCTATATCTGTAATATTTACAATTCTCTTGGCATTAACACGTGTTTTTTAATGTTTTCAGAAAACAGGATGGTGAAATGCAGCAAATATAACAGCAGTGTTAGCACTGTGCCAATTGTTACGTTACATTTGTTAACTTCGAATTACATCTCTTGGTGAAATCAGTGTGATGATACAGTTGTGACAGAATTACTCATAGGAGTAAATATCTAATAAATATGATAATATACAGTGACGACTAAATTATTAGATACTTAAATGTAAAACTTAGTTGCTGTTATTGTAAATCATAAGAAATATATCACTCGCTCAGCTCTAATATTCATTTGTGTT
Organism: Mantis religiosa; assembly: GCA_030765055.1. NCBI lineage: Eukaryota > Metazoa > Arthropoda > Insecta > Mantodea > Mantidae > Mantis > Mantis religiosa. The sequence continues at coordinate 99,058,758 of CM060951.1, read as the reverse complement.
CTTTTTAATTTCAGTTATGTATTTATATAATTTTCCTGCTTGTATGCTTTGTTGGATAAATCTGAAATAATTAATAAATTCTCCAATTTATGTTTATTAATAGTATAAAAGTATGTGTCACATAATTATATAAATTTCTGTTTTTTTTGGGGGGGAGGGTAATTTTACTTCCTCTAATGTTAAGTCTCATCGGACGGTGAATGAAGTGGGTGAAATGATGCTCAAATATGTCCAGGGTGCATGGAGCTTAGAGCTACCCGACATTCGTCTTAAAGGATAAGGGAAAACCCGAAAAAAGCCTTATCCAGGTAGCTTACCCTGACCGAGATTTGAACTTGGGACCTCTTGAACGTGACGCAGACACGCTAGCGTCTACACTAACGAAGCAGGCGCTGTTTTCATTAAATTACTTATTACACTGCATAATATTTTTAAAGTTACTGTATGCGTGTGTACGTGTGTGTATATGTGTGTGTACGTGTGCACACCTACCCACGCAAAGAAGTTCAAACGATATTATAAATCACAAATATAAACGTTAAGTTGTTTATTATATGTGTTTGTTATATGTTTTACAAATCATGGCATAATTGAAATATAACTTTATTGTTAGAGTTAAAATACCCTAATTAACTATAGCATATTTAACATATCTAATCTTTATTATCGAATAGGCTGCATTAATAATTGCGTTTCCTTAATGTGGAATTATAATGAGAAACGAACTGAAAGTTTCTCAACGGGTTTATTGGACTGTGTTTCAAGCTTCCTTGTCATATTACAGATTTACCTATCGTGAATATTTAAAATATCTGCACAAATTTTAATTAAGCCAATAGCTAGTGCTTGACAGTCCTCGTGGCCATTGTCGATAGTGTGTTTCACTTTGTTTCATAAAATGGAGGACAGCAGGTTTGAATAACGCTGTGGGCGTGGTTGACTGTTACCGTGAGTTAGAGTTAAACTAAGTATATAGAGCAGAGAGAATAATGTAAAATATAAAACTAAAGACACAAAAGATAATTTGAAAAATATCATTCTGTTATTGCATGAGTTGAAACCTACATCATACCTCTCTGCGGTATCCTATGGTAATTGGGGCTATGATAATAACCAATAGTTAGTTCGAGTCAGACGTTCATAAAGAAAATCTTTCCCTATCCCATAAGACCATTTACAGGGAACTTATATATAAGTTACGTTATATATACATACATATAAGAGTAAGTGCATAAAGAGGCTTAATGGGGTTTGACTAGAACACGCGTGCGATACATTGTGATAATATGTAGTTAGAGAATTGACTTTGATTATATATAAACTGTCAAGAAATAATTTTCGTAACATGAACAATTTTTAAATATCTCAGTGTTGTTTACGTATACTCTCCCTAGTCAGTATGCATATATGTATTCTCTGACCAGAGCTCATTACAAACACACAAAACTGAAAATGCAGTATATGCCATTTGAATTTATTGTTTATTCTGGCCTTTTGCATTTAACCAAGTCAAAACTGAATAAATTGAAACTACTTGGTAGACGATTATTTTTACTATGTGGGATGGACCTGTATTCAGCCTAAATTACAGTTTGACAACGATGTTTTCATACCTGCCTTGCCAATGAGTAAGATTTATAACATTGTAAAGGAATTGTATGAACATAAGTGCAATATTTAAATTCCGTGTGCTGAAATCGATTGAACACGTAGAAGTGAGAATTGCCGACATTAGCGACACAGTTTAGAGGTTTTTATAAGAAAGAGCAATTAATTAACTTGCATAATATGGATAAGCAATTAGTAACGCAATTCAGCTACAGGGATTAGGGTCGTAGCGAAATCAGTCAGGAAGATTGTCGTTAACTTAACTGTCAGATACCTGGAATACAGTTATGTGCAAAAATCAGACTTAGTTCCTAAGTTAAGTAGCCCATTTCTGAAAATTAGGAAGGCAAAAATGCACTTTTAGAATTCAGCAAGCCTTTTGGTGGAAAAAAAGAAAAAAAAAAACAACCTGTGTTTCAGAAGCCTAATGGAAATTTCGATTTTAGTGACGTAAGTAGGAAAATTGGAGGTATTTATTTAATAAAGTTAACGTAGTATTATTTTCTAAAATTCGACTTTTCCGTTGTGTTTTAAAAATTTCAGAAAGGTATAATACTCTAATTGAATTGGAAGTATGAAAGGGGCGCGCTGGGCCATAGAGTTCGCCTCTAGGAATCCTTCCAAGAAGCATTTTAGTGACTCGCCGCCACTTACGGCGTCTTAGCCCGCCTCGGCAGCGCAGATGGTAGCGTGTCTGCCTCACGTTCAAAAGGTCCCGATTTCGAATCTCGGTCAGGGTGAGCTATCTGGATAAGGTTTTTCCAGGGTTTTCCCTTATACTTAAAGACGAATGTCGGATAGCTCTAAGCTCCATGGATCCTGGACACATTTGAGCATCATTTCACCCATCTCATTCACCGTGCGATATGACTTAACGTTGGAGGACGTAAAATTTAAAAAAAGCGTCTTATTGTTACTACGCATACTATTATTTTAAACCATAAATTCTGAATACATATCAGAAGTTAGATGACTTAAAAGTTACTGTTTCTTGTAATATGATTCAGAAACAGGATTAAACTCTCAAACAATTGGCATGTGACTTGGAATAGATTAGACCCCATTACACGTTTCTCTCAACTTAACTGGTCTTATTTATACCCTCACATCCATATATACCTGTCCTCTGCCGTGGCGTAGTGGGCTAAGGCATCATGCCTTTGTTCACTGTCACAGAATGCCACCCGGGTTCGATCTCACCCCTGTGGGTGCGGGTTGGCAGGCCCTGGTCCCTGTTGTACCACGGGTTTAACTTATCCACTTATACATGAGAAAATATCTTATAGTACACCATTAAAGCAACTAGTAACAGATTAATTGAGGACCGAAATATTGGAGACGGTATGAAGCATGACATACACCAGGGAGATGTTACCGCAGTAAAAGTTGGGGCATTTATACACATCAATATTTAATCTTTAGGATGTCGTCAATATTTCATTATTAAAACGATAAAGCACATTCCGTTGTAGTTTCTAGACTGTGGAATGTAGGGAATAAACAATGAACTATTTTTCTAACAGAAAATCAAACCCGCGCCTCTGGGTTAACATGCAGTGCGCTGATCGCTACAAGCAGTCGTTTGTCTTTTATTTCATTTGAATCAAGTATTTTATATTCATGTAGTTGACAATGGAACTAACCCGCCAGATACATCCATGCTAATAGTTTTCCTGCGGTTATTTAAAATTTTCAGTGCCAAATCCATGTTTACTGTCATAAAACAATTATTTCCCGGCCTGTGGTCTTTAGGTAACTACTCATCAAACTAAATTCAGTGCTTTTGTGCTACATGAAATAAAGGACATTCCAATAAAACAAATTGTGTAAATATCCAAATATAATGGTCATGCTCAAAGATACGGTGTTTGAGGTATCGTAAAAAATTGAAATCAGACGTACTACACATGTTTAAGATAATTTCTATTTTATAGTGAGAAGAAAAGAAATTCGAGCACCGCATAGGAGTTTTGCTGGTGTATGGACAATGTCAATTGATGTCGCCATGTCCTTCGATATAGTTATTAGGACAAACTCGTGCAAGCGAAGCTGTTCTTTCTTCAGACTACTTTGACTGTTAAGATTTTGTACCAAAATTAAAGGAATTTCATTCTTTGAATTTTGGTTACTCCGAAGAGGAAGTAGTTATAGTGAGATCCCATAAACAGTAACAATTATTATAACAATAATCGGTGGAAAATACCACATTCTTCCAAATGGTTTCTTATTTGCCCGCAGGATCTACTCCAACAAGTTTCAGCGAGAGAGTACGTATATCTCAAAGAGGTAGCATTTGACAAGCAAGAACTCATATCTCCATGCAACGACGATTTGGAACTACTATAGTGGAGGCCAATGAGTAGCAGGTTCCGGCTGAGCATTTGCAATATTTCAGACATTGGATGTACCCTGTTTATCGTTTGGAAATAGTGTGAAGTACATCACGTCCAAAACAAAAATTTAGTTTGAAACGATATTTCGTACATTTTAGAGTGCATTACATAACGCGAAGAGCAGAATAATTTTTGTGTGATTTTGTATGCCCTATTTCTGATGTAGAGAAGAAGCATTCCATATTTCTCACTTTAATTCAACGTTCAAACAGGAACATACAGAGTGTTTCAAAATGACACCGAACGAACATATAGAAGTATTTGCTCAGCTTCCATGTGACACTTATAGATAGCTTTTACAGACAATAGAGCCGTATAAAAATGCTCCAGATTGAGAGTGGAGTGGACAGTGAAAGGAACGCCAACGTGCCTCACGCTGTCGGAGTTCACAGGTATAGGTCACTCGCCATACCGCGTGCCGTAACTGTTTGTAAACATACTGACATACTCCGCAGTAGCTTGCTTGCTACTATTTAGAATTTCTTTGGCTTGTGGAACCGCAATGAAGAAGCTATTGCTTAATTATTGCTTATGAGTGTTTAACGAGTTCCAAAATTCCGTTATTGCAGTCCATGATGGCAAATAAGCTGGAGGACATATGCAACTTACACCTTTTAGAGGAAATTTAATGTTAGTGAAATTGAGGATGGAAGTATTAAATGATACACAGAACAGAAAACAACATCCAATAATTGTAGATAAATTAACCAAAACTAAATGCCTTTTTCAATGAGACGCGCACTTTTATTTAATTTATTAGATAATACTACACATGGATGGCCGGTGAGGCATTGTGTTGACGGTGCCTTAAATAAATAAAAAAATAAATATTAAATGAATGAATAAATAAGTAATAAATGAATGAATAAATAAATAAAAATAAATAAATAACGGCTGTTAAAATATAAATATATGTACCAATTTCGAACTATTTAGGTAATCTTTTCAATAATCCATCCTATTTTATAATATACTGTACCAAGCAGAACGTACAAGGAAACGGAAATAGATATTTATTACACCCGTACTCTTGTTACGTATATTTGTAACGAGTACAAAAGAAGTTTGATAATACAATTCAAGGAGAATGTGATACAAGTGTTCGTGTACGATTTCACGACAGAGAGACAGTTATCTTAAGTTCCGTGTTTTACTGCACTCTAGCGGATAAAGCGTAAGTTATGCGCCAGAGGAATCTCGGCACTACCTTCTCCCATAAGAAGCCGTGTATAAGCAGACATCCTAGCTCTTAACACAGGCGCTTATGAGCGTAGACGGTGCCGTTCTGGAATCTGAACCAAGCCACGGAAAACAACCAGGACAGAGCGCCTGCGTTTAACGCGCCTATTCACACGAGGCAGCAGATACTCAGAAACATTTTTACACAATTCCTGTACACTTCTGTTTCTTTCGTTTTCATACAGATGGTGCCATGGCACAGTAGCACTACTTCAGAAGTCGCCCCTGATACTAAATAAAGCATTTGTAACTGAAAAGGAAGCTGTTGATATTTACAGTAAGTGGTTGAAAGTATTGTACAATTAAGATCATAACAAAAAGCTCTGAAGTTAAATAAATATTATCATTGATGTAACTACTTTGACACGTCATATTTTTAATGAAACTAAAGCAATCGTGTGTTCGTTGAACTCCCTTCAGCTCTTCCATCCATCAAAACCATATCCGTCACTTCGGCGTTCGTATAGCTCTCCATACTGCTTGGACTTGCTACTTAAGTGGGCGCAAAATCCTCCCTGTCAAGACGGAATGTGTAGTTTTACACTGAAGATCAACCTTACAACTGTCCGAGTTATTAGTCGACTTTTGCACAAATAACTGCCCTTTGTCCCATTATCTGAAAGTGGGATAGGGTCACTGATAAAGAGCAAGGAGTAATGTTTTTGTTTTCGTGGCATTTTGAATGCATTAACGACGCATTTTTAGCAATAATGTAAGTGCAAGATTATCCCTGATTTATAGAAATAAATATAAAGTGCTAATTTAGATATATTTTAGCTTTGTTCGATTTTCATGTCACTTCACTAATATCACCTGTATCACGTCACTTCACTATAGCGGTGTCATACTTAAACGTTCTAGCAACCACGCGATAAGTTTGGCCTAATTCAGCTCAGTTACAGCATTTAGAAACTGTGAACGCCGATTTGAATGTTGAAGTTTCATACTCGTCGATTGACGTGTACTCAAGCTACCAGATAGTTATTTTGTAAACTCGGTGGTTCTGGTCTTAACTGGAAATCATTCCCTACTCATTTTAAAAACTGGAAAGTATGACGTTTATAGGAAATGATTACCCTGTTTTCCATTTAACCTACGTCGGTCGTGCCTTAATTTCGACGCGGACGTCGCAGGCAATTTAAAAGGCACCAATAATTTTTAATTACTTTTATTGATTGTTTTCATGTATATCATTATTTTTAGAAAGGTAAATTAAATATTTTTGTTTTCAACAAACGACAGAGGGATTTTCTTTAAAAAAATGTAAGAGATACTCAAATGTAATATAAAAAGTATAAAACAACGTCTTACACGAAAACACACACACACACACACACACACACACACACACACACACACACACACACACACACACGCACACGTGTATATATATATATATATAATTGTTATAACGTATAAACAATTTATACTTATGGTAACACTTGATAATTGTTTATTTTTTCCTTTTTGCTTTCCGTTTTTCTATTTTACACTACACCTGTTACCAACTCCAAATTCGCAAAGCACAATTCTAACATATTCCAAGAAAAATTATTTTTGTTTTCAATTCCTATAGGTTCTGTGAACTTGTTCTACGCTTCGCGTTTCATATTGCTTTTCCCACTTTGTATTTCCATTCCTTCCTATCTAGAATGGGGCAGACCTTTCTTCTCTTTTCTCAGGTAGAAAATCATCTGCATCTGTAGCTAAACTTATTCATCTAGTTGCCCTACATCGATATCGTCGCTCTGTAGTAAATGGACGACTAATTCTAAGTCATTATGATTGTTTAGACCATGTATCTTGCACGTTGCAGACATTAGCAAGAATAGACGGCTTCGTTCGCGTGGCCACCAGGGGATGCAACTACTGAAATTCGCAGCACGTATAACCCAAATTATAGCGTCTTATCAAAAGACCAGCCAAGAGGGTAATACGAGCGGTGGCGTTTAAAGCTCAAAAATCTAAAAACGGTGCGGGAAAAACAGACGGCTGGCGCATTCCGGATGCACGCGACCGACGGAGGTTTAAAAGTATTAAATGTGGAGACATCACATATAGCACGTAAAGCATTCCTAAGTTTTTACAATAACAAAAATCATTTCATAGGACTAGTTCTTTTACTGACCACCGTCTCCCGAACTATACGATTTATAAAACGTATAGAAAAAAGTAGAAGAGAATTTTATAATGATTACAAAGTTTCAAATGCCGTTTCTTTAGTGCAAACGAGTAGCAATTAAGTAGCTACATTCTTGCAACGCAAAAGTCATTTCCCAATAATCAGCAGCTGGCTTACGAGACATAGCACCATTAAATTTTCAGTCTCTAATGAGTAATGGTTTTAATTTAACTTGTTATGCAGCTTAACGCCAAGTCACTTTAAACTGCCAGAAAGTTCGCATTAACGAGTTAAAGCTTTCTGATATAGCAACTGTTCTTTCTCACATAAATTGTAAGAGTGATGAATTGTAAGTGGAATTCAGCTAAGCGTCTCGTTTCTTCTTACTGTAAATAAATATATTATTGTGGTTGTAGAAAGCTTTTTAATATATAGGTAGCTGCAGATTATGACACGTCACGTACTGAGTTCTACTTAGAACTATTTTGACTACCACTGCTTTGGAGGAAGGGGCTAAATGCAGGGTGCAGGCAGACACACCACAAAGATGCCTAAAAAGCTCTAATAGTTCCAGGCTTGAAGACCCTGCTCATTGCCGAGTTGCCTAGCAAGAGTGATGAAAGACCCGTCGATCAAGCAGCTCTCTATTAAAATAGTAGGTAAGAATTTGTCCTTTGAATAAGCATCCGCACGCTCTACCCACTACCGCCAAAAACCGCGAAACGTAAAAATACATCTAAAAGATAAGAAAGAAAACAAAGCGAAAGGGAAATGAAACAAAGGAAATCATGGAAAATGGCAAACCAAATATTCGCCTGGTAATACCTGGAAAGTTCCAAAGTCAGGTTGCGTGATTGTCTGGAATCGAACCTCGTACCTCGTGAATGCGAGCGTTACAGTTTATTTCGGACCCTTGTCGCTCGTTTGGAAGAGAGGTAAATTTGAACGGAGTTTTGTCCTTCTTATAGATGAACAAACCACTGCATTGTGCTAGTTTTGGAAAGCATTTGGGTGTTTAAAGGACAATAACGTTAAAACTGGACAGATTCTATACCGTGCAACTCATGTTTTAATTCCTTCCGGTTTCCTTTTTCATTGTTATTCTTTACTTAGAATGCTACATATGTCTTCATTTTCGACCGATTTGTTTCCGTTTTCAGCACACCCTCATGATTAACTTCTTTATAGAGTTTCAGATAGCCCGTTTTAAGATTTTATAATTAAGTGAATTCATTAATTAGACCTTTTAGCCCCATTTTCATGAAATTAAAAATGCACATGGTTTTTGCTCTTTTTTTTCTAAAGCATAATTTGAATTTTTTAAAGAAAACACACAGTAAATCTAGGTAGATTGTAATAAAGGCGAAATAAGATCCTTAAGAGTATTCAAAAACCTTTTTACATGTGACACATTTTAATTAACACAATTTAATTAAATCCAGAACAAAAGCACAGCTCTGAACCAATGCTTACACAAGATGGAAATTTTGTATATGATGGCTATATTATATTATCACACTGTGATAAAAATGTCAGGTCGCTAAAATGGAAATTGGGCATTGTTTGTTTTTTCATAGTTCCAATGGCTTAAGAGTTATTAGAGTCGCTATTAACTTAGGGTATGAAATGGAGAAATACTGTGAGTTATCCATTCAATATTTCTTTTCCTATACCATTTTAATGGTTTAATTTGGTAAAATATGCGGTAAAACGCAAGTCCAACGATGTGAAGTTTAGTTGTTATACAACGAGTAGACAGACATGGTCAACAAAAAGCTATAAGAGAACACACTGCCTCTTCCTTCCGCCCCAGAACAGAGTGTTTACCCAATTAGCCCGGCTCCCCTAAAACTTGCAAATTGAGCTCCCACGTATTCCCCTTTGTGGCGGGTGACAGAACTTGAGTCGACTTTGTGCCGGGATGGGCCTTTTTATTTTATTATTACATCCCACATGACACCTTGGCTAACGGGTACACGAGAACTTTGTAACTGGATGCCCGTTGAGTTCTCGCCTTGCCTGTCTAATGCTGGTATCACATTGAGGCTACCCCTTCGCACACCAGGGCCAGACTCCGGCAGACGGTGTTACAGAATTGCATCATAAGTAGAGCTCAGCACTTGCCTGATTACCTATTCTGTTCCCATGTGTAGTACTGTAGGTTTTGTATTCATAAATGTTTCATGCTTAGAGGAGTAAAATATACTCATTTGAATAGCATCTGTAATTGCAAATGTTTATATCATGATCCTTTTTGTAGCGTGACAGCCTTAGGCTTTTGCTGATCAGAAGTTTTAACAACGTTTGACTTTCGCAACTTCATTATTTTATTAGTAATAATTATTAATATTATTTATTACTGTGAAATTACATTAATATTAGGATAAAATTAATTGCTTGCGCTCTGAGGCAATGTGCCGTTGTCACAACAATAAATAGATTTGTAATATTCTGATTTCTGTTCTGACATCTACATGTTTTGGAGCGTTGATTTCTATTATGCTTTTTAACTTGTATAGACCATTCACAGGGTTTTATTATATTTTTCTCTTTGAACGTTTAAATTAGTTTATATTGAAGATTTTGTTCTTCTAACTTATGTTAGCATGTTCACACTACAGCCACACTTAACAGACATTGGACCTCTGGATGAGAAGTTAGCTTGCTGATCATTCGATCATCACATTTTTCCATGTAATAACAGGTACTTAATGTAATAAAATGTTCAGCATATACTTAACTAGATCCGTCACAAAGCGATTGGTTTACGACCGGAAAATAGATAACTTTAAGCTATTACCTTGCCAATTTATACTATGGTATACTGTGTTCTAACTCCCTCGTGGGCACAAATACTACTAGCCTACAAAGACTAGGAAATTTATGAAATTTGTCGGCCACGATCTAGTGGGTTTGAAAATTTGCTATTTTTCATAGGGCTGTGCTTGACATCTTCAAAGGCTATTTCTTCCCGTACTGGATTTAACGCTTAGAAATTCCAATGCCAGATACTAACAAACCAACATGGAGTTTAAAACGCCTTCAGTAAAAGTGTGTAAACTTCAGAGTGTAAAACTATCTGAAAACTAATAATTGGGTTTGTCATAAATAGGGGGCAGATTTTGCCCTACCTATTTTATTCCTTGGTTCAGAAACGCAGGCTCTTATTATAAGCATGTTTCCTACAATTACTAGGCTAATTTCTTAGTTTTATAGTGCTTATAAATTCCTATTTCATACGCTTGTGCCTATTTCGCTTATTAGTAACTAAAACTGCCTTTTTAGCCAGTTTCTTCTGCTTGTAATTTGTGACAACTTATTTGTTGGGTTCAGCGTGAACTTTTCGGGGAAGAGAAATTTCTTACTGCTGCAAATTGGATATACAAAAAGGGGTTTAGTCAGGTAGGTATCGGCCTTACAGACGTGTCACAATGCTCTAATAACGTCATGGAAAAATCCTAGAATTCGCTCAAGGACGAGTAGCAAACACCAACTAAATGGCATTTTAACGTATTGACAAATGACCAGCCTTTATTTGGGAATGGAAAGCCCATTCTGTAAGCAGGTTTCAAGTGCACACATAGATCAGTTTCCTACGCAAATATGCCAAAAGAGAGAAGCAGCAGGAGTGTACTTCTTAAACGGTGGATAAATGGTGATCCATCGTTCAGCACAGGTGGAAAGTAATTTATTGTCAGCCTGTGTGTAACAGGTGAGTTTAATCATTCATGTTTCTGTTATTACTATATTGTCTTAGTTTCAAAAACCTTGTAAAAATCAGCCCCGGTAGCAGCAAAGTAAAACACTAATTTGCTTAATGTGCAACTTTCTGGATCACATGATACGACTTTACATTGATATTTAGCTTAAAGCATGTCTGAGTCGTTAAATAAGCCCGTCTAATGCATTTCTTCTTGATTAGAATATTATTTATTTGAATCTTATAGATATAGCTTTGCAAACTCAGTGTACTAGATTTCAGAATTCTGTTACGCGTATTCTTTTGGCATTTTCAATGCAGTAACATAACATTTTTGTGCTGATATAAAGGTTTATTTCATGAGCTAATAGCAATACTTGGGGGAAGGATTATTAATGAAATTATTGATGGTGGTCAATTGTTAACAATCATATCAGATCACAATCAGTACCACTGGTAAGCAGGAATTTACTCCCGTAAGATTTCTTTTACATGTGTGTAAATCTACTGACACGAAGCTGTTGTTTTACCCAATCTTAAAATCACCACTCTGAGACTGTTCAAGTTACAACTTCAAGTTGTAAGGCCAACGCTTGACTAGCTGGGCTAAAGAGGCTAAGATTATATATATATATATATGAAAAAATTGTGATTTTATCATGCTTAGGTTTTTCTACATGTATTTCAAAGAATGATGAAATCGATTGTTTGGAGACTCCCAGTGTTGTTTGCAACATTGAAAATGAAACTGCAGACCAATACATCTTAATATTTTGTGTAAAATTTTACAAAAATGTCGTTATGAAAGTAGGCAGGAGAATTATTTTCACAATGCCGTAATTGCTGTAATTGAATGAACGGAAAACTCTTACTAAAAGCTATGCTTCATTTGTTCTTAGTCGACAATGGGGCATTCCGAGTTTTTATTACAAAAACTACGATTCTGTAGCTCTAGCTTTTAATTAACCTTTCTTCTGTGTTTGTATCTTTCTGACACATCGTGACATCATTTTAAGTGATATTAAGATTGCTGTAATGAACTTCTGAATATATCTTTCCAAAAATCGTTTCTATTAAGGAGGCACATCTGCGCAAATTGGCCCAAAACTTACAATCCCAAATTTAGCTTTTTTGTCTTAAAATTAATATAGACATACTCCAATAATAAAATGCTTTATTATCTAGCGGCACTACAGGAAACTCACATGGCTAATTAAATAACCCTACACCTGTATGGTAGCTGCTATTACGTAATTTTAACCTCAAATTACTCAGATTCCATATTTTATACATTTTCCTAACTTCAAAATTTTCCACAGAATGCAGTCTTCAATTAATCTAAACATGTCTGTAAGGGTAACTGCATATTAAGTGTGTTCACTTACATTTGTTGTGTCTTTGTTATTTGTATTGAAAAGGATTATAATGCTTACTTCTTACTGAAAACGCTTAGGGAATTAAAATTTGTTAAATAGGTATGATTATTTTTCCCCTTCGTTGAAATGGCGAAGACAAATATTTCACATAGGTCATTAATAGGTTAAAATGCGTACAGAAACTTATACCCCAAGCATTAAATTTTAAAATTACAATATGTGGGACATTTTGAAACTTGCCTGTAATTTGGACATAAACTGTTAATTCCTCAGAAACTATTGTAACCAGAAAGCTGAAACTTCGTATTATTCCATTCTTGATCGATCACAAAAATAAATGGTATAAATTTGAAACAAGTCTAACAACAGCTTCAGATATTTCAATTTCCAACCTTAAGCTTCCCCCACCAAAAAGACCATGTTTTCGTTTTTTGACATAGTTAATTACTTCACACCTTTCTGCACATCATTGTTCTTACTTAGTGAAATGGATCTATATGTATTTTAATAATAAGATAATATCTGTTATTTTAACTTGCAGTGGAGACATTTATGAAATGTAGAATAAATGTAGAACTATTTCGCCTAGGGAACCGAAAAATAGTATGTTTTTTAGCGAATTTGATGCAGCATATGTTGCGATGATTGTCATTTTGTTATCTGTATGATCGTTATTAATTTATGTTCGTTGTTCATTGGTTTGATATTTGCACATGGAAAATATAGAGCTGCTTTTATCAGAAGATATTTTCAAAAAGTTTTTCTGTTATCTTCTCAGAAACTAGTGGAGATAAAGATATAAAACATTCACAGATTGTCAGTAAAGTTGTGGAACTAGGAAAACAAGTGTATACCTTTATGAGAAGAACGTTAGGACTGGTTTTATATTAAAACTAAAGTGAAAAATAATGAATAAAATGAAAATTATAAATCATGTTGCACTGTAAATAACAGTATAATAAACTGTACTATTAGTTATAGTGCATTTTAAGAGCCATTTTACTAAAACTGGCATCCAGCCTGATTTACGGAAATGTGGTCTTTTGCGCCTGATATGGACTTGTTAGGTTTTCAGGATATCCCTGTAGTATTGTCCAGTTACTGATGTGTGTGCAGCTACAACATGCTGAAAAACCGTTCCATGAATATCAAACAATGAGATGACCATAACTTTCACAGCAGAAGCAACCATTTTTGCTTTCTTAGAAGTTGGAAATGAGGAAGGTTTCCACACTGAGCTTTCCTGTTTGCTCTTAGCATCAAAATGATGTAGCAGTGATTACGTTTGAAAGAAACTCCGCATCTTCCTCTAACATTAACTTTAACAGCATGCACACCTGCATGCGAGTGTACTTTTGTTCTTGGAACCCATCGCACACAAACACGTCTCATGTGTAACATTTCTGTCACCAACGTGTGGGTGGCGCCCAATGAAATGTACAGTATTTCAGAAATTGATCTTAAGGTAATTCGTCGATCGTCTCTCACAATGGTAGCAGCAGTGTTGATGTTTTCTTCCGTCAGAGCAGTAACTGGAGCACCGGGTCCACCTTGCTTTGAAATTGATTGTCTCCCCTCTTTAAACAGTTTAAACCGCTTTCGAGCTGAGCTGTAGGGAAGAACAGACTCTCCAGATGCCTCCTGTAACATTGTATTGGCCTCAACTGAAGATTTGTTGAGACGAAAGCAGCATTTCAAAGCCGCATATTGTTCCTCGCGTGCTACATCCATTGCAGCGGTAGGCGATACTGAACATGTCTGAACTTGCCTGGTTCTCACAGGCGGGCACCAGGAGTAGAGTACCAACAAATAAGCTACTACGGCGTGTTTGTTTCACATTAAGCTAACAGAATACAATGAGATTGAACAGTCCTCGTATATGAACTTAAAACTGTTTGAATATTTCAGTTTATATCAATGAAACTTCTTCTTCTACTTCATGCTGTTTTTCTTTTTCTTCTTTCTTTTGCCTATTAAAGTTTCTTAATTCAGAGATCCGTGTAGAAATCCAGGCAGAGTTGTAGGAATGTTTCTTGATGAAAGCTATTCTCCATTCTTCCTAGAGTCTAGATGATCGAGTTGGAAGATTAAATGTGTGAGGGTGAGCATGCGCATGCTTGCGCTTGTTCATGCACGCATGCGTGTGTATGAACATAATATTTATAAAAAAATTTCCAATGAAAAACAAAATTAATTCAGAGGTTACCGAAAAATAACATTGCAAATAGGCTCTTATTCCAAAATCAATACCCCCATTATGACCCTCATATATTATAAGTGGTATATAAATGTAACAAAAAGGATAGAAAAATGGGTACTACTGGGTGCTTATATTATAGGAGGCTAGAAAAATAGCTACCCTACAGTTATACTTATTAACCGAAAACAGAGAAATCTAGCATGTTTCTACTTGCTTTAAATGTGAATTTGTAATGTAAAATACTGACGCTGCTGACAGTGAAGTAAACTAGGTTATCAATAATAACTAAACACTAGTAACACAACTTCACTTATTGATTACTAGTGTTACTAGTGTTTAGTTATTAGTGAATCTGTAAATTAATCGCCCTCACATATGAAAGCATTCCTCTTAGTGTAACATTAAATAGTAATAATGATTTTATTCAAGAATGGAGGAAACAATGCACAAATTTTGCCTTATTTTTCAGGTGAGTAGTACATTTCCTTATATTTGAAGATTTACTATTACATAAAATTCCGCCTCGGTAGCGATGCTAAGCCTTTTGCGAGAATCGCAGAATGCAGAGAGAGGGCACCAGGATCACTTCACAAATTTAAGGTTTCAGATCTTTTGTGGTACCATAAGGGAAGCTATAGAAATTCCTGTTCTGTGAATCGGATTATGTGTTAATATCTATGGAAAATTACAAAGACGTTCTTTGACAAAAAGGTATACTGCCTTATTGTTCTCTCATATTCCTATTCTGTCTTGAGTTCCACTACGAAAATTGACGGCTGGAATTGTCAGTTGCAGTATTAGTATTAAATCATTAAAACAAACTAATGTAAACAGAAGTAATATCGTTAGTATGAGGTTTGTAAGAATTAAGTATATGCTTAGCATTACTGTTGCTATTTTTGTATACCGTGCTGAAGGTATAATCTGCTTTGAAAAAAATTATGATGTTATATACACATTACTTTCACTTTTTAAGAACAGATGTTGTTTATCTACTTACTTCATGTTAATCTAGATAATTCGAAGGCCTTGTTTTATTATAATTAATTTATAAGTAAATAAAATAGGTTTAAGAAATGTTCGATCTTTTAAAAGGGGGTTGCCATATATTTATCAATATAAAATATTTCGGGAACATGTTTACAGATCTAAGACTAAAAATAGTTCACATGAACATGTACCTGAAAAATCATTATTATCCAGTTTCAAGTCTACATTGAAGCTTAGGAAATTTCTGGAATCTTACTGCTTTGAGGTAAGCTTGAAGCATGAATTCCATGTTATCTATTGCTCTGTTGCAAATTCCTGCAGTGTTTCGTATTTGGTCAAATATAGAGAGCATACGCTGCACCCAGTACAGGATACCACGTAAACAAGTATAAGGTTTCTCAGGCAAAGAAATCCATTAAATTCTGGTCAGGAGATGGTGCGTGCAGTAAATGCTTCTCCAAAAATACATAAAGAAAATAATGCTTGCTCGAGGAATTGTGTAATATTCCATTGAAGTGAGCTGATTCACAATACTGTCAAAACCACTAAATTTCTGGATATCATTCAGATGAAATCATTAAGTGAAGCAACATATATTTGAGAAATCATAGCTATGTTTCTTTATTCAGTGTGGAAAAATAGGGACTAATTAATTAATTATGAATGATTTTACATAAAGCTCTGTTGATGCCTATCCTATGTACTTAATTGGGCTGACTTAATAATAAGTAATTTATTTCCTTTTACATCAACAAATGGAAATACAAATCAAGAGTATAATTATAAAATACATATTGAAATATGCCATATATTCCTAAATCCTGAAAATCCTATCATATTATCATTTTGCCCACCATACACCTAACATACACCTAACCCTATGTTTTTGTGTATTGGAGGCCCTCTGCTCCTTTTTACACTTTTTTCCATTTCACCTATCTCACTCTACATTTTTCTCTTAATTTAATAATAAGTAAAGAGTCATGATGGATTTCAAAGGAATGTTGGTTCTTTGTTACATCGCGTGCAGCTGCAGTTGAGTCAAATAGCAGTTTGGGTTAATAGTTGTTTTAACAAAAGAAACGTAAGAAACAGTGTCCTTAGCAGATTTCTAAAGGGTAGTACTTGAGTCCGTTTGAATAGGCGTTCTTCAGACCCTTAATAATGGCATGAAGGTAATCACAATGGTCAAAATTGTTACAAAGGGTATCTTTGTGTGAAAAGAGGGCTTCCAGAAAGTGAAAGCTACACACCCACGCACAGCTGTGAGGACAGTTCGTGGCTGGGAGCCAATTAGGGAAGTCCACTTCCTCTGTATTGGTCGAGGGCAGACCAGAAGTGGTGAGAGATGATATTTGTCGGTTTATATGTACGTGAAGAACGAATTAATTTTATCGAGTAATAAGCATTCTACCATCAGTCTCTCTGAACAGTGATATATTGGTAACCCTTGGTCGGCAACTTCAAGTTTGATGTTCTGATAGAAGAAGCAGTCATTAAACCAGTCTGATACGGGCATTCCAGTGTCATTAAAACTATCCTTCACATACATGCTCACGCATACCCTGTGAGAAACCTCATTGATTTACCCTGAGCTAAACAAAATTTTATCAAACTGTCTCCTCCACGTGGAACTATTTGCGTGCCAACAATATTGTATCAACTGTACCATTAAACAATAGCAAATAATATTAATGAGATTATATAAATTATATATAATAATATATAATCATATGTATGATTAATTATATATATTAATTTAGTATAATTTTAAATTGTTTTATACAAGAGCAACGTTTATTAAACTCTATGCTTTTATAGATCTACAAAATTTGTATGTGAAGTTTTGGTCCAGCTACACCAAAGTTATCAAGAATGAAGAGGACATCAGGGTATGTTGCCAGAAAATTTAAAATGTACACTTTATTTGTCTTACAAATAAAGGATAAGTCAAATGTTGGTTGCGACTGCATAAATTTCGTATGCGTACGCAGGTAGCAGTTGCAATTGGCGGTAAGTGGAGAACAGAAGTCGTTCTGTTTGCTTGATTACCATATAAACAACTCTGTGATTAATATTCAACGGCATTTCCGTACCAAGTATGAAACAGACCCACCTACTGAAAAGGCCAATCGTAAGTGGAGATACGAGTCGAATATGTAAGCAAAGATGGGCTGACCGCCCTTCGACTAGGGAAGAGACAGTGGAGTTTGTACGCGCATGTTTCGTGCGGAGTTCACAGAAGTAACCTACCCGGCAGCGAGAAAACTTCCACAGAAAACTATATGGTGATTCTGAGAAAACATTTACATTCGAAATCCTACAGCTTACAACTGCTGCATTCCTTAAAAGCCACTAATTATGGTGTTCGAGCATTCTTCTATGCTGATTTTCTCACATTAATGGAAGAGAATAGGTTCTTCGAAAGGGTGATTTTCAGTGATGAAGCTACTTTTTAACTTTCCTGGAGTGTGAATGGATACAACGTAAGATCTGCGGCAATGCTAATGCCAATAAAGTTGTGAAACATCAACGTAATTTTTCCAAAATATTTTGTCATTTCCTATGAAAATGTTTATTGGCCCCTTTTCTTATTTTAACTAACTGTGACAGGATTTGCTTTTCTTAATATGTTGTAGTAATGGTTCTTTCCAAGCTCGAAGAGCAGATTACAGACTCCATTTTTCAACTGGATGACATGCCTCCGCATTAACGTCACAGGAACCATCTCAGTGACGTATTAAAACAGCGATGGATACTCCTGGCATTTCCGGCGGTTGGTTGGCCACCTCGTAGTTCCAAAATGAACACGTTATTGAGTTATTTAAATAACCATGTATACATACAAACAATTGCAACAACATTGGCTAACCTTCGTGCTCACATCACAGCAGCTATTGCAGAGACTGGCCACAACGTACTAACAAGGTTTGGGCAGGAGTTAGTCTGCAGGCTTGATGTGTGTCATGTTAAGTATGGTGCTTACAAATCACATTGCTGACATGATTGAAAACGAGGTTGAGAATTTACCCATTTTAGCATATGTCTTACATTTTAATATTTTCTTTATATTTCACAGAATAAAGTCATGAAATCGGATCATCATTTCGACTTAACCTATATACTAAACGTTTGGTATTTTAATTCAAGTCATTAAGCGGTGTTTTGCAAAGTACAAATAAAGGAAAATTTTGCTTCTAAATAGTAGTTTGTTTGTAGGATTGTCTACAAAATTTCGTGTCGCAATCTTGCAAGAGTTGAAAATATCAATTTCGGTCTTTAACCGAATGTTTCTGTTTAAATAATTATGTTCAAAGACACACATGCACAGGGGTCTGTTTTCTTAAAATGGTATAAGATGGTTTCAAAACCTAAAATTCTGGTGAAAATTTTGTATCGAAATTTTGGATGAAGCTCAATACTTCATCTATAGTTAAGAAGAGTTCAGTGAGTAAACAGGACTGAAATTGACTGATATGAATATGAACATTCTCTAATGATCTATAAGTTTTATCGGTTTTAGAAATATTTTAGAGCCTATGCATTTCCCGAAGAATAGAGAAGTAGATTGTTTAAATAATTAACCAAATTGGTGAGTGGGTATGAGATTATTCTAAATTCATATTGAGGAATTAAACCTTTCAGAAATAATCCTTTTAAATACAACTCCTGTGTATGGGTGTTTTAATTAATTAGGGTCAACTTCAATGCCACGGCCGGGTTTTGAAGCATGGAACTCCTGGTTTCCGTGCAGTTGCTCTAACCCCTTGAGCTACCGTGGCCAACATGACGACCCATGTTCACATACAGGAGTTGTATTTAAAAGTATTAATTCTGAATGGATTAATTCCTCAATATAAATTTAACATTACGAGTTGAATGATAAAAATCCTGGTATTTAAGTACTTAGTAAGTCACCACAAAAGTGTATCTCGAATATGAGAACATTAAGTAGTTTACAGGGAAAATATAATGAGTTAATTGGAGAGTTTAATGTTGCTTCGGCATTGTGGCCATGGTAGCTCAAGGGGTTAGAGCGACTGGATGGAAACCCGAGACCTCAGCTACATTTATCATATTCTTTAACTAATTCATAGCTTTATACCTACTTTTGTAATGCTAGTCACTATAAATGCGCCTGCAGGAAAGGTTTATATTTTTAATTTCATCACAATCCCACTCCACAATACATACAAATCGAGATAAGCGACTCTCACTTAATGGACAAATGATTTCTTTCAATTCATCAACTTGAATTGCTTCATCTATGCTGGTGAATGTATTCAGTTAAATAAAGGGCAATTCAGACAGAGCTATAGATATCGAGCTTATCGGAGAATACCGCGTTAACCCCAATTGCCGGAGGGAGCTTGTTTAACAGCTCCTGCCGTATTCAAAATCCAATTTTATTTACACGATGTTAACTTGTACCAAACTTTCTCTTATAACTTAGAGACTATTGAATGGCTGTAAAACTGTTTTGCTCCAAGGAACAAGGATATCCCCTTTGCATTAGTTGTTTGTGTGTGTAAGGCTGCCCTCAGGGGCCGGAAAGGGGGATTGTTAATGTTCATAATGAAAACAGAGGTCCTTTCTCGAGAGTACCATCCTGTTTGTATGGCTGCTGCAGCTCATCTTCATCAGCTTATTACTGGGTCATTCCTATTATTCTTCAGGTTTTTGTACCTAGCAAGGGCTCCTGACAATCTCATAAAGTTTTCATTACGTCCTGAGTAATGAATTATGAATCCTCTACAATATAGCTATTTTTTCTTTCAGTACAAAAGGTATGCACTGCTCAACACTTAGTTTCCTTATACCATTTTATGCAGGTATCTGGGTTATATGTAGTAAACAGAGAACATGGGCATGGAGAAGGGAGAAGTGTAATTAAGTAATTCCGAAATTATTGAAATTACATATCAATTTTCATCTGGTGTACGTTCTGTTCACTAAAGTTTTGACCGGATAAAGAATATGTCTGTGGGCATCATGCTGCCTTGTTTGAAAAACAGGTTCTTCTCGACAAAACTATTTTGGCATATATGTGTCAGATACGATAGGTTTGAGCAACTCTCATTAATTCCCTTGATTAAAACATGTCAGGTATAGTTGCATACATTTATATGAGTACTGTGACTTTGTGGGTTCGTAGAATTAAAAGGCTGAGTTCTATAAATTAAAAATCTCCTTTATTTTCGTTGAAATACACTGTTCAATTATCACGTAACATCACACCACATGTCTTCCAAGACCGATGACAATAACAACAGTGACAGCAGATTAGCTATCGTTACAATAACACTTCCAGCTGTCTCTCAATTCACACACAACTCTTGTTACACAAACAACTCACTGTTTTACAATTGACTTTGCAAGCCGTTACGTCCTTAAATACCTAATTCGTAACTCTAGATTGTTCTACAATAAGCCAGAAACCGAAGAATCTCTATCAGTCCAGAAACTTCCTGAAGAATAAAGAAACCAAACTAACTTAATCTATGCCGGCGAGTCTTTTACCTCAGTTACTCCTGCATGCCGGCGCTTGTTTACAATAGCCGCGCTATTATTAACGGCTTAGCAAGGCTCATTATTACCATGAAACTTTATTCGCCGACTGTTTTCTTATTTGTGCCGAAACTTTAATGCCTGTTGCCGTGACAACACAGTGGATAGTATTTATTTATTCCCGTAGCTGTTCGGCTAATTTTTATTAGTCTGCAATATGATAAATAAATACAAACCAACGAATAAATAATTTGCAAACAGAGAACAGCGTGCAAACTGGTAGTGCTACAGCTAACTGAGTGCTGCTGTCGAATAACGTGACAAGCAGGTTAAACCGCATACATAGGTAATTGGTCTTTGTGTTTGTACTCGACCTCGGCAGCTATATTCCATGTTTCTCGTACTCTGCCACAGAATCTACACAGAACCACATGGAATTCGATCAGTATGCCAGATCCCTCTGTGCCCTCGCTCGCTTCAGAATCAAATTGTTCTTAGTCCTTCTATAGGCATCAAGTACACCCTGCTCCAAATCTCATTGCATGACAGAATTAAGATTATCTCCCTACGCTACCGTAAAAAAACGCTATCGCCAGTAAACAAGAAGGGCCTCCACTGAAGTTTGAGTTATTCAGCTATTTACTCAATATTAAGGTTAACGCTAATATGCTCATTAGTTCATTATAAAATATCAGGCATAACCAAAGGAATTAGTTCCGCCTAGGTTTGCAAATGAAGGTTAGGTGATTTCACGTGTTTGGGCTCTGCATCGCTTGATAATACGATGTCTACAAATACAAAATTCCATCTGGTATAAGTTAAGGTCATGCATTGTTCCTATTTTAAATCCTATCGTTTATAACTATTTGATCCAAGCTGTTCTAGCAGCATAGTGCACAATATCACTGCTTCAGCTTTGATTCGTTTTGATAGCAATAAAGAGAGAAATGGTAGTGAGCGTTTAAAACGTCTGTATGAAAACAAGTATAGCATTAATTTAGGAATAATAAGCGGAACGAAGCTTTCATATAATACTTCGGGACCTCCCATAGCTGATTTGAAACTTTCCAATATTAAATCTACAAAACATACCTTAAACTACGGGAAATTATTACATGAAGTAATAATAGCACGCTAGTAAAATTGTGTTACATACACAAAGAGCTTGGAGATAAGGAGTATGCCGTAACAAATAAAGATAGCGCGAGATAAAAGACCTGCTGGCACAGATAGCGTTACGCTTCTGGAAGGTGATAGAACATTCGATTCCTGTTTGGTCCATAAATCTCTCGAAATTATCAATGAGGTATTTAAGGGAGCGACGACTCGCAAATAGGAGGAGCAGTAAACAGTTTTAAAGACATGTAAGAAGAGCGTTGTAAACAATGGAAGTTGAGTAAGCTGTTTGTTATTGTCATCAACCTTGGTTTTGTAGATTGCGATATGTGATGTAATTCTGCTGCTACGCAGTGTGTTTCTACGGAAATAAAGAACATTTGGAATTTCGGCAAACTGGACGAACCCACAAAGTCACAATATAGTGCAATCCATATAAACCTGAAACCTTCCAGAAGTCCAGAGGTAGTCCTAGTCGGGCGGAGCTATTTTTCTTATTCCCCGTCCGGGTATCTTATGCCGCAGTACCTAGCCGCTTTGCGGGTTAACCTGCGAAATGAGCTAATTGGTTTCGTGTTCTGCTGGGGTGTTTTAGGAAATTTGGAAAGGGATACCTTTGCTTAATACTCGTAGGCAGCTGCACTTAATCGTTCCCCCGATTTGGGAGACACGATTTAAGTTTTTGCTCCGTTTCGGTTACGGGTTGTGTATCGCTTGATCCATCAGGCGTAAAAATTGGTCCCAGAGACATCTGGGGTTTTTCTTGGGTTAACCAAGGGGACCCAAGACGTCTCTTGGTAGTCTGAAGGATGGCAAGCGTCTTTGATCCCTCTGGTCATACCTGCCCAGGGAGTTGAAGATGTTTGAAGTGTCCTCCACCAGCATCTATGGAGCGTTGGTCCTATTTTCTTTGATATGACTATAAACACTGAGGTCTATATGGGTATCTTCAAGACATTTTGGAGCAGCTGGATGATATCGAATTGACAGAAGGTTATTTCCAGCCAAATGGAGCAACGTGCTATAAATTTAATGACACCATGGAACTTGTAACCAGTTTCTTTGATAATCGAATAATCTCAAAAGATCTCTGGCCCCCCAGATGCCCTGACCTAACCTCACCGGATGTTTTCTTGTGGAGGTATCTAAAATAGTGTGTACAAGAACAGGCCATGGCCAATTGATGTCCTCAAGGAATCCATTCGAACCGAAATAAGTAACATTGGCGAGGATATTCTGATTAAAGCTTCAGAGAATAGGGTGTGACGAGTGCAAACAGTGTAGATGCTGGTGGAGGACACTTCCAACCTTTTCTCTGAGATGTAAATAGTGTAATGTAAGCTCCCAATTGTGTGCTATATTCTCTCAAAGCTGTACGTATGTCCTATTATTGGTTCAAAATAATGGCCCACTGCAGTGGTTCAGGTTTATATGGACCACACTATACTTTCCTATTATTTCTTGTTTGGGCTAAAAATATGAAGAACGTTGAATAAACATGGGACATTATGAAATATATTTAATTCTAGAATAAGTAGCGAATGTTTCTTAATATTCATTCGCTATTCCTTGAAAAAAACATATACCTTAATATACGTAGGAAACAGTGATCTCTTCCCAAGCGACCGCAAAATGAGATTGTGGTGGACAACATGGTGCTGGGGCGCGTTTTCTCCGGGATCTCTGGTTTCCCCCGCCGTCTCATTCCACCGGCGCTCCATCTGCATCTCATGTATCATCAATCTCATCGTTGCACTGCCATATGTAGTAAAAGCGGGCGTTAAACACTACACATCTACACAGCGAACTCGACTCATTTCTCACTGCAACTTTAAGGCTATTTGCCTATTAAATATATTTAAAGAAGCAAATTCCAATAGAAGATGGGATGTTGCAATATGACCTTACAACATAAAGCAAAATGAATAAAATAAATTAGGTAAAAGGTGTAAGGCATTTAATAGTTTTACATTTATGAAATTATATTTACATCTATAATAAAAGTAATTCCTCTATTTCAAAGCAGCCAAATGGATTATAGGTTAATATCACTCAGACTTGTGGTGGGGAAACTGGAGTGCTAAATAAGCAGGCTTATGGTTGCAGAGTTTTGAATTCTCGATTGGGAGCAGATAAAGCTCCTTCACAAACGTCATCAAATCGTTTTAACGGCTATGCATTTTAAAGCATGTTTGGGAGTTCTACGGAAATATAAATCTTTAATTTACAATCTGGGCTATAACGAAGTTTATAGTTTACAGCTCCACCACCGGCGTGCTTCTCTTTGGTTTAACCTACAGTGACATAACTGCGAATGTACTGAATACCCACATTTAAGAATATTGCTATTTATTCTTCAATATTTTTCTGCACAGAACCTGTTATTCGTAAATTGTATAGCAAAACATGATAAATGTAGTTAGCCAGATATAATAGTTCACGGTTAGTCCGAGAGAGGAATATCACCATACACACAAATCTGAGGAGCAAGTTTACAGAGATCTGAAGGTTTTATGTAGTTTATATATTAAAAATAACTTGAAACCCGATAAATGAATTCAAATATATGGGTTATATTTACTTGAATTTCTGTTATGTTGTTTATTTTCATTTCTCACACATGTTTCTTCCAAAGGTTACTCTGTTTTCTATTTTCATGTTACAGTAGATATATATTTGTAATGATTCTTTTCCTATATATTTCTGAAAGACTAGACTATTTTACTATGGAATATTCACACTTCATATAAATTTGTAGGCCCTGTAACCAATAAAAAGTGACTGGAATGACCGCACTGATTGCACTATCTATGAAGTTAGTGAACATCAAACGCAGTTATTATGAATCTGGGACATAAAGTCATCATTATTCATTGACTACATGTTGAAAGCATTATCTTTGCCCGTTATCTTATGGCGTCATTGTCATCAGGAGACAAGTACCATGTACTAACGAAGCAGATGCATTTACTATGCTGCAGATATTACTATTTTTATGCACCACATGTTTCTTCGAAACACTCCAGCATATTGACTTAGTACACGCTCACCTACACAAGGCCGTATTCGTAATCACTTTGGTCTAGACTATCTTCCGACCAACTTGTTGCGGGGTAAACGCGGTCTACCTTTTTGGTATTCATAGACGATAAAAAGTTTCGGACCAAGTAAAACCATTGACAAGCACGGAACAAATGTTAAACGACTTTGAAAGGTTCTTCTGCGCATGCGTGAGTTTCGCAGAGTGCTAAAGCACAGTGCACCTATAAGTTTATAAATCTCTGTGGTAGTTTCACAGCTGTTTCTTAATCATACTTACGGTTGCTGCTGCTGTTTGAGGTTCGGTAAGGAAGTTTGGTGTGCTGTGAATATGAATAATATGAAGAAGCGTAGTATCAGTTGGTCATAGGAAGAACATCATGAACATTATAGAAAATAAATCCGTGTCGACGAATAAAAATGTGAGAAAGGAGGAGGCATGGAGGGAAATTTATAACGAGTTTGCTGATAATGCGGCTTATTAATGCCTGACTAATATCGTGCAGGTTGGCAGTGTTGTCTTGATTCCTCCTCTTGCATAATACCGAAGTGCTGTTAGGATTTGAGTATCACTTGAGATACTCAGATCTCGGTTATCGTCCCTGACCTCCAGGTTAGGACGAATTATTTCTATCAGCTTCTGGTGTTCGCTTTACTAAACCTGTGTTTGCTTTGGAAGTTTAGTTCGTCGTACTTCGCAATTACTTCTGTTCTTGGTAGATAAGTTATCTTCCGACTTATTTCAAGAATTCGACACACTACAGCTACATTCACTGTCGTCCATGTTGAAAAGATATTCCGCCTTTGATCTATCCCTCCGAAGTGGACCAAAATTTGAGCCGGACCAGCGTGTTTGGCCCCGGACTAACGCAAATCCCGGCTTATGAATAAGAAAATCGATGGTCCACCGTTAGTCTACGGGAAGTAGCAAGTTGGTCCACACCAAGTCAGACTATGAATACGGCCGTTACATAATAGCCAGCACTACTGTCCTCTGCCTACTACAGACACAGAATTAAAGAGAAAGCTCTTCCAAAATGGACGCATCTCAATTTCAAATTAATTAGCATTTTACTCCTACACCATAGATGATAACTCTGCAAGATGCATTTCTTGGATGGTCCAGGAACAAGTATGAGGTGTGGCCTAATAGTATGCGTCTGACCTCATGAATACTTAACGTTTAACATTTTTTCTCTTCATTCTAAGATACATAGTTTGAGTCTCGAGAAGACCGAAAGCAGCAAAATAGGTTTCACATGTGTGAAACAGACTAGCAGACTAGCAGACTAGCCGAGACAAGGATACAAGTGGAGCATGTATGTAATATAAACCATTTGGAAATTCAAGTACGAGAATTCTGGTGGTAGCTATGTTGGAAAATAGCTGAAACTTTGCTGTACCTGGTGATCTATATAAGAGAGCTGTTCAATAAAGAATGATCATAATTTTTTCGGACATAATTTTGCGCAATAGAATTCAATCTTATTATATTCTGTTAGCTTAATGTGAAACAAACACGCCGTAGTAGTTTCATTGTTGGTACTCCTGGTTCCCACCTGTGAGAACCACGCAAGTTCAGACATGTACAGTATCACCTACCACTGCAATGGAGGTAATATGCAGTTAAAGTTGATGTTAGAGGAAGATCCGGAGTTTCTTTCAAACACAATCACTGCTGATGAAACTTGGCTACATCATTTTGATCCTGAGAGCAAACAGCAAAGCTCAATGTGAAAATCTCCTTCATCACCAACCCCCAAAAATGCAAAAGCGGTTGCTTATTCTGGAAAAGCTATGGTCATCTCATTCTTCGATATTCAAGGAATGGTTTATCAGCATGTTGTACCTGCACACACATCAGTAACTGGACAATACTACAGGGATGTCTTGAAAACATTGCATGTCCATATCAGGCGCAAAAGACCACACTTGCCTGAAGCAGGCTGGATGCTGCATCACGATAATGCGCGGCCGCATATTGCCAATGTTGTTGCTGAATATCTTGCAAAAATCAACGTGAAGTGCATCCCTCGCCCTCTCTATAGTCCGGATTTAGCCCCATATGACCTTTTTCTATTCCCTAACTTGAAGAAACGTCATCGTGTGAGGCATTATCCATCCTCAGAGGCAGTGGTGAAGGCTGCGAAGGTGATTTTGAAGGATCTCTCAAAATGGTTTCTAGCATGTCTTTGAAGTTTGGCAGAAACGCTGGGACAAGTGCATCGCATTCAGGGGAGACTATTTTGAGAAGGACCATCAACATTATTAGGATGAATAAAGGTACGTTGTCAAAAAATTGTAATCATTCTTTATTGAACAGCCCTCGTATTTACACATTCAAGGCATGGTTTGCAACTGATGCAGTGATCAGTGGTTTGTCACATGCCTGCGACTACCTGAATTCGATACATGGCCAACGTTATTTGAATGGTTTTTATGGAGCGATAGAATGGTTTATTGCGTCGCCCTTAGAAGCAGACTAATCAATCAACAAGTTGCAACATGTTGCCACATATTCTTACTTTTAAACATGGTTGTGTAGTATCCACTCCCTCATCTGCTTCAGGTTGCAGGATGATTTTATTTTCATATTATATGTAATAAAATCATTAATAAAAATGTTACTTTTGTTAATGTGAAATATACATAAGAACAAACTATTAATAAGTTGTTTTTTGGGTTGAATAGGGAATGTAATGTAAAACTGAAACATTAACTTCTTAACATTAATTTTTATGGAATTCTGATTAATGGTTGTAAACCTTAGTTCAGTGCCTATAGATTACATCTGTTAAAATAACTACTTGTCTATCCTTTAAAGAACTATTCAGTTACTCTAGTAATATGAGAGCTCCGTAGAAGGGAGGTTAAAATTTTCCAATAACAGGTTTACGACCAGAAGTATATCTCAGTGTGCATTTATCTTTACGTAGCAATACATGGCCAGTTTCAGCGCCACCCTTTGTCACTTGTTCTATTGATGCATTGCAAGGCCGCATTATCTTGTTGAACCAGAAGGGGGTCAAATTTAACGAAGAGTAATGTGAGGATTACAAGAGGGCGCTGCAGGCTCCGATAGTTGGCCACACATAAAGGGATGATAAATATGATAATCTTAAAGGAAGGACGGTGCCAGTACGAGAACTTAATGGAATGGTGATTTACTTCAGGCGACTTTGTACTGGCAATGCGAGCAATAATGACACACCACACTATCCAGTTTCGACAGATACACCGCTACTCTGGTACTTCTTTTCGCACACTCATGTTGAAATTACTCTTCCATGAACTCCCACTAACCTGTGTTACTAAAGCAATTTCCGCTTTATAATAACTTAACAATTCAGAAAAGAGAAAGCAGGATGGTATTAAAGATTTTAAATAAATTTTGTTCTATAATATAGTACATTTATGATGTCCAAACATGAGTATAAGGGGCACCAATGTGAAAAGGAAAGCCGTTCTCCAAGGAAAAGTGACGTTTTAGTCTATTATGTTAAAAAAGTGTCAACAATGTCTTATTGTACTCTGCAGATTGAATCATTATATCCTTAGGAAGCAGTTTACTCTTTGCTTTATTTATTTATTTATTTATTTATTTATTTATTTATTTATTTATTTATTTATTTATTTATTTATTTATTTATTTATTTATTTATTTATTTATTTATTTATTTATTTATTTATTTATTTATTTATTTATTTATTTATGTATTTGTTTATTTATTTGTTTGTTTGTTTGTTTGTTTGTTTGTTTGTTTGTTTGTTTGTTTGTTTGTTTGTTTGTTTGTTTGTTTGTTTGTTTGTTTGTTTGTTTGTTTGTTTGTTTGTTTGTTTGTTTGTTTGTTTGTTTGTTTGTTTGTTTGTTTGTTTGTTTGTTTGTTTGTTTGTTTGTTTGTTTGTTTGTTTGTTTGTTTGTTTGTTTGTTTGTTTGTTTGTTTGTTTGTTTGTTTGTTTGTTTGTTTGTTTGTTTGTTTGTTTGTTTGTTTGTTTGTTTGTTTGTTTGTTTGTTTGTTTGTTTGTTTGTTTGTTTGTTTGTTTGTTTGTTTGTTTGTTTGTTTGTTTGTTTGTTTGTTTGTTTGTTTGTTTGTTTGTTTGTTTGTTTGTTTGTTTGTTTGTTTGTTTGTTTGTTTGTTTGTTTGTTTGTTTGTTTGTTTGTTTGTTTGTTTGTTTGTTTGTTTGTTTGTTTGTTTGTTTGTTTGTTTGTTTGTTTGTTTGTTTGTTTGTTTGTTTGTTTGTTTGTTTGTTTGTTTGTTTGTTTGTTTGTTTGTTTGTTTGTTTGTTTGTTTGTTTGTTTGTTTGTTTGTTTGTTTGTTTGTTTGTTTGTTTGTTTGTTTGTTTGTTTGTTTGTTTGTTTGTTTGTTTGTTTGTTTGTTTGTTTGTTTGTTTGTTTGTTTGTTTGTTTGTTTGTTTGTTTGTTTATTTATTTATTTATTTATTTATTTATTTATTTATTTATTTATTTATTTATTTATTTATTTATTTATTTATTTATTTATTTATTTATTTATTTATTTATTTATTTATTTATTTATTTATTTATTTATTTATTTATTTATTTATTTATTTATTTATTTATTTATTTATTTATTTATTTATTTATTTATTTATTTATTTATTTATTTATTTATTTATTTATTTATTTATTTATTTATTTATTTATTTATTTATTTATTTATTTATTTATTTATTTATTTATTTATTTATTTATTTATTTATTTATTTATTTATTTATTTATTTATTTATTTATTTATTTATTTATTTATTTATTTTGTTTAATAGGAGTTAATTTCAATAATTTAAGGAATGAAGCACGGAACTTAAAAAGAATACGTTTGTTTCGAGACGTGAGCCATAGTTGCTTAATTGTAATATTGCGATTCAGGATATCAAAATTTTCAAGAAAAATAAACTACCTTCGAAAGCTAGTACATGGAAATTTATTCTTACGGAACTTTATTTTTTTCTATTTAACACTTAGCAATTTTTCTTATTTTCTTTAAATGCTTACAAGCATTTTAAGAACATTAAGACACAACTTTAAGTTTATCTAATAATCTCTATTAATTATGGTGCTTAAACACTTTTTTTCCTTACAATGACATTGGCTTATGGATCATGATATTCTAATATTTTTCAAAAGAACACATCCTAAGTATTTTCTGTAAAAATAAGGCGTAGTTTCTCAATTACACTTTCAGATAACATTGCGTGGAACAAACAATAAGCAGTTTAAGTTAATTAATGAAAATTAATCTTACCTTCACACTAGCCATCTGTGTGCTAAGGTTTTGGATAGATACAGACAAACTGAAGAGTCTATCCAAAACCTTAGCCTATACACGGCTACTGTAAAGGAAAGATTAATTTCCATCAATTAACTTAAATAATTAGAGTTTAACGATAAAGCCTGGGACTCTAGTACTTACGATAGTAAGCCGCTACAAACGATGTATCTCGAATACGAGTGCCCTAGTGGTTTGCCGGGAAAACATATGAAGTCAATTGGAGAATTTAATGTCAGGTAGGCACGTTGTCCATGGTAGCTCAGTGGGTAAGATGAACGGAAACCAGAAGATGTATGGTTCATGGCATTGAATTTTTCAGTTTGACTGTATCTATCCAAAACTATAAGCATATACAAATTTCAGTGGGAGCATCAAGTCTTAAGATGCAATGGAATGACTTTCTGAAATTCACACTGCCGATTCAATCACAAGTAAGGGGTGTGCTGAGTATTTTAGTTGCGAAAAGCATCAGCTTTTGTTGCATGGCACAAAATATAAGCATCTACAAACTTCTCTGGAAGCAACATGTCTTGATATGCAATGAACTTACATTCTGAAATCCAGCCTGCGGATTCGAACACAGAACAGCGATGTTTTGAGAATTTTGGTATCGACGCAGTTAAATTTTACGTAATATTCTTTTACTTTTTCTTTATTTTCCAAATGTATCTTTATACAGCAGCCTTTTTGCTGTGTTCACCTCATATTATACCTGACATATAAAATGACGTAAATGCTGTAACAGGATACCACATTATTCTTGACTTCAACGTTGAATAAATGAATATCACTATGGAAAAAATTAAGGTTGTTGATGATGAAACTAATAAAATTCTTTATAAATTAATAAAGAATTTAATTGTAGAATGTATTATTTTCTAACTTGTGGTCTGTGTTTTCGTAACTTAAGCATACATTAATAAATATAATTAAATAAAAAATGTTATAACTCCATAAACCACAAATTCAAACGCAATTTAGATCATATCGGATTAGAAGTTATAGCATTACAACAGATAGTTGTATAGAAACAAAGCTTCTAAAATTTTCTATAATACATTTGCTTATGGGGCTATTCTTTTAACCTCCTCCCAAGCAAGTATCGCTCTCAGGGACCTAGAGAAGCACATTTCCTCACTACAACTGGGCAGTTTTATGTTGCTGTAAGACAGAGTATATAAGATCCAGAAATTGGTAATCCATTTTAAGTCAAGCTAGCTATGGCAAGGCAAAAAGGAAAATCAAATATAATTACTTGAGTATGTCGCTGTTTATAATGGTCAAAGGTCATTCACACGACGATTCAAAAGCACAATTTCAACGTTTTGGAACATATTTTATTTGAGTGAGAATTGAAAGTTGAATGTATATACTATAACCTATAGATGTAAATTCCAGGACGATTGCTCCGAAATGAAAATAGGATTCATAAAACCTGTAGTGATAGTGGTGTACAATTTCATTTAACGGTATGTAAAACGAAATGGCATACATTTTCTCGACCTTCATAAAAGTATTGACCATTATATTTACACTTTTGCAAATATATTTTCCTCTCAGTTAATTATTTAAAATAAAGTGGAAACATATTTTCAGCAAAGAGTTGAGTAGTCAGAAAATCTTTACTGTTTAATCCAAATTAATTGAATAGTACAATCAGTAGCTACCTCCTTTTTCGGGCATATTAAACAATTGGAAGTCAGAGAACTTCAGCTATCTGATACTTCAGAACTCTATAAATATGAAAACCATTGCCTCCTATTCATCTAAATCCCCACTTTATAAGTTGCACACAGTTACAGTAAACGACATAAAATGTGCTAAAATTGTGGAATAGTTACTGAAAACTAGTGCAATAAATTAATTTGTAGCACCAATCACCTTGAATATCAGGTTTTGGTTTTTGTGAGTTATCCTATTTTCCTTGACAAAACTTGGCAGGCTGAGTCTAAACAAAGAAATAGACATTATGTGAGCTTCGCAGATCGCACGCACATTATCCACACTTTCGGAGCCAACCGTTAAAGTTTCCCGAGGATTTCATCCTTTCAGAGGCAAAATGTTATAGTGAACAAGTGTAACAGTATTTTTGTGTTCGTGGGAATTGTAAATATATATAAAAATGTATGTAGTTGTGTGATTGGCCGAAGTAGTAGTGGTGTGACGTGGTGTGACGTGGTGTGATGACGTGTTAGTGAATCGGCCAATCACAAAATAAGGTGGGAATTGCTATGGGGACAAGAATCAATAATCTAGAAAAAGTGAGAATCTTGTGTCTTGCTGGAGAAGGAGGAAAGATGTTACGAGGATTGTAATTGTAAAGGAAAATTAATAAGATTCAAAAAGTGTTATTCAATATTTATAATAGATAAGAGTGAATCATAGTTCATATTAAATAATTAAATAATATATTACAAAATTGGACTCATCTAAATTTTATTTTCACCAAAAATCCGCATCCACACCTGAGAAAAGATCTCACGACTCTCAGTATATTAAAACTCGACTTGGATCTTATAAAAAGTTGGCTTGCTTCTTATTAGTTGAAGATGAACGAAAATATAATCCCGTTACAAATGGCGCAGCAACGTGTGGGGCTCGAATAGGATAAAGAAGAGGAGATTAAAGCATCGTGCAGCTCCGTGGGAATTTAAAAGGAAAGAAGAAAGAAGAGAGAAGAAAGAAGAAAACGAGAACTGGTTTAAGTGAGTGAAATTAAAAAAAAAAAAAATAGTAGTAGTAGTAGTAGATTTATGTTGTTAAGAAATCAGAAAATAGTTAAAAAGATGGCGAGTAGAAAAGAAATAATAGTGGAAGGAGAAGTTACTGATAGTGTAGGAATGAATAGGGAGGATGCAAGATTAAGCATAGATAATGAGTCAATGTTGGAAAGAATAACAAGAATGTTAAGTAATTTAGATTCTAAAATAGAACAAAATGCAAAGAATTTAGATTTTAGAATGAGAGATGTAAAATCAGAAATAGGAGATGTAAAATCAGAAATAGGAGATGTTAAATCTGAAATGAGTAATTTAGATTCTAGAATGAAAGATGTAAAATCAGAAATGAGTAATTTAGATTCTAAAATAGAACAAAATGTAAACGATTTAACTAAGAAAATGAATGATTTAGATGTAGGAGTAAGACAGTAACTAGCACAAAATGTGAGTAACTTAGAAATTAATTTATTACAGAAGCTAAAACAGGAATTAAAATCTGAAATTTCACAGGAGATTAGAGAAGGGAGAAAAGAGTGTAGGGATAATATGGAAAGGCTCATGCAGATCATAGAGATTAATAAGGATGAGAATAGAAAGGAAGTCAATGAGTTGAGAGAGATAATTCAGGAAACTAGGTTAGGTCAGGACACTGTGAAACAAGAATTAAGAATGGAATTAAACAAAGAGTTAGAAACATTTAGGATACAACAGGCAGAAATAACACAAAAACAAAGAGAAGAATTAGGAGATAAAGTAGAACAAAGAATCAATGTAATTTGTTCTGAAATGCAATTACAACATGATGAAAGTAAGATACACCAAGAGGAAATAAAGTTACAAATTGATGAGATAAGTAAAGCAAAAGAAGAAGTTATTTTGCAAATTAAAGAGGTAAAAGAACATTTTGAAAAAGAAAAGGATAACTTAGGAAAATTGACACAAGTTGTAATTGCATTACAGGCTAGAAAAGTAAATAACGGGAAAGAAATGTCTAGAATTACAAATATAAACGATTGTGACTTACCAGGTGAATTAAGCAATCATCAGAAGTCTAGTGATGTAGTAAGTGAATGTAGTGATTTTGTGAGTCCAGATAATGATATTAATTATCACAGAAACACACAGAACATGTCCTCACACACACAACTCCACAGTCTAGGTCAAAATGAATGTGTACATTATTCACTAAATGATATTAGTCCACCAAGTTTTGATGAGGAATCAGGTGATAATCCAAAAGTATTTCTTAGGGAATTGGAAGAATATTTCCGTATTAAGAGAATTCCCAATGAATTTCGGATGGTAATAGTAAAACGCTGTTTGAAGAAAAATGCTCTTGAGTGGTTAAGGTTAACTTTGGCTTCACATGAAACATACAGTACTTTCAGAAATCTGTTTATAAATAGATTTTGGGGACCTGAGAGACAAAGAAGAATAAAAGTTGAGTTAGCAACGGGTAGGTTTGAGTTTAAAAAAGGGATTTCTATGACTGAATATTTCTTAAAATTAGCAAACAAAAGTAAGTTGATCAATCCCGAAATTTCTGAGACAGAAATTGTCAACATGCTAATACGTCATTATCCACCACATATCAGAAATCATTTAATTGTGGCTAAGCCTATCGATTTCTCTGATATGATTGAATTATTATCCGAATTTGAAGCACATAACCTCATTAATGATACTACATCCTGTGATGGTAACTATAATAACGTCCATATTGAGCGAAGAAGAAATCGACAGGTATCACAACCTACAAATAATAGGAATAATAAGACGAGTTTAAATTGGGGCGGGGCACCCGTGAGAAATCAAAGATTTGAAGGAAGAGGTTATGATCCTAGACGAACTTATGAATCTGTAATTCCCGGAACAGGAAGTGGAGTTCAAAATAATGTGCAAAGGAATTATCATAACAATCAGTCGACGAGAATTGGAAGAAATGATCAAATAAACCATGTAAGATTTTATCGAGGAAATAATCAGCGAATAAGTAATTTTAATAGGGGTAGAGGTACTAGTTTATTTAGTGCAAATCAAAGAGATTTTAGGGGTGTGAGATTTGAAAGAAGTAATCAAAATGAAAGAGTCGAAAATACACAAAGCACAGAGAATGATGTGAGTATAAACGATAGCACCAACCTAACCAACAATGAAAGTAATAATCAGAGGGAGATGGAAAACTAAAAACCAAATCATTTTGTGCTCTGGAAAGTGGTTCGGTGAGGATGACACAGGGCGAATTGAAAGTTGAAGATAACGGAAATAAGCTCACTCTCTTGCAGAAAAATAAGGAATTAGTTAACCCACCTCAGATAATTATTTACCTATGGGATAAAGAATATACAGCCTTGATTGATACTGGAGCCAGTTCTACTGTGATAAGTGAGGAATTGTTTAAAAATCTGTTAGCTAACTATAAAGTGGAATATTTAAATGTGTGTAACGTTTACTGCAGTACTGCAATTGGGAAGAAAAAGGATAGGATTAAATATCAAGTATTAATTAAGGGGCGAATAGGTGAATGGAATTTCAATTTCATTGCGTTGGTAATTCCACATTTGGCAAGAGATGTAATTGTGGGTAATGATTTATTATATGAATGGCAAAGTGTATTGAATTTCGAAATGCATGAAATGAAGGTTAAGACAGAAGATGATTTATTAGTAATAAAATTATTGGAAGAAGATGGAAGAAAAGAAGAGAACAGGGATAATATAAATAATGAAAGGTTTTTTGTGGAAGATATACTTTTGCACGAAAATGGTAATATTGAATACGATGAAAATGAAAATTGTGGGAAGAATTTAATTATTGATGGATTGCAAAATAATGTAACTGACCTTGAAAAGCATTGTTGCCAATTATATACAATACAAGATAAGAACGGCGGAAGCCAAGTGGAGGAAGAAATAGAATTCCAGAGAATATTACAAGTAAAGTTAGAAAACACATACAATTTAGACCAAGCGAGAAAAGAACAGTTGAAATTGTGTATATTAAAGAATAGAAAAGCCTTTAGTTCAAAACCTGGACTGTGTAACAAATACACACACACATTTAAAGTGAATGATACTGCTCCCTATACACATAAAAGCCGACCTTTACCCATAGCTATAAGACAGCAAGCATCAGAGGTGATAAATAAAATGTTAGAAAATG
The DNA here is from genome assembly GCA_030765055.1 of Mantis religiosa. Taxonomy (NCBI): domain Eukaryota; kingdom Metazoa; phylum Arthropoda; class Insecta; order Mantodea; family Mantidae; genus Mantis; species Mantis religiosa. Next base: position 99,022,293 of record CM060951.1, on the reverse strand, counting down.
GAATAATAGAAATTTCTAACTCACCTTACTTACATCCTCTATGTTGGGTTCATAAATCAGATGGCTCATTGCGTATGACAATTGATGCAAGAAAAATTAATTCATTAACCCAACCAGACCATTTTAGGCCTCTTGGAGTGGATGAAGTGCTATCTAAGTTAGAGCGTGGAAAATATTTTTCGAAATTAGATTTGGTGTCCTCATATTGGCAGATTCCCTTGGATGAATCAGTTAGAAAATATACTGCGTTTAATTTTGGAGGGAGAATTTACCAGTTCAAAACATGCGGTTTTGGATTGTCAACAAGCGGAAGTGCATTACTTCGAGCCTTATATAATATTTTTGGAGATCACACTTATGAATTGCAAGATTCGAATAATAAGATTGTGGGAAGATATCATAATACATTAATGAAACCTTTCAAAAGCCTTGACAGTAATTGAAACAATATTGAATATATACTATGTGTGTGTTAAATAATAAAAAAAAAAAAAAAATAAAAAAAAAACATTGTTAAACATCAATATATTGTTGTATTTTAATTAATGTTAATTTATTGTTGTGTTTTATGTTTGTGTAATATTGGTGTAAACGAAATTGTTAATTGGGGCTGTTCTTCGAAATATATGGAAACAGATTGTTAATTCCTTTATTTGGTTATTTTCCATATATTTCGAAGAGGGGCATTTGTAACAGTATTTTTGTGTTCGTGGGAATTGTAAATATATATAAAAATGTATGTAGTTGTGTGATTGGCCGAAGTAGTAGTGATGTGACGTGATGTGACGTGGTGTGATGACGTGTTAGTGAATCGGCCAATCACAAAATAAGGTGGGAATTGCTATGGGGACAAGAAAATCAATAATCTAGAAAAAGTGAGAATCTTGTGTCTTGCTGGAGAAGGAGGAAAGATGTTACGAGGATTGTAATTGTAAAGGAAAATTAATAAGATTCAAAAAGTGTTATTCAATATTTATAATAGATAAGAGTGAATCATAGTTCATATTATATAATTAAATAATATATTACAAAATTGTACTCATCTAAATTTTATTTTCACCAAAAATCCGCATCCACACCTGAGAAAAGATCTCACGACTCTCAGTATATTAAAACTCGACTTGGATCTTATAAAAAGTTGGCTTGCTTCTTATTAGTTGAAGATGAACGAAAATATAATCCCGTTACACAAGTAAATAGAGACTTTGTTCTATGTAAGTTAATTGGTGGAAATTAATCATTTTGGACACTAGCCGTATGTAGGTGAGTGAATGTAATTGATGCTTAAGGATTCATAGTTGAATCCGGGGGTAATGCCTTCGTGTCATGGCACTGCCTCAAAAAGTGGAAGAAAAATAATTTTAAATTATTGATATATCTTTGATGTGGTTATTGTGTAACACGAAATCTTATCTATTAACAGTAAGCAATAGAAAATGAAGAAATTCACTACAAGTTGTTAGTTATAACAACATCACGTTACTTATTATTGAGTGGATTAGTTCTACTCCTAGTCTGGCACGAAATTAGAGCATTCTCCACAATGACTCAGAATATTGCTGGAAAAGATGCGGTGGGCGAATAAGAGAAATTGTATCGGTTAATTACAGACCGTCTATTGTTGGCAGCACATGTTAATAACAGAGGGCGGATTAGCGTGATCCGGTCCGTAATGTCAAGTTACCGATGCCGGGAGCACACTCCCTAGGCATGTTTCCCCTGGGAACAGGCTGTGCGTAGAGAAATATACCGCATTAGGCCTGAGCGTTGTTTCACTAACAAGAGTGCATTTGCTACTGCAAGGTGTTATGGAGAAGACGAGGTGTCCGATGCAGTAGGCAAAGCAGCAGGTGTGCCGTTATACAGAGCAGTTTGGAGGAAGCGTGTGTTGATGTTGTTGCGAGTGTAACTGTCAAAATGCCTAAGAATCAACAAAACACAGAGCTTCTTAGACCCTTTAAAAATAGTGAAAGAAGTGTATGTACAAATTAAGAAAATCAAAGCTGGAGAGATTATTAGAAAGGTGAACGATAAGCTCCAGTATGTGTTGGAATAAAAATACTGGTATCTCAGTAATGTGTGCTGTACGAGATCTCTTGCTGCAAAAACAAACCGAACCCTCCAGATCAACATGTGTAGGAAATGTATCAGACAGCGATGTAGTGTATTATTCGAATGCACCTTATTACATCTTGCGATGTGGAAAGAAGTTTCACATGATACAGTTTATGTTTAAGTGAGAGAAGGACAACGTTCACGTTCGACAACCCCACATGTACATTATTGTACACTGCAATGAACATGCTATGTAATACTCAGTTTACAAATTCAACGATAATGTTCTGTGACAAAATAAAATTAACATCCGTGAACTTCTTTTGAGCTAGCCTATAGAGGACGGCAGGCACGCGCCGGTTATTTACATCTGCGCTCAACTATTTTGCTACAACCTAATCTCTGTTTCATATAACCTTGCCCCGCTGACACGTATCACTCCGCGTGCAACTACCTACCCCTTCATCCTAATTGGCTAATGCTTTCGCGCCAAAGGCAGTACCTTCCCATCACATTGAAACCTGCAGTAAACGTCATAATAATTGCCAGGAAGATAGATAAAGTCATACAAATAAGAATATGAAGGCATGCAAGAATAAAGTTTATAATGAAACTGAGTAAGCTGAAATTGAATGAATGAGCAATTAAACTGGAATTAGTTTATAATGAAAGATCTTCGGCCTTTTCCACTGGGATTTTTTAAACCAGCCCACATACCTTGCAAAAATGCTTGTCTTTCGGTCTTAAAAGTCGTGTCATGCCATACTTGTGTGTCCTTCATTCACCCTAGTCTCGTCAAGGTAGTATATTTTGTGACTTTTATTTCGTCACAGTCTAATTGTACTTAAATAACGTCTTAACCACACAGCAATATCGCCCCTGGAGTAGTAAGTTTTCCTGTTGTCTCAACTTCATGTCGCGATGTTCCTACATTTGTAAGTTCAGGGCACAGCTATTCGACGTCTCTCACTGACAAAGATAGATTCTTCTCTATGAGCGCATTAAACACACGCACCACAATTATTTTTTCGCCGCTTTGTAAAGGTTTTCCCTTGCGATGCTTCAGCGAAAAACTGGCGCTGGACTCTGTCATTATACATATAATAAGTACACGCGCAATAAACGATCAATAATTTAGCTCTCGGCATAGCACACCGTTGAATGACAATATATGCCTAATCCAGTTCAAAACAAGGTCAGTGATAAAAGTCATATAAACAAATGTCATCACTACCGCTAAATCACGTGCTATCGTGCCATGTGCTTAAGAGCAAAGGAACCTCCTCTTTGCTTCGTTTAAGAATTAACATGCATTTCAGATAAATCAACTCTGTTGCGTAATATATTTAATTAAAACAGTTACAAAAATATAAATTTTACAATTCCCCTCTAACATATAAAGATATATCACCATGTTAAATAACAAACTAATTTTATACCGCACAAAAGTCTATACTGCAATAGCAGCCAATGAGATATAATAAGGTCACGTGACCGTTAAGAGAAGGGGCAAGTTTATGTCAAACAAGGATTAAACAAACTATAATATGTCAGTTAAACTCACGAAACCGGTCACTCTGATCCGCCCTTTATTAATAAGTAGAGCAAGAAATACTCCTACCTACCTGTGCTACCTATGCTCGACAGCAAGCATAGGTAGGCAGACGGGTGAACAACTACACAGGACACTGCAGCCAAAAGAAAGCCAACTAGGAACGCTCGTGCTATCCTATAGCTTCTCTGTCGTTCTATCTCAACAACTCGAAACACACTCCGGTCTTAATAATTAAATGCACTGCAGTAGTGAAACTAACGTGCAGTGTCCAGTATTACCTACAAGAAATCAAGTAAACAGAGGAGTTGAAATTAAAGACTTCGTTATGGGTATGCAGCTGTATTATGATGCGCATCCAAGGAAACAACTTGCGTATACCGTAGGTGAGTACCCATGAGATTAAAATATGTCGGAAGTATTACGTAGAACGACAATGTAACAGAAAAATACATAAAAGACAATAGTGTACGCGATTTAATGGTAATGATACCTCAAAATGAAAGTCAGTATCCAATGCAAAAGCAGAATTTGCCAAGGATTTATGTTATGTGATGATCAAAGCTAATTTTCCGTTGAATAAATTAGACAATGCCCATTTTCTAGGACTTTTGGAAAAATACACCAATCGACACGTTCCCATTCATGCAGCGTTTCGTAACGAGTATATATTTATCTGATAGCTACGAAAATTCCTTAAGTTATATTAGAAGAAGGGATATCCAAGTAAACCCCTTTTATTGACTACGGTAAAGAGAGGTATTTTTATGATATAGTTAATTTCATGATACTTTTTCGAAGGGATGTCATAGAGAAACCAGTTGGTGTTAATGTGCCTGCCTATAGCTCCTGAGATCTAGGAACAAACGTGTCAACTACCGACAGTGATAGACGACAGATAGAGTCAACTTAAAAAATTCAATGCCATGGCCGGGATTTGTACCACGGATTTTCTGGTCTCCGTCCAGCCACTCTAACCATTGAGCTACTACGGCCAACGTGCCTATATGACATTAAATTCTCCAACTGACTCGTATTTTTCCCGGTAAACCAACTAGGAGTTCTCAGAAACACATGAGACAACTACAGTGGTTAACTATAAAGCCCGGGCCTTAAAGTACTTACACGTTGTAAGTCGCCATTAAGGTAGTTGTCTCATGTGTTTATGAGAACTCCTAGTTGGTTTACCGGAAAAAATACGAGTCATTTGGAGAATTTAATGTCATATCGGCACGTTGGCCATAGTAACTCAATGGTTAGAGTGGCTGGACGGAGAACAGAAGATCCGTGGTTCAAATCCCGGCTATGACATTAAATTTTTCAGTCTGAATCTACGTTTCCACAATTTAGCCTACACACGGGCAGTGTGAAAGAACAATTAATTTTCATTAATTGGCCAAATAGTGGTTAACTACAAAGCCCGGGCCTTAAAGTACTTATATGTTGTAAGTCGCCATTAAGGTAGTTGTCTCATGTGTTTATGAGAACTCCTAAGTGGTTTACCGGAAAAAATACGAGTCAGTTAGAGAATTTAATGTCATATCGGCACGTTGGCCATAGTAGCTCAATAGTTAGAGTGGCTGGACGGCAACCAGACGATCCGTGGTTCAAATCCCGGCTATGCCATTGAAATTTTAATGTGATCATATACATAATTGTGGTGAAATTATACGAAGTATGTGTAAGGGAAATATAGCACTTAAGCCTATTAAAACCTGACAAAACATCCGTCTCAATACATCTTGGAATAATCATCCGCCGGTTATAAGCAAAAAGGAATGAAAATAACTAAATATAAAAAATAACTTCCTTTTCTTCTCTTTATGTCGGGTATCGCCTGTTCTAGGACTGGATCAAACCCTCTTTCCATCTTTTTCTCGGTCGTCCTATAATTCTTCTTCCTTCCGGATTCCTATCTCTCACTAGTTTTACCATTCATTCGTCAGGCATCCTGGTTACATATGCATTCCAGTCCTCCTTGTGTTAACCAATTCAGTCACAATTTGGATCTTACATAACCTCCGAGTTTCTTACTTTCTTACTCTGTCATATCGTGCCTTTGCAGCCAGACTCCTTAGCACCTTCATTTCAGTTTTTCCATCACTCGCCTTATTCTTGTGATCTCTGGTTCTATTTCCAAGGCATACGTCATCACTGGTCGTACTACTGCTTTATAAATTTTGAATTGCGTTTCTTTTCTCATGTATTTACTTCCCAATACTAATTCTTTGATATATCCAGATAATTTTGTTACTTTTACAACTTGATGGTTATTTTCTTGGGTCAAGTTTCCCTCAACATTAACGCCCAAATAATTCAAATGCATTTACTAGCGGTTAGAACTTTTATTTTGTTTATGGATATTTTCATATTAAACTTCTTACGTTTATGATGGAGCTGGTACAAAGGTCTTTGCAGATTGTCCTCCGTTTCCACTACAAGTACGACATAATTACTTCATAATCAAATCAAATCAGCCTTGATCATTTCAGAAGGAGTGTATAAATTATTATACTCATTATGACATGAACATTGAAGAAGTCTAAAATGTAATTCTGTAACAACTACGGCTAGTCTTCTATGCATATGCAGCATTGGACGCCAGAAAGGTTAAGTCTTGGTATTCCTCAGACTGATTGACTTTGCAAATTCTTCCAGATGCGAGTTCAATCTCACTTTTCAATTGCATTTCAGGGCACTCTTATTTGTGCCGATCAATGGCATTCGGTAAAATGAAATTGGTTGCCTTCCCTGCTACAGCATTCATCATTCTCTCCTCACTGCGGACAATAATACTTCCTTTACCTCCAGCAGAGAAGACTCATTGGTCTTATAAAAATAACTCCCTCTTTATCGGAGGTTAAACTAATTTAGCTATTGTAAATTTGCTAGCGCTCTTGCTAAAATATTGCCTGGAGTGATCCCTTAAATATCTTAATGATATATTGCAATGGTTTTGTACCCGAGAGTGTTCACATGCTTATAAGTTACGTTAGTAAACTCGTAATACTTAAATACCTAACTGAAAGAAAATGCATGAGCAATGATTTGTAATGATCTGTGTGGGAATTGGAGTCAGCCGTTTACCAAAGCATGCATTATTAAGCATCCTAGTTTATTGTCAACCTGTTCGAAGCCTGCCTCGGTAGGGTCGTTGGTAGCATGTCTGCCTCACGTTCAAGAGGTCCCGAGTTTCATTCTCGGTCAGGGTGAGTTACCTGAATAAGGTTTTTCCGGTGTTTTCCCTTATTCTGGAAGACGAATGTCGGGTAACTAAGTTCCATGGACCCCGGACGCATTGAGCATCATTTCACCCATTTCATTCATCGGTCCGATATGATTGAAAATGTTGGAGGAATTAAATTACACGAAAAAAACTGTTCGAAAGCTTTACTGATGGCCTTACTCAATTAACTATACTGTAATGTTTCAATCTAAAGACCATAAGCTCTAAATGCTTCTTAAATGCTTTGTTTCTAAGTTATTACAGCTTAGTTAGATTTTTCTCTAGCAGCAGAATTTTATTTCAGTGTTCTAAAATGTTAATTGTATTCTCGGAATTAAATTACAGCACCTTCTAAGGAATTTGACGGTCATTCAAATGCGACTTTAAGTTTTACTTATAACTAGATTATATTTATTATCGTTTCAAATCATTAAATTCAAAAGTTGAATTTTTTTCTTTTCTGTGGAACAGCTTTCTTAATCTGGAATATTCTCTCAGGTCTCCATAAAGCTCTATCACTTAAGTCATAGACACGACCAAATTTATCTTAATCTCTGCAACTTCGTATTTCTAACACGTAAGATTATATACAGAGCTTCTAAACTTTAATTTTTCTTTTACTAACCACAACTAGCAGCTGTTATTTATGCCATCTCAAAGAGATAAATATTCCAAGTCATTCGTTGTCAGTAAGATGGAGAAAAGAAGACTACGAAAGTCATTGAACTGTAGTCCGCCCCAATAACATTCTTTCGAAATTAATGTTTTTTTTTGGGTTTCCACTGGAGAGTAATGTCCATTCAATATCAGAGTCAGTCCAAATAGGGGTGTTATGTAAAGAGGTAAACGTAATTAATCCTTGTTTCACATAAGATTGCCCCGTATGTCTAAACGGTCACGTGACCTAATTCCCCCTCATTGGCTGCTATTGCAGTATAGACTGTTGTGCAGTAAAAATTTGTTTGTTATTTAACATGGTGATGTATCTTTATATATTGGAAGAGAATTGACAGATTTATATTTTCGTAACTGTTTGAATTAAATATATTACACACAGAGTTGATTTATCTGTTAATTCTTAGCCGAAGTAAAGAGGAGGTTCCTTTGCCCAGAAGCCCGTCTTTCACATGGAAATATAGCACGTGCTTTAGCGGTAGTGGTGAAATATTTGTTTATATGACTTTTATCACTGACCTTGTTTTGAACTGGATTAGTCATATATCGCCATTCGAAGGTGTGTTGTGCCGAGTGCGAGAGCTGAATTATTTTATTGATCGTTTATTGGGCGTGTACTTATATGTATAATGGTAGAGTCTACCGCCAGTTTCTCGCTGAAGCATCACAAGGTTAAACCTTTACAAAGCGATGAAAAAAGAATTGTGGTGCATGCTTTAATGCACTTACAGAGAAGAATCTGTCTTTGACAGTGAGAGAAGTTGAGCAGCTGTGCTCTGAACTTACAGTTGTGAGTGCTAGATCCGTAGGAACATCGCGACATGAAATTGAGGCAACAGGAAAACTTACCAACCCAGGGTGGATATTGCTGTGTGGCGAAGACGTTATTTAAGGACAATCAGACTGTACCGGGATACAAATAGCAAAATATACTACCTTGACGAGACTTGGATGAATGAAGGACACACGACAAGTATGGCGTGACACGACTTTAAGACTGAAAGAGAAGCAGTTTTGCAAGGTATGTGTTTTGGTTTCAAAAAATCCCAGTGGAAAAGGCCAAAGGCCCTTCATTATAAACTTGTTTCATTGTCATTACTCATTCATTCAATTTAAACTTTCTCAGTCTCATTATAAACTTCATTATTTTTGCATGCCCTCATATTCCTATTTGTATGATTTTATCTATCTTCCTGGCAATTATTATGACGTTCACTGCAGGTTTAAATGTAACGGGAATACACCGCATATGGCGCATGGCGCGAAAGCATTAGCCAATTAGGGTGAGGGGGAAGGTAGTTACACGCGAAGTGATACATGTCAGCGGGGCAAGCTTATATGAAACAGGGATTAGGCAAGGCCATTTATAAGTTAGACTAATAAATAAATTGCTAATGATTTGTCAGCCATTTACCCTATACAGAAATTGTGTTTCAATTAACAGCATACATATTAACAATGGTATATTTCAATTCTGATACAAACATTGACACATTTCATATAAAGCAATAGAGTCTTTTTTTTTTTTTTTTAAAGAAGAGGCCTTTCACAGTGCAGCACACAGCAGCACTGTGTCAGAATAGCACAGTATGCTGACGAAGTGTGGCCACGCCGTGGCTCAGTGGTTAGACCGCTTGGCTCTCACCAAGGCGGCCCGGGTTCGATCCCAGGCGACCGCAAAGTGAGATTTGTGGTGGACAACACGGCGTTGGGGCGGGTTTTCTCCGGGACCTCCGGTTTCCCCCGCCATCTCATTCCACCGGTGCTCCATCTTCATCTCATGTATCATCAGTGTCACCGCCTGCGGTGCCGTATGTAGTAAAAGTGGGCGTTAAACACTACACATTTCATTTCTGACGAAGTGTAGTTATACTGTGCAGATAAAAGCCCACGCAGAAGCTTCAATCGTACACAGACACCTCCGCCTATTCCAAGAATGGTGTAGACGTTGGCGATTGTACATCAACCCGGAGAAAGGCCATGCCATTCTATTTACCAATTTACACTTTCGCATCAAATGTTTCACATTTATATGTTCTAGGTAATGGATAGGTTAGACAAATTCCACCTCGTGATCCATCGAATGCTTTATGTCTCAAAAATCTGGGGCTTGGGTACCTGTTCTAAGCTACTGAAACTTCAACGTGTGCAGAATGGTGCCTTCGGGCCATTTATTCTGTATGCGAATTATTCGTGAGACTACTTCACGAAACCTCATCTCTCCCATATGTGAATGATCAAATTAGGGCAAAATTTATCGACCGATTGACACACCACCAGAGCGTTTTGGTTTGGTCTCTTGGGGATTATCGTCCCAGAGAATCCTCTAAGGCAATATCGACTTCTCCGAATGGCTTGCGTGCGTAACCAGTAATGATAAAGCATATATAGCAGCCCCGAAACAACTGCAAAACATCTAAACATTTTCTGGATTTCAAATTTACATCATTGCTTTGAATAATCTAAACCAGCAACGGTCCACAAGAGTTGGATCTCAGACCGCAGCCGTCGAGGAGTGCCGCTTGCTTTCCTTACCCGACTCATTTTCACCCCCCACGCTGTAAACCTCACATTCCATCACTTCGTGTTTGAGCCCCTTCTAGGGCAAGAATTCACTTGATACATTTCGGGCTGACCTCAGCCTGCCAATTCGCCAATTTGTGAAGCAGAAAAAGAATTTAAAAGGCCTCTCAGAATTGAAACACCTTTAGGATGTTCTGTTAATCCTAATTTGCTAAATAATAATTTTCCAAACGAAGCCTTGTTGTCTATAGCGAGAATTTCTGTAACATTGTGGTTTCAACTACATTTTTAAAACTATGATAGCTTTTAACAGCTCCAAATATTCGTTGTACATCACTAGCATGGAACAGAATCAATAATTATATTGTTAAAAGAAGAGAGACGCGTAAAACTTCAGATATTGCCTCAGTTTCCAAATTCGGTATACTTCGGAAATTATCCTAACGTGAAGAGTATATCATAGTTATTTCTAAACATATTTTAAAGAAACGGAATTCTCTTAGCTTAAACAGTTTATTAAATTATGTACATATTAAAAATTATGTTATTATCTGGTTTGTTTAATTGTAGTGTTTTTTATTTAAGAGTATTAGTAATTTAAAATTATTAATAGTATTATTAGAAACGAGAACTGCATACGTCAAAAACGAAAAGTGAGTTAGATGTAAACTTAGTATGCAGGTATAGCCATCTTCAAAGAATCCTAGAACATGATTTTCAGGAAATTTCCGTATAAACGGGGGCAATATTGTGTCAGTGTATTTTTCAAAGATAGAAACTAGTTCCCTTGATGATTCTCAGTAGAAATATATATATATATTAAAAATAATAAAAAAAACGCTGGCCTGGTTACGGGAGCTGTCCAGCATAAGGCCGATGAAGCGGCTTCTGGCCTTACTCCTTTGTGTACAAGCCTCCACAAAGAGGGCTGCTGCTTCCGTACTTCGATTCTGCGTTATGATCACCAGAACAATGGAAGCATATGTTTATTAAGTGCAAAGATAACTTGTATACTAAATATAATTAATGAATATATTTTTTCAGAAGGTCAAAATGAATTTCAGAAGGGGCATTCCTGTTCAGACCACACATTTCTAATAGAGATAATTCAGAAAAGATGATAATTCGATCTACCTACTTATATAGGTTGTATTTCACGATTATGGTAAAGCTTTAGATAGATTATTAATGATTAAACTTTGGGAAAAAAATGTATAAAAGAGGTTATCCAGAACATCTGATAAGAGTAATTCAAACCTTATATTGTGCAACATACGAATCAGCCAATAATAGTGACAAGCAAATTAAAATAAATCAAGGCAGCCCAATTTCCCCAGGATTGTTTAGTATATATATATATATATAGAGAGAGAGAGAGAGAGAGAGAGAGAGAGAGAGAGAGAGAGAGAGAGAGAGAGAGAGAGAGAGAGAGAGACAATGTCATAAGACAGTAGCTAGAACATTTAAATGTTATAGGAGCTGAAGCTTTCCTGGCGGTGTGAATATTCCAAGTTTTCTCGGTCTTCAAGCCAGGTGTAGATGTGGTGATGTACTGACGTTTCGGGAGCATACATTGTTCCCGTCTTCAGCATATGCTGAAACATTCGGCATATTTCAGCATCTCCTGAACTCGAGTTGAAGCTCGAGAAAACTTGGAATATTTAAATGTTAGATTTTCTATACATAACAATACCTTAAACACCATACTGACTGCAGACGTTCAAGTATTATTTAGTAATATAGAATGCGAACTACAAATATCAGTATACAAATTAGAAGAAATAGCCAGCAATTACAACATAGATATTTCAGAGAGGAAAACAGATATGATGACATTTCAAGGGAGAAAGTACTTAAGATGTAAAATAGTAGTAAATAATAAAGTAAATGAACAGGTAAATAATTTTAACTACCTATCTGGGATTTAACTTATCTTACTGCCGAAAGAATATTAACATAAATATAGGCAGATCCTATAGCATGTTTGGAACAATAACATCATTGAGAAATAAAACATTAAAAGCAACTCAATCAAGATTCTATTAAACTATGACAGTTAAATTATGCCTGTGAGAATTGGACATCTTATAAGATCAGATAGAAGAAAGATAGATTTAGCCGAAATTAAATTGTTACGCGGGATATACATTTTACATATATACATAATGAAGATATTAGTACAGATTTAAACATATGCAACCTAAACTGACAGATTAAATCAAGGTAACACAAAATAAATATCACAGATTTTACTTCAGTACCACCCAAAGTACAAGAAGAGTTAGACTTCCATGCACCAGATGCATAAACTCGATCTCCTGATGTGGAAACACGTCAAAGACCAAAATCCATGAATTCGAAGAAGAATAAACTAGGTTTTGAATGTAATGGAAATGTTGACGTATTTAATTTAAATATATCATCATTTTAATGTTTCAACAAACTGCCTGATTAATTCTTCCCACTAAACTTAATCTCGCGCTCACCATGTTCCATTGCGCCACTTCTAAGTCACAATTATCTACAACATTCTCTCGAGGGTTTTTCCAGTTATACTTGCGTTTCATCCTCCATGAAACCCTCTTCGCAATTAAATTACTATACTCTTGCCAGGAAAATGAAATACTACTGATTTATGTATACATTTCTATAGGCTGATAGCTAATTGAATGCATTATTAGCGCGTTTTCTCGCGTGAGAAGCAATACTATGTTACAAATTCTGCAACTGTCCAACGAGGAGCAGCGTTAATTAATTACATGAAGCCGTGTGATAACGCTAGACTGGTACAACAGTAAAGAGTAGTTTGTATTCAGCATTATGTTTTCACCTAGAAATGTGAAAAGCCGTTTTTATCTTGTACTCACTTGAAGTAAATAGCTTGCATGAACTAAGAGACTGTATGCGCTGTTTTAACGAGATGAATTATTTAATGGCACTGTTACACAACTGGAGGAAAGCGACCACATTAAAGCACTTTTCGTGTTTCTATTGTTATACCTGAAGTAATTTACTATTTATTTCTCTCGCTTTTGTTTTCTAGGGCATGCTAAAGTCTCTGCTGAAAGTTACCGCCTTAGAGCGTTGTAGGAACTTATTTCATAAGAATATAAAGAAAAGAAGACGGAGAAAAACTGAAATGCAAATCTGTGTGAATAATACCATTTTCTCTAATAGTTACCATTGACATAAAATGTGTTATATACTTTTAGCAAAGTAAATGCACATTTGCAAGGGGTATTTTTATACGATACAATTATTTCTGCTGTTGTGAATTAGGAAAAGGTAATATTGACATTTATAATTCCGTGAAACATTGATCAAAATATCTCTTATAATATAAAAGTATAAAAATTAGCAGATATTTCTTCTACTGCTAGCATAAATATCTGCATTCTTATACAATTTAGCAATTAATTTTATATAATCACACCTATATATGTACTTATCTTCTGGAAAAAAATGTATTTAGAACAATTACTCTCCACACTAGGAATATAGGAAACTGCATAAGTATCATTTAGTGTTTGATATAGCTCTAGTTAGAATAATTGCATATGCTTTTGTTTCAGTGGCGAAGTGGTTTAATAAAAAGCTACAGAAAATTTTCTTTACTTTAGAAAACTACACTTGGCCTCATCTCTCTTAAACCTATAAATAAAATCAATCAGTAACTGTTATGAACATTTTAAAATAATCCTTCTGCATAAGCCCTCTGGATGATAAAATATTGTTCTGGAAGTATAAGAAAAGCATTGTTATATTTAGCTGCCAACCACTTCATGGTTTAAATAAACATGCAAAACAGAGAAAGGGAAAAACCATCTCTCACTTTCTATCTCCTTCCACACAGTCAGAAAAGTTAACTGAACTTGAGCTGAAATCTCTTTTTCAAACCATAAATGGCATGTGAGCTTTCTATAAGGAGACCAGTTTCGAGGTTATGCAGGATTTTTATTTAATTGTTTAAATTTTAACCTGAGTCCAAAATTAAGTTTGAGTACCCGATTTCTTTGTGGTATTTAATTAAACCGAATATAGTGAACTGGTATGAAATGATTTATGTGGAAACATTTAACACCGTATGTAATTGAAAATCAAATAAAGAATTCGTCATTCCAGAGATTCAAGAATAATTTAAAAAGTTATGTGAAAGGCATAAATTGAAAAGGTATATTATGGTTATTTGACAAATAAGCAAATATACTGAGCTATTTAGAGCAAAATTTGCAATTAAAAATTGTGCAAAGCGTTTTTTATTCCTTTTAATTTTCTTCCTCTAACATTGTCACATCGGACGATGAATGAAACGGATGACATGCTCAAATAAATCCAGGGTCCACAGAACTTAAATTTATCAGATATCCAGACATTCGACTTTCAGGGTAAGGGAAAACCCCGGAAATACCTTATCCAAATAACCCACCGTGACCAAGAATCGAGTTCGCGACCTCTGTGCAAAGCTTTGTTCCCGTGCCAAACTCGGCAGTTTGCTAATCCAGAGGGAAGGGAGAGATGAAGTAGACAAAGGATATAACAGTGCACGTAAACTAATCCTTGTTTCACATAAGCTTGCTCCGTATCTCTTAATGGTCACGTGACCTTAACACCTCTCATAGGCTGCTAATGCACTATAGACTGTTGTGCGGTAAAAATTTGTTCGGTATTTAACATGGTGATATATCTTTATATGTTGGAAGAGAATTGTCAAATTTATATTTTTTTAACTGTTTGAATTAAATATATTACGCAACAGAGTTGATCTGTCTGAAATGCATGTTACGTCTTAAACGAATTAAAGAGGAGGTTCCTTTGCTCTCAAGCACATGGCACCATAGCACGTGGTTTAGCGGTAGTGATGATAAATTTCTTTATATGACTTTTATCACTGACCTTCTTTTGAACTAGATTAGTAGTATATCGCCATTCGAAGGTGTGCTGTGCCGAGTACGAGAGCTAAATTATTTTATTGATCGTTTATTGCGCGTGTTATTATTATATGTATAATGGCAGAGTCTACCGCCAGTTTTTCGCTAAAGCATCGCAAGGGAAAACCTTTACAACGCGGCGAAAGAAGAACTGTGTTGCATGTATTTAATGCACTCACACAGAAGAATCCATCTTTGTCAGGGAGAGAAGTCGAACAGCTGTGCTCTGAGCTAACAGGTGTGAGTGTTAGATGCGTAGGAACATCGCGACATGAAATTGAGACAACAGAAAACTTACCACTCCAGGGGCGATATTGCTGTGTGGCGAAGACGTTATTTAAGTACAATCAGACTGTACCGGGATACAAATTGCAAAATATACTACCTTGACGAGACTTGGGTGAATGAAGGACACACGACAAGTATGGCGAGACACGACTTTTAAGACTGAAAGACAAGCACTTTTTCAAGGTATGTGTGCTGGTTTTAAAAAATTCCAGAGGAAAAGGCCAAAGGCCTTTCATTATATACTTGTTTCAGTTTTGTAACAGTATTTTTGTTTAGTAATGTTCGAAGGAATAATAAATATATAAAAATGTATGTAGTTGTGTGATTGGCCGAAGTAGTAGTGGTATGACGTGGTGTGATGACGTGTCAGAGAATCGGCCAATCACAAAATAAAGTGGGAATTACTATGGGGACAAAAAAATCAATAATCTGAAAAAGTGAGAATCTTGTGTCTTGCTGGAGAAGGAGAAAAGATGTTACGATGATTGTAATTGTAAAGGAAAATTAATAAGATTCAAAAAGTGTTATTCAATATTTATAATAGATAAGAGTGAATCATAGTTCATATTAAATAACTAAATAATATATTACAAAATTGGACTCATCTAAATTTTATTTTCACCAAAAATCCGCATCCACACCTGAGAAAAGATCTCACGACTCTCAGTATATTAAAACTCGACTTGGATCTTATAAAAAGTTGGCTTGCTTCTTATTAGTTGAAGATGAACGAAAATATAATCCCGTTACAAATGGCGCAGCAACGTGTGGGGCTCGAATAGGATAAAGAAGAGGAGATTAAAGCATCGTGCAGCTCCGTGGGAATTTAAAAGGAAAGAAGAAAGAAGAGAGAAGAAAGAAGAAAACGAGAACTGGTTTAAGTGAGTGAAATTAAAAAAAAAAAATAGTAGTAGTAGTAGTAGTAGATTTATGTTGTTAAGAAATCAGAAAATAGTTAAAAAGATGGCGAGTAGAAAAGAAATAATAGTGGAAGGAGAAGTTACTGATAGTGTAGGAATGAATAGGGAGGATGCAAGATTAAGCATAGATAATGAGTCAATGTTGGAAAGAATAACAAGAATGTTAAGTAATTTAGATTCTAAAATAGAACAAAATGCAAAGAATTTAGATTTTAGAATGAGAGATGTAAAATCAGAAATAGGAGATGTTAAATCTGAAATGAGTAATTTAGATTCTAGAATGAAAGATGTAAAATCAGAAATAAGTAATTTAGATTCTAGAATGAAAGATGTAAAATCAGAAATGAGTAATTTAGATTCTAAAATAGAACAAAATGTAAACGATTTAACTAAGAAAATGAATGATTTAGATGTAGGAGTAAGACAGTAACTAGCACAAAATGTGAGTAACTTAGAAATTAATTTATTACAGAAGCTAAAACAGGAATTAAAATCTGAAATTTCACAGGAGATTAGAGAAGGGAGAAAAGAGTGTAGGGATAATATGGAAAGGCTCATGCAGATCATAGAGATTAATAAGGATGAGAATAGAAAGGAAGTCAATGAGTTGAGAGAGATAATACAGGAAACTAGGTTAGGTCAGGACACTGTGAAACAAGAAATAAGAATGGAATTAAACAAAGAGTTAGAAACATTTAGGATACAACAGGCAGAAATAACACAAAAACAAAGAGAAGAATTAGGAGATAAAGTAGAACAAAGAATCAATGTAATTTGTTCTGAAATGCAATTACAACATGATGAAAGTAAGATACACCAAGAGGAAATAAAGTTACAAATTGATGAGATAAGTAAAGCAAAAGAAGAAGTTATTTTGCAAATTAAAGAGGTAAAAGAACATTTTGAAAAAGAAAAGGATAACTTAGGAAAATTGACACAAGTTGTAATTGCATTACAGGCTAGAAAAGTAAATAACGGGAAAGAAATGTCTAGAATTACAAATATAAACGATTGTGACTTACCAGGTGAATTAAGCAATCATCAGAAGTCTAGTGATGTAGTAAGTGAATGTAGTGATTTTGTGAGTTCAGATAATGATATTAATTATCACAGAAACACACAGAACATGTCCTCACACACACAACTCCACAGTCTAGGTCAAAATGAATGTGTACATTATTCACTAAATGATATTAGTCCACCAAGTTTTGATGAGGAATCAGGTGATAATCCAAAAGTATTTCTTAGGGAATTGGAAGAATATTTCCGTATTAAGAGAATTCCCAATGAATTTCGGATGGTAATAGTAAAACGCTGTTTGAAGAAAAATGCTCTTGAGTGGTTAAGGTTGACTTTGGCTTCACATGAAACATACAGTACTTTCAGAAATCTGTTTATAAATAGATTTTGGGGACCTGAGAGACAAAGAAGAATAAAAGTTGAGTTAGCAACGGGTAGGTTTGAGTTTAAAAAAGGGATTTCTATGACTGAATATTTCTTAAAATTAGCAAACAAAAGTAAGTTGATCAATCCCGAAATTTCTGAGACAGAAATTGTCAACATGCTAATACGTCATTATCCAGCACATATCAGAAATCATTTAATTGTGGCTAAGCCTATCGATTTCTCTGATATGATTGAATTATTATCCGAATTTGAAGCACATAACCTCATTAATGATACTACATCCTGTGATGGTAACTATAATAACGTCCATATTGAGCGAGGAAGAAATCGACAGGAATCACAACCTACAAATAATAGGAATAATAGGACGAGTTTAAATTGGGGCGGGGCACCCGTGAGAAATCAAAGATTTGAAGGAAGAGGTTATGATCCTAGGCGAACTTATGAATCTGTAATTCCCGGAACAGGAAGTGGAGTTCAAAATAATGTGCAAAGGAATTATCATAACAATCAGTCGACGAGAATTGGAAGAAATGATCAAATAAACCATGTAAGATTTTATCGAGGAAATAATCAGCGAATAAGTAATTTTAATAGGGGTAGAGGTACTAGTTTATTTAGTGCAAATCAAAGAGATTTTAGGGGTGTGAGATTTGAAAGAAGTAATCAAAATGAAAGAGTCGAAAATACACAAAGCACAGAGAATGATGTGAATATAAACGATAGCACCAACCTAACCAACAATGAAAGTAATAATCAGAGGGAGACGGAAAACTAAAAACCAAATCATTTTGTGCTCTGGAAAGTGGTTCGGTGAGGATGACACAGGGCGAATTGAAAGTTGAAGATAACGGAAATAAGCTCATTCTCTTGCAGAAAAATAAGGAATTAGTTAACCCACCTCAGATAATTATTTACCTATGGGATAAAGAATATACAGCCTTAATTGATACTGGAGCCAGTTCTACTGTGATAAGTGAGGAATTGTTTAAAAATCTGTTAGCTAACTATAAAGTGGAATATTTAAATGTGTGTAACGTTTACTGCAGTACTGCAATTGGGAAGAAAAAGGATAGGATTAAATATCAAGTATTAATTAAGGGGCGAATAGGTGAATGGAATTTCAATTTCATTGCGTTGGTAATTCCACATTTGGCAAGAGATGTAATTGTGGGTAATGATTTATTATATGAATGGCAAAGTGTATTGAATTTCGAAATGCATGAAATGAAGGTTAAGACAGAAGATGATTTATTAGTAATAAAATTATTGGAAGAAGATGGAAGAAAAGAAGAGAACAGGGATAATATAAATAATGAAAGGTTTTTTGTGGAAGATATACTTTTGCAAGAAAATGGTAATATTGAATATGATGAAAATGAAAATTGTGGGAAGAATTTAATTATTGATGGATTGCAAAATAATGTAACTAACCTTGAAAAGCATTGTTGCCAATTATATACAATACAAGATAAGAACGGCGGAAGCCAAGTGGAGGAAGAAATAGAATTCCAGAGGATATTACAAGTAAAGTTAGAAAACACATACAATTTAGACCAAGCGAGAAAAGAACAGTTGAAATTGTGTATATTAAAGAATAGAAAAGCCTTTAGTTCAAAACCTGGACTGTGTAACAAATACACACACACATTTAAAGTGAATGATACTGATCCCTATACACATAAAAGCCGACCTTTACCCATATCTATAAGACAAGCATTTCTAGAAGCAAGTGTGGATACAAGAGATTTGTAATCAACGGAGTACTTATTGTTAAAATAGTTAAATAATAAAACATGTATATTATTGTTAAATGTCAATATATTGTTGTATTTTAATTAATGTTCATTTATTGTTGTGTTTTATGTATGTTATATTTATGTTACAGTTCATTGTTGTAAACGAAATTGTTAATTGGGGCCATTCTTCGAAATATATGGAAACAGATTGTTAATTCCTTTATTTGGTTATTTTCCATATATTTCGAAGAGGGGCATTTGTAACAGTATTTTTGTTTAGTAATGTTCGAAGGAATAATAAATATATAAAAATGTATGTAGTTGTGTGATTGGCCGAAGTAGTAGTGGTATGACGTGGTGTGATGACGTGTCAGAGAATCGGCCAATCACAAAATAAAGTGGGAATTACTATGGGGACAAAAAAATCAATAATCTGAAAAAGTGAGAATCTTGTGTCTTGCTGGAGAAGGAGAAAAGATGTTACGATGATTGTAATTGTAAAGGAAAATTAATAAGATTCAAAAAGTGTTATTCAATATTTATAATAGATAAGAGTGAATCATAGTTCATATTAAATAATTAAATAATATATTACAAAATTGGACTAATCTAAATTTTATTTTCACCAAAAATCCGCATCCACACCTGAGAAAAGATCTCACGACTCTCAGTATATTAAAACTCGACTTGGATCTTATAAAAAGTTGGCTTGCTTCTTATTAGTTGAAGATGAACGAAAATATAATCCCGTTACATTGCTCATTCATTTAGTTTCAACTTGCTCAGTTTCATTATTAACTTCACTATTTTTGCATGCCTTCATATTCTTATTTGTATGATTTTATCTACCTTCCTGGCAATTATTATGACGTTTACTGCAGGTTTAAATGTAACGGGAAGGCACCGCCTATGTCCTATGGCGCGAAACTATTAGCGAACTAGGGTGGGGGGGCAGGTAGTTGCACGTGGAGTGATACATGTCAGCGGGGTAAGGTTATATGAAACAGAGATTAGTAAATTTGCAGTAGTCAATGGCAGTATATATGTTGTCAACAAATGGACGCCGAAAAGTTCAATTTTCAAAAGCAGGAGTTTCACGGATGTCTCCGTTAAATAAATATAGGAAATATTTACTTGAGTTAAACCTGCCAGCAGATGTTACTGATAGGAGGGCTATGTCATTCAATTCGCTAAAATTGGCTACACCCAAATTTTCACTGTAGACGTATAACATGACAGTGAGAATATTTTGGAAAACTTTGAGATGAGAGGACCTGCAGTGAATGAAAATTATGTAGAATTACCGTGGGTTGAGTAATCGAAAGAAACGTAGATGGTAGTTGATGTAGAATACCAACTTGTGTAAGCCTAATATGTTTCTAAACTATATCAAAATGACGCACTTGGACGTTTTAAGATAAATAGAAGTATAATGACAGACACAAATCTAAAGGTGGCTACTGATATCTCTGAAGTACTTTGCACTACCTCTTTCTCTATCGTGTATTTAGTAGGTTGCAGAAAAGTATTGCACTGTACCCAAAAATTGATACCAATGTTTGACATAAAACGATCTATGAATGGACATGTGTTTGTGTATGTGTGTGTGACTAGCATAACTTTAAAATAAAAACGGTTTAACACCAAACTTAGCATTTAACTTCAGAAACTTCCATGAATGCGACACAAATATTCCTATAAAAATACTCTTCATTAACTACCCTTTTGATAAACATGTTTTGGAAAGTTCTAGTTTTTTCAAAAACAATTATAACAAGTTTAATTAATTTACCATAGCTTTAAAATATCTTCTAGGCAAATGAAATGTACATTCTTGAATATCATGGAAATAGCTTCTGAAGTTCCCTTCATTCTAGATTAATTTTGTATAAATATTACACAATAAGAGACAAAGGCTTACTTTATATACCACTGAGACCCCTAGTTGACAATACATTTTGTAGAGACAAGCATACTCAGGATGCTGCATGCAATTGCTTTGAATATTCAAATACTTACGCTTTTCTCAAATGGAAACTCGTTATTCGTTTGTTTTCTCTTTCTTTCCGAGCCATGTAAACAGATAGGAATTTCATGGCCATCAAATAGGACTGACTCTTAAAGGATAAATCGATTAAAATGGAGCGTTTTTGAAAACTCGATAAATGCAACACATTCAGCTTTCCCAAAATTAGTTTTTCTGTTTTCATCTAAATATATACCCTTAAAAATGTTGATTTTAATGTTAATATCAAGATATTAAAGAAATATATAATGTATTGTAATGAAGAATATTACAATATAATTTTTGATTGCATATAAGGGTACGGTTTTTCCACGTTTTCTTTCCAAAACTAGATTTACGCTTATATAATTGTTACTGGTATCAGCCATTACGTTATTTTAGTTCCACGATGCTTTATAATTCTGTTCTCAAAATAAATATTTTTAAATGCATTAATCTTTATTACACATATACATTTTTGTGCAATGCATACTTTGCAAGTACTCTTATATTGCATTGTTTTAATTGATAGCTTTTAATTTTATTTGGAATACAAAAACAATATTAGAAATGCAGTAGCATAATACAATAATAACAATTTTATATTTTAATATAATAAATGCTTTTAATTAAGGGCATAATTGATATCACGTAAAGTACGGTACTATAAAAACTTAATATGGTGTTAGAATGCTATTTTCAAGTTTTCACTTTTACATCTATACGTTTGAGGGGCCCCGAATTATAAATTGAAATGTTTTAAAATACTTTTTGTATTTTGATAAGGAGCATTGTTTGAGTCCTAAACTTGTTCTTTCTTTACAGAATCTCTCGAACATTTCAAGCCTACCTCAAGCCTATAAATACACTTAATAGGTTCCATTTCACATGTTTTAATTAGCGCTTCAGGTCGGGTAATCTGTTTTATAATCGGGATTTTCTATCTGCGGAACATTCTTTGATTTGTATGCTGTTTTCAGAATCACAAGAATCATTACTCATTTTTATTTAGTTTGCAGTGTTTCTTTGCAAACTAATAAAACAGTATAAAGTGACTACTTCACTGAAAGTAACCTGTAACTTCTCTGGCTATAACGAAGTCTGTTTGCATCACCGTTTCCTACTGATAGATATTGTTGCAACACTGAGTAACATGATAGCGCAATCTGACGCAGCAACCTAGTCCAATATTATAGTCTCCCTGCTGGAGCGGTTACCATGGATTTATCTTTGTTAACAGAAACCTCTCAGATAACGCACTGCTTATGCTTGTAAGAGTAAGAGGGGTAATGACGCGCCTCCCAGTCGTGTGCTAAGCACCATAGAACGCGTCACTTCAGTCAATGGAATTCGCAGGAATCACAAATGTCAGATAAAAATAAAAAAATAAAATAAATTCTGCATATCTAACTTCTGAATCAGGTTCCACAAAACAATTTTAAAAACTTTTCCGATATAATGTACTTTCTACCTTAACGAACTAACTAAATCTAAATATTACTGGATTCCAGTAGGCTTGCAAATATAATCTACCTAAAACAGTATCTTCTTCTTTTTTACTTTTACTTCAACAATATTAATCAAATCTACATATCTACTACAGCTTTCATTCTTATAACATGCTACAAAGGACTGTTCCCTACAGTTTTAAAATTTCTTATACTGCAATTGGTATCCAAAGCTTCCTCCTACTGGTATCCATCTCCTAAAGGAACTGGCATCAGTAGATGGAGTTGGTTCGTCAGTTCCAGACAACCGGGTAGTCATCTCTCCGCTTCTGCATAGTCAGTTGCATCTGCCCGCTCTGATATTCTTCATATGTTCTTACATTTCTTTCCTGAAATATTTTGGCGCGGGTCATATATTCCTCCAACACCTTAACGGAAATTATTTGAGAAATATTTTCTAAATGTACATAATCTTCTGCATCTCTTAAGATGTTTCATAAAAATGTTCCTTGAAGTTTCCTTCGACCGTCTTCTAGTAGTTCACTATATTTATTGCACTAAAAAATAACATGTTCAGGCGAATCTAAACAGTTATATTGCTCACATAAATCTGAGTTCTTCCCCATTCTGTTTAAATAAACATTGTATGGGCCATGTCCTGTAACAAAATGAAGAAATCCTATTCCTGGTTTTATATGTTCCAATTTTAGCCTCTCTTTAATGTCCGGAAATAAATCATGTACTCTTCTTCCTACGTGTGCATTATCCCACTCTTCTTGCCATTCTTGTAATAAATAATTTGTCACTTCTTTATTAGTATTGCTTCTTTTTCCCATAATTTTAAAAACATTCCCATATTCTTCCTTCTTTATCCAATAAGTTGCACCCCTTAATCTAATGATATAGTCAATAAGAAAAATTTCCGCTACAATTAGTAGGGCCAAAGTAGATGTGGTGTTCGTAGCTCTACTATGTGTCAGATGTTTGATGATAGATGATTATGTCACATAGGTAATCAGTGCGTTATCTGAGAGGTATCTATTACCAAAGATAAATCCATGGTAACCGTTCGAACAGCGCGACTATAACAACTGCGGGCTAGAGAGAGAGAGAGAGAGAGAGAGAGAGAGAGAGAGAGAGAGAGAGAGAGAGAGAGAGAGAGAGAGAGAGAGAGAGAGAGAGAGAGAGAGCTACCTGTGAGTAATTTAGTGCATATGCCGACTTTTGCTGTAACCCTTAGACTGCATATATCGGGTTTTGCTAAAACCCTAGTGATTTTGAGCTCCTATACACGCGACAGTATTCAACGTCACTAGTGCCGTTCGAAGCGGAATTCCATCATCACTCTATGTTGACGACTTCGCAGTTTATTATAGGTCAGCCAACATAGATCACATTGAGCGCCAACTGCAGCTGACCATCACCCAGCTAGCAGCTTGGGCGCTTCAAACCGGCTTCCGCTTTTCCACTGCGAAGACACAGTGTATCCACTTTCACCGCCTACGAGGTATTCACCCGCCTCCTGATCTTCATTTGAACGGCACACCGCTGCCATTTGTCTCGCACCTGAAGTTCTTGGGCCTCTACTTGGACAGACAACTCAACTAGGAGCACCACATTCGTCACCTTCGAGCCTCTTGCGATCGTTCTCTGCGGGTGCTGAAGGTATTATCTGGAGCATCTTGGGGGGGGGGGGCGATCGCACGGTAATGTTGAGGCTGTACCGCTCTCTGGTTCGGTCCAAGCTAGACTACGGCAGTTTTATATATGGCGCACCGACCGCCTCTTAACTTCGCCTTTTAGACACCGTGCATCATACTGGCATCCGCCTTGCCACAGGAGCTTTCCGCACCAGTCGAGTCGACTGCCTGTATGCAGACTCAGGCGAACCTCCACTCCATATTCGTCGCTCGCTGTTACTCTGCTCGTACGTCTCGAAGTTGGCAAGTTATCCCAATCATCCTTGTTTTCAACCATTTCTGTGTCCAGATTTAGTCCACCGCTATATGCGCCCTGGTTTTCGGACACGCCCCATGGGAATAAGATTTCGGGATCTCCTACATTCGCATGGCCTCCGAGGTCGTCCATCTGCCCTTATCCTGCATGGCAGCTCAATCGTGCGCGGATCGATCTCGCTCTTTCAAGCAACTCTAGACTCGCTACTCCACATTTGGTGTTCCAACAACTTTTTGCCGAACTACTGGGCCGTTACCCGATGTTCCGGTCTTTACAGACGGTTATCAATTAGGTAGCACTACGGGTTGCGATTTCTTCATTAACGGTGAGGCTCATAAATTTCGCCTTCTGGACTCCACTTCAGTTTTCTCCGCAGAGCTGTATACATCTTCTATTTGCTCCTTTTTATTTGCAAGTTAGCTCCTGGCTCTTTTATCGTCTGCACTGATTCTCTAAGTGTTCTTCAGGCCTTGCAACAGCACACTGCCGCTCACACCCTTGTTTTAAAAATACAGACCCAGATCTCGCAAATGCTCAGTCGCGGATACAATTTTGTTTTTACTTGGACCCCAGGCCATGTGGGGATTTCCGGGAACGAGAAGGCGGACGCGGCTGCTAAGTCCGCTTGCCGTTTGCCCCGGAGTTTTACAACTACGGTGCCATACCAGGATGTGCAACGTTTTTTCCGTCGCCAACTCCTATCTGCTTGGCAGCACTCCCGGACAGCTTTGGAAGGCACACAACTCCGGGCAATAAAGGTGCGCGTACAACCCTGGCTAACTTCCTGCAGGGATAACCGGCGAGCCGAGGTGATACTCACCCGACTGAGAATTGAGCACACACGAGCGACTCATGGTCATTTGTTAAGAGGGGAACCGGCCCCAGTGTGTGCTCCATGTGCGGTACGCCTCACTGTGCGGCATGTATTACTCGAGTGCCCGCAGTACGCCCGCGTTCGCCAGTCAGTAGGCTTGGGGACTAACTTGCTGAGTGTTTTAGGGGACGACCCAGCGGCAGTGGTTAAGGCACTGCGGTTTGTTGCCCAAATCGGTTTTAATAAACAAGTCTAACTTGCATTTTATATTTGTTAATTTTAGAGATTTTAAGTTGTCTTGGGATGGGTTTTTATGTACTTTTAATAGTTGAGTGTTTTTATTTTTATTTTACATTTTAGCTTAATTTGTGTAGCTTTTAGTTTTTAGTGTTGACTTCGGGCCCAAATGACCTTGATGTCGACGGGCCCTAAAACACCACACACTCACTCAGGTTCAGAAGTTGGTGTAAAACGTCAACATTATGCCATTACTATGACTAACTCAATTTTAAAAGTTTTGGTTTTATCGAGTTTTGAAAAAATGCTCCAAAAATTCTCACTGTACCATAAGGAAATATGTAAAACTCCATTTCTGCAAATGCTTATTTTGATAACATGCATTACATAGTGTGTAAGAATATTATAGCATGAGTGAGTAGAGAAAGTCATGTGATTGAACAATGCAATTTTATATTTAAAAGTGTAAAAACCAAAAATATCGTTTATCTTGTTTCTAACTGAATTTATGATTTATTTTCAAACTATGTAATGAGCTACACGAATATGCACCGGAACCAAACTTGAAATTTATTTCCCAAATTATAGAAAACACTGCACTAGAATATTCTCTTGTAGATAATTAAGAAATAATACAATTTTACCAGTCGATAATTATTCACGGAATCCATTTAATAACATGTGTACTAGTTCTAAAATATAGCATGTATTTTTGACAAAAAATTAAGCAATTTACTAAAAACTACAGAATCACATAACTTTGCAGGTATGTATCTGCAAGTGAAAAGGAATCAAAAATGGCTGTTCAAATTTTGAAATTATGCTATGTTAACTTGAGATAAGCACAAGATGCACTCCGGAAGAATAGATCAACTTCAGTATGTGATTGATATAAATGTATGTAATAACTGAGGAAGTTAAAATGTTTAAGAACATTGTGCTGTGACGAAATAATTCTGTGGAATTACGTTTTTGTGACAGTTAAGAGAAACAATGTAATCGTCACTCAACATTTGAAAGTGTACTCCTTTAAGAAGTACTGAACATCCAGAACGAATCCAGAATACGTCCTTACTGTTCCGTCACCATATCCCGTGCACCATTATTGAACATTCCACACTTAATTTAAATATTGTTACAAAATTAAAAGCTCCTCATAAAAAAAAATAAATGACTAATACACCTACTATAAGAGCGCTGGATATAAGATGGCCTAGTGCAACCTCTGTTCTTGAATTTTATTTGTAAAACTGTGTATAACACCTTAGCCTCAGGGAATTCCGGTATTACCTTCAGCTGAATAGACACTGTTGGATAAACGCCTAAGAAATTATCACTTCGGCACTAGGTTGTTTTTTTTTTTTTTTCAAATTTAATTTCATTTGTTTTCCTGGGTAGATTTGACAATTCGTTTTATAAACTTTGTCCTTCGAACAATTTCAGAAATAAACGTCACAGGTTGTTACATCTATTGAGCAAGCGGGCTGTATACTTGTATTCATCACTATTTTCAAACAGCAGGCTAATTTTCCGTGACCTACTTTGCTGAAAAAAGCATTGGTAGAATTCTGCTGTAACAGTTTCAATTCTCCCATTGGCTGAGAAGCCGATGACATTTCAGCATCTTTACCAATATTAGTGTACGTATATATCTCCTTGCTGTATAGCAATGCCAGCTCTGGTTCTCAGCCACGGAAAGTTATTTTTATCCAACCCATATGCATCGGGTGGGAGCCCAGTTATTTTTCCAGCTTTCAATTCAGTAGACCTCTAATACAAGAGGTAGCATAAAACATCTTTACAAGGAACTACAAGGATACCTGGAAAGTGCAGATTTTGTGTCGGCTATAGGACTCCGCCCACTGTAGGTGTCCACTCAGCATAGTGAAGAAATTGAGGAGCTACCCTATGTAGCGAACACTTGTCTAGGAAGCCAAATTTCCGGCTGGGGTGCCGAGATGATTTTTTTCTTAATTTACGTCCTCCAAAGTTAAGCAATATCGGACGGTGAATGAATTGGGTAAAATAATGCTCATTTTGTGAATCCAGGGTCCACGGAGCTGAGAGTTACCCGACATTCGTCTTCAAGGATAAGGGAAACCCCCGGTAAAAACCTTATCCAGGTAACTCACCCTGATCGAGATTCAAACTAGGGACCTCTTGAAGCAGCACGCTACCATCTACGCTACCGATGCGGCCGCGGTGATGATGATCACATCCCCTCCCTGCATCGTTAGGACGATCGCCCATCTCTGCCTTACATATGTGAGAGTGAGGCCGGCCGTCGGGTTGGCAGGTTTCTGGTCCACTACCGAGGTGTTACTCGGTGAATTTAGTGTGCGGCATTTAGGCAATCATAACTGGAGAGAGGCGATGACTTTACGCAGACGGAAAACTAAGCGAGAGATAAAATTATACTTTTAAGGCCAATAAGTTATGTGGCATAAACGTTTATCAATATTTCGCCCAGAACATTTTTGTCTCTCTTTTAAAGGTTGCAAGGTGGCTGAGTGTTTAGACCGCTCGACTCTCACCAAGGCTATCCGGGTTCAATCCCAGGTGACCGCAAAGTGAGATTTGTGGTGGATAACTCGGAGCTGGGTGGGTTTTCTCCGGGATCTACGGTTTCCCCCACCATCTCGTTTCACGGGTGCTCCCTCTTCAACTCATTTATCATCAGTATCACCTCCTGCGGTGCCGCATGTAGTAACAACGACGTTAAACACTACACATTAACACATTTATCTGCTTTAAAGGCTATCAGCTACACAGCATGTATTTATTATCTGCTGCAAAAATTGTTCACTTTAAGATTTTTTCAAGAAATAGAGCTCTCTCTTTTTTTCTTTTTTAGTCATAAACATTGACAAAGTTTCAGAACGAATGTAATTTCTACAGCATATAAGCATGCAATGGAGAAAATAAATATAGCACCGAAGGAAAAAACGCAGAACAATCCCTCAAATCCGAAGGAGAACATTTTCTATCCAAGGCATACGAGCGTCTGTGGCAGGGGAAAAATGCCGGAGCAGGAAATTCTTAACATTACTGAAATATAAAGGAAAGGGAGATATCCCCCAGTTCTAAAGATGATACATGCATGTCCACCAGACTATCAGCAAAATGGCGAGTTAGGCTTCTCTCTCGGAATGGAAAATGATAATGTCCCCGTAACGCAATATTCCAAGCGAGGGAAAAATGTCGGGAAAGAATAAAGTTAGGAGAACTTAATGTAACAGTATCCGTCAGCCATCAAGTTTTCAAGATGAGTTTTTCACGAGAAACTTTTGTAATTCTCTACACACTTCACTCGATACACAGAGCTTCTGGCTCGGTGGGCGAATGTTTAAGGGACTTGCAACACAAAACATTTTCACCAACTTCGTTTGTTTCCTCCACGCAAATAAGACAAACGTGTTGATGCATTCTGCACATAGAATACAAAGTGCGTGGAAACTTTGCGAACTGTGTAGTATATCTACTTTCAAGAGTTTTGCTAAGAAATCAGGTCACAGAGTCACAACGGAGGCAATAAAAACACACTTTTAGGATATCTTTTGATGTTTTAAATTTTTGATAAGATATTGATATATTCATCTATAAATTATCAGACGTATTTGAACACTAAATACTACTACTACTACTACTACTACTACTACTACTACTACTACTACTACTACTACTACTACTACTACTACTACTACTACTACTACTACTACTACTACTACTACTACTACTACTACTACTACTACTACTACTACTACTACTACTACTACTACTACTACTACTACTACTACTACTACTACTACTACTACTACTACTACTACTACTACTACTACTACTACTACTACTACTACTACTACTACTACTACTACTACTACTACTACTACTACTACTACTACTACTACTACTACTACTACTACTACTACTACTACTACTACTACTACTACTACTACTACTACTACTACTACTACTACTACTACTACTACTACTACTACTACTACTACTACTACTACTACTACTACTACTACTACTACTACTACTACTACTACTACTACTACTACTACTACTACTACTACTACTACTACTACTACTACTACTACTACTACTACTACTACTACTACTACTACTACTACTACTACTACTACTACTACTACTACTACTACTACTACTACTACTACTACTACTACTACTACTACTACTACTACTACTACTACTACTACTACTACTACTACTACTACTACTACTACTACTACTACTACTACTACTACTACTACTACTACTACTACTACTACTACTACTACTACTACTACTACTACTACTACTACTACTACTACTACTACTACTACTACTACTACTACTACTACTACTACTACTACTACTACTACTACTACTACTACTACTACTACTACTACTACTACTACTACTACTACTACTACTACTACTACTACTACTACTACTACTACTACTACTACTACTACTACTACTACTACTACTACTACTACTACTACTACTACTACTACTACTACTACTACTACTACTACTACTACTACTACTACTACTACTACTACTACTACTACTACTACTACTACTACTACTACTACTACTACTACTACTACTACTACTACTACTACTACTACTACTACTACTACTACTACTACTACTACTACTACTACTACTACTACTACTACTACTACTACTACTACTACTACTACTACTACTACTACTACTACTACTACTACTACTACTACTACTACTACTACTACTACTACTACTACTACTACTACTACTACTACTACTACTACTACTACTACTACTACTACTACTACTACTACTACTACTACTACTACTACTACTACTACTACTACTACTACTACTACTACTACTACTACTACTACTACTACTACTACTACTACTACTACTACTACTACTACTACTACTACTACTACTACTACTACTACTACTACTACTACTACTACTACTACTACTACTACTACTACTACTACTACTACTACTACTACTACTACTACTACTACTACTACTACTACTACTACTACTACTACTACTACTACTACTACTACTACTACTACTACTACTACTACTACTACTACTACTACTACTACTACTACTACTACTACTACTACTACTACTACTACTACTACTACTACTACTACTACTACTACTACTACTACTACTACTACTACTACTACTACTACTACTACTACTACTACTACTACTACTACTACTACTACTACTACTACTACTACTACTACTACTACTACTACTACTACTACTACTACTACTACTACTACTACTACTACTACTACTACTACTACTACTACTACTACTACTACTACTACTACTACTACTACTACTACTACTACTACTACTACTACTACTACTACTACTACTACTACTACTACTACTACTACTACTACTACTACTACTACTACTACTACTACTACTACTACTACTACTACTACTACTACTACTACTACTACTACTACTACTACTACTACTACTACTACTACTACTACTACTACTACTACTACTACTACTACTACTACTACTACTACTACTACTACTACTACTACTACTACTACTACTACTACTACTACTACTACTACTACTACTACTACTACTACTACTACTACTACTACTACTACTACTACTACTACTACTACTACTACTACTACTACTACTACTACTACTACTACTACTACTACTACTACTACTACTACTACTACTACTACTACTACTACTACTACTACTACTACTACTACTACTACTACTACTACTACTACTACTACTACTACTACTACTACTACTACTACTACTACTACTACTACTACTACTACTACTACTACTACTACTACTACTACTACTACTACTACTACTACTACTACTACTACTACTACTACTACTACTACTACTACTACTACTACTACTACTACTACTACTACTACTACTACTACTACTACTACTACTACTACTACTACTACTACTACTACTACTACTACTACTACTACTACTACTACTACTACTACTACTACTACTACTACTACTACTACTACTACTACTACTACTACTACTACTACTACTACTACTACTACTACTACTACTACTACTACTACTACTACTACTACTACTACTACTACTACTACTACTACTACTACTACTACTACTACTACTACTACTACTACTACTACTACTACTACTACTACTACTACTACTACTACTACTACTACTACTACTACTACTACTACTACTACTACTACTACTACTACTACTACTACTACTACTACTACTACTACTACTACTACTACTACTACTACTACTACTACTACTACTACTACTACTACTACTACTACTACTACTACTACTACTACTACTACTACTACTACTACTACTACTACTACTACTACTACTACTACTACTACTACTACTACTACTACTACTACTACTACTACTACTACTACTACTACTACTACTACTACTACTACTACTACTACTACTACTACTACTACTACTACTACTACTACTACTACTACTACTACTACTACTACTACTACTACTACTACTACTACTACTACTACTACTACTACTACTACTACTACTACTACTACTACTAATAATAATAATAATAATAATAATAATAATAATAATAATAATAATAATAATAATAATAATAATAATAATAATAATAATAATAATAATAATAATAATAATAATAATAATAATAATAATAATAATAATAATAATAATGATAATATTAATAATAGTAGCAGTAGTAGCAGTAGTAGTAGTGGTAGTAGTAGTAGTAGTAGTAGTAGTAGTAGTAGTAGTAGTAGTAGTAGTAGTAGTAGTAGTAGTAGTAGTAGTAGTAGTAGTAGTAGTAGTAGTAGTAGTAGTAGTAGTAGTAGTAGTAGCCTAATATTTCCCTTGAAGGGTAAAGTCCTCCTGATATAGGGTAGCTCCGTTTCACTAACGCGGTGAGCTACTCGGCGTTAGGTTGTGTCTAGCGTTTGTCTGGTTTGTGTTTATTTCACTGTCACTTTGATTAATTTTATTTCACAAACACTTTAATTATATTAATTTCACTGTCACTGAGTCAACTTGGGATGTTGTTTGTTGGATGGCACTGTCTTTATTTTGTAGTCGACTGCCAATTGTTTGCCATGTTCCTCTGAATACTAAATGGTACTCGTAAAACTGGGTTTCTCTATGAAAACAAAATTTAAAAAAGGACCAAATCATAAATTTAGACTTTCTGTTTAAAATGTGTCATTTTAAAATCACGATTACAATATGTACCACAACCTATTATCATATCTCCTAAATAGATATTTTCTACTAAGGATTGCTTTTCTGTCTTCGTCTTATTAAAGGGTGAATGAAGTACCATTTTTGCACTTTTTGAAAAAGAGACAGAAATTTGAAAAATAACTGCAACAGACGTACTATACTTCTACCCAAATATCACCTGGGGTAGTTGCCATATATGTTTTGGACACAATACTTTAACCAGACGCAACATTTAAATGATTCTCTGTGCTGACAAATGATGACCATTTTATCAAGCTTTCAAATTTTTGCTATTTTTACGTGTGATTAAGTGTTGACACACGCATGGTTAATTTCTTATATCTACATAAAATTTTATTTAATATATCGCATTAAATGAATGGAAATGCTTAGAACCATAAGAGCGTAAAGCACAACTTCATCGATTTTGAGATTCGTATGTATGGTTGCTTGTGACATTTGCCAACGTTGTGGTCATTCAACTGTTGCTGTGCTTTAGGATTGAATGAAACATTCATAAGAAGCTGTCTCGCCTTTTTTTCCTGATATTCAGTTGCATAAGGGCCCAAAGCATAAAGCACCATTTTGTTTGCTCTGCACTGTTCAATTATTATCTACTTTGCCAACATAATTTACTCTTTACATCACGTTCGCAAGTAGTACCTCGTAAGGAAAATTTTTATTTTAACAAACATCAATTTTTCCCAAAACTATGTTTCTCTACCTTGGACCTTATGATTCTCAGCGCCTCAAGCATTTTCCACATTGCAATTTAGATAAAATGTTCATGTTAGTCACAGTGTATTTCTGAACGAAAGCTGTATTTAGTAGAACTGTATACTAGATTTTAATCTATTGCTTTTTTCACCTTAAAATGTTTTGAAAACAATTACTAAACATAACAGATTTGTTACAAGAATAATAAGAAAAAATTATAAAATGGCCGTTGTATTCACTCGCATCCCCTTAGTTACTCTTGTACAAACTATTCATAAAAATATTTCTCTTCTCTCAATTTCAAATTAATCGGGATAAACATTCATAGAAATGGTTTTATGATATGCTTTCTTATAAGTACTAGATGAAGAGGAGAATACCGTTAGGTTATAGTGAAACATTTTAAGAACTGATTGCTTTGTCGTAGTTTAAGGGTTTGATTATCTTCGCAAGTCCGGATAAATTAAAATTAAAAAAGGAATAAAACCTCTCCATTTGAAATATGACATATAATCTCAAACTTTGTCCAGTGCAAAACGATTTGAGTATTAATTGTGTTCTTTTAACGAGATTAACGTCTTAGTGCGTCTTCTCATATGGTTTACTACTTATTTAAATGAGAACATTCCAGGAAAGTTCAACATATTCTGTTTAAAAAGGAAGCCTTTGGAAACTATGGAATAATTTGAGCCATATCAGCAATTGGATTTTTAGGTTTTGTTGTTTAAATAAAATAAGAAATTTTGTGCCACTGCACGTCATAATTCTATGAACACTTCTTGAGCATAATTTAATTAAAATCCTTTAGATATTTTTGTCAAAATCAAGCTTTCCGAAAAATGTACCTGTAAAGGATATTAGGGCTAGGAAATGTTCTTTAAAATCTCGGTATCAGAAGCTAAAAGTAAACACAAGTACAAAGTTTGATATTTAACTGTATGTTCACCTTAGACTTGTACTTGTCCGACACACACGCACGCACTGAGGTACCTACACAGCTTTATGGGGTTCCTAAACGTCTACTTCTGGTGAAAGCTCAGTATTACATTCTTGAGTGGAATGCTTCATGTACCTACTGTACATAGTAGAGAAAGTAAAACTTCTAGCTTTCACTAATGCACCTGTTACAGGAGATTAACTTTGATCGTTAATATCTCAAATATGAAGTCATATTTGTAAGAAAAACTTCTGCTCTCACATATATTATTGCTAGTAATAACTGAAAAAAACTAAATCTCTGCCCCTAATACTTAACATATCTCATTTTAAAAAGTTAAATCTCCCCTAAATTGGGACAAATATTTTAAATGTATATTTTCAGCAGGTACACAAGTACGTACATACAATTATCTTTTACTGCGTATTTTTCATTTAACCAAGTTTTTTATAATAAATATACTTATAACTATTTTAGTTGAAACAAAAGAATATAGTTTGGAATCACTTTTAAAATTTCTTTAAAATTAAAATAAAACTATATTCCAATATTAGCTAATTTCAGCAAAAAATGCATTTCACAAGTTTGTGTTTTAAGTGATTGTATATTTTTCTATGGCTAATTTTTTCTCTACCTCCCGGGTTTACCACTTACATATGCTTAAAAGACAAAGAATTAATAGAGCATGAAGAGCCCTTTTCACATAATTGAACAAAAAGTTTTAATTCGTGAATAATATCTGTGGCATATGGTGCTTTAATTAAAGCCAAGTTTTCAGAAAATTACAAATATAAAAAGATGTGTAATATAAATATTGAATTGATTAGTGATCTTTGACTTATGAACAACATCGATGATTATCATAGTTCTCAAGTTTTAATTATCCTGTTTGCAGATACACAGGAAAAAATGTTGTCTGGAATCTCCTAATGCCACTGTAGCAAATTGACCAGTTTTTCGAAGAAATAGAAGTAGCAGATACCTTCTTATCAGAATTTTGAATTCGTTTGCCTTTTTAGGTTACGGTTTTCTGGGAAATTTGAAGTGGCAACAGGGAACTTTCCTAGTATTTTTGCACCAATGGTTATGATGATTTTGATGAGAAGTGAGCTATTTTGAATCCATGGACCACAAATTTTAATTGTGTGTAACAGTTGATGCGTCCGACTGCTGATGTAAAACTTTTTGGATTTGATTCGTACCAATTTCCAGTTCTTTAGAATAAATATATGACGTATCCGCCTATATCTTTGAAGCACTGCTCGAACGCAGACAATACTTTCATCGTAAATAAGTACTAAAAGTAACTGATGACCTTGAATTCACCGTACTAATTATAAATTTCAGCCTGAGATAGGGCTTCTCCAAATGAATTTATAAGCCGATGTGCACATTTTTAGACGTTAATGGAAACTACCTTATGTCAGGTGAATTCTTCCACAGGATAAGAATTTTACACCGTCTGTGTTTGACAAAAATCAGATATAAATCATTTTTACTGAATAGAAGCGACGCAGCAGCGAACTCCACTCCAGCTAATGAAGCAGAAGGTCACTCCCCTGTACTAAGTACCTTACTGGTAACGCCAGTCTAATTACAAAATTGACTATAATTTAGCGTGATGTTACATTGAAATTTCAAGCCTTTTACGACAGATAAAGTAAAGGGTCTTTCAACAGGAGTGGCCTATCTTTAACATGCGATAGCTGTCGTTATTATTAGCAGTAATTTTTTCAAGTGGTTACATTTGTTACTGACACATATCCATGGAACGTTATAGCATGCAGCAACGCGCAGAATTCTAAAATTTATTATCAAATTGGATAATCTGTTCTTCAAATCTTTCGTACATTGCGTTTAGTTTGCGGTGTGCATAATCGTCCCTGCAAGAAAACAATTCGGAGTTTGATCGACAAATTTTTAAAGAAGTGGTTTTGACAGCTTTCAAAAAACTGCTGTACATAAGCGCCGTACAGAGTAAGCGCTCCAACGAAAACTTAGACCCCGTTCGTGAGAGAGTACGCGAGAATGCAAACAAATCATTTGCTCGTCGATCGCAAGATTTGGAGCTTTCGCCACGACAAATGGCGAATTATGCATCTGGACTGGAAGTTGCACGTTTACAAAATGGTGTTAGCTCAAGAACTAAAGTGCAACAACCATAACTTGCGTCGCCTATTCGCTGACTGAGCTAGGCAGAAATTGGAAGTTATCCAGATTTTTGTTGAAATATCCTCAGCCACGAATCCACCTTTGGATTGATGGTTTTGTTAACAAACAAATTTGCCCCTATTGGAGCAATAACAATCAAATGCAGATTCAAGAACGACCGTTTCTCAACAAAGGTTTACTGTATGGTGTGGATTATGGTATGGTGGAATTATTGGTTCATATTTTCTCAAAGACGGAGATGGAGAAGCTCCAACTGTCAATCTAAAAAAAACGGACTCTTATAAGGGATTGGTTTTGGCCTCAATTGTATGGTATGAGTCTCATAAAAATCTGTTCCAGGAAGATGGTGCCACATGTCATACTGCTCTCGAAACAATCGATCTCTTCAAGGAGAAGTTCAGAGGCTTCATTATTTCCTGTGGTGGAAATGCTAACTGGCCTTCAATATCATGTGATTTAACGCCGTTTGATTACTTCCTGTGGGTTTATATTAAATCTTGAGTTTATGCCAACAAGCCAGGAAAGCTTAATGATCTTATGAATAACATCACGCATGTTACTCGTTAAGTGGACCTAAGTTCTTCTGTCATTGCAAATTGGGTCAACCGTATACACGCAACCCAACGAAGTTGCGGGGGTCACTTAACTGATGTTCTCTTCCACACGGAATGACACTATGTTCCAAAATAAAAAAGAAATAAACCTCTATCATTTATATAACGTGTTTTATTTAAGTTCAAAAGTATGACATCCTTGTTGAAGGGCAAGAATGGTACATTTTAATGTCAGAAACATTTAGAAAGCGGCTAACTGGAAGAAAAAATGTTTGGGGATAATCGCATGCTGTTATGAGCACCAACTTTACTTTTCGTAATGATCTCCACGTTACACACACTTCAGTAACCTATCAGTGCAATTTGCATAAATCCGTAACATACATTTTTCCATTCTATACAACAAACATTTCTTAGTCAGAAACGTCGCAGCTCATTTAGAAAAAGTTGTAG
Organism: Mantis religiosa; assembly: GCA_030765055.1. Classification (NCBI taxonomy): domain Eukaryota; kingdom Metazoa; phylum Arthropoda; class Insecta; order Mantodea; family Mantidae; genus Mantis; species Mantis religiosa. The sequence continues at coordinate 98,984,382 of CM060951.1, read as the reverse complement.
TATTTCTTCTTCGAATAGTAAGTTTTAATACGAGGCGTTTCCGTAAAATAAGGTCTCCAAGGCGCTGGAGCCGTGAGGAACGCTATTACGCGAGATTCGGCAACACTGGCATGTAGCTTGCTTTCACCTGTTCAAATCCCCATCACAACGAACCCGTTGCAACCATTAGTCTTGGCTGGTCAGCCGTTTGCGATGGAGCTGCCTATCATTTCCACCGCCAAGTGCGAGTTGCGTGTAGTGATCCTTTTTTTTTTTTTTTTGAGTGCCAAGGGCCCTACCCTCACTAAAATTAATCGTCAGTTATGCGAAGAAAGTGGGCCTCTGTATATGGACGTCAAAAACGTGTGAAAGTGGGTCAGAGAGTTCAATGACGGACGTACAGACGTCCATGACGAACAGCGTTCTGGTCGGGCTTCGGTTTCAGCCAAAACAATTGCAAAAGTGGAGCAAGAAATGCTTAACAATCTGCGTGTGCCAGTTCGCGAGCTGTGCGAACATATCCCTGAGGTCCGTAAGACTACGATTGACAAAATTTTGACCGAACATTTGCATTATCGCAATGTGTGTGCGAGGTGGGTCCCCAAAATGGTCACCGAAGACCATAAACAGCCCAGTTCGGATGTGACATCCTTACCCATCACTCTTACAGTACAGACTTAGCACCTAGTGATTATCATCTGTTTCCTTAGTTGAAGTCACACCTGGGTGTAACACATTTCCAGACCGACGATGATTTGTAAAACGAGACTGAGCGCTACCTGCGCAACTTGGCGGAAGAGAGTGCTATGACAAGAGTATACAAAAACTGCCACAGCGCATGCAAAAGTGCATCTATCTCAATGGTGATTACGTTGAAAAATAGCTGTAAGTTCCGACTTTCCATCAATACGTTCATTGACAATAAACATGTTTTCTATATTAAATAAAATTGGAGACCTTATTTTACGGACCCGCCTCGAAATTGTTAGAGAAAAAACTCATTTCGCTAATTCTAGAAAATGTTAATAGAGCCTAAGTCATAAATGATTATAGTTGAAATATTATTTGATTCGAGAAAATTGTATTAGTGGTTATCACACATGTTCTTTAGCTTAGAATTTATAATCCATTTTGCAAAATTTGTAAGCTGCAATGCATACTTTCTAAACTTTCAGTAACGCTTCTATGGAAAAAGTGTTCACAGAAATGTCAATTTTCAACTTTTTATCTAATAGCGCAGTTAACTTGCTCTAATAATTCTTACTTTGCCATTAAGTCTCCGGTCAAAGAATTACGCAAAAATTCGGAACTTATATAATTAACTGCTAATTACATGCTGTTACATGTATTTTAATGTTTCAAAGATGAAATATGCATCCATCAACAACGACTCGCTATGTATCATTTACAGTATGTAGTAATTATCTGTATTATTACAATAATTATCGCTAATCAATAATTGATCACGACTGTAAACTGCACCGGATAAAATTTACTGAAAATCTACCCCGCATATGATCTCTGTGTAACATGGTTATTTGAAATGTTATTCTTGTTGAACTGTTGCTTTCGTTTATACCTTTTAATGTATATATCATGTACAAATGCATGGAACATTGAGGGGAATGGCTCATATCACGAGAAGCCTGTAATCTCTAAACAGAATTGTTATAAACGCATTATTTCGTTTGTGCTATAAGTAATGTGACTTTTGGGTTTCGTAGAATTAAAAGTGCAATTTACCGAAATTCTAAATGTTCTTTATATCCGTAGAATACACTGTTCAATTCTCACGTAACAATATCAACTACACTTTTGTTACTTCAGAGATGTTTGCTGCTCGCCTCGCTGTTCTTATAACTCCCGCTGGCGTGTCACAATCTCTTATATATCTCATTCATAATTCGAGTGACTTCTCGAGCAAGTAAGAAAAACAACTATTCTCTGGCAATCGAGATATCACTAATCCTTGTTTCACATAAGCTTGCCCGGTATCTCTTAACGGTCACGTGACCTTATCACCTCTCATTGGCTGTTATTGCAGTTTAGGCTGTTGGAAGGGAATTATCAAATTTATATTTTCGTAACCGTTTTAACTAAATATATTACATAAGAGTTGATTTATCTGAAATGCAGGTTAATTCTTAAACGAAGTAAAGAGGAGGTTCCTTTGCTCTCAAGCATATGGGACGATAGCGCGTGATTTAGCAGTATTAATGACATATTTGGTTATACAACTTTTATCACTGACCTTGTTTTGAACTGGATTAGTCATATATCGCCATTCGAAGCTGTGTTTTGCCGAGTGCGAGAGCTAAATTATTTGGTTGATCGTTTATTGCACGTGTACTTATTTTACGTATAATGGTAGAGTCTATCGCCAGTTTTTCACTGAAACATCGCAAGGGTAAGACCTTTACAAAGCGGTGAAAAAGGAATTGCGGTGCATGTGTTTAATGCACTCACAGAGAAGAATCCATCCTTTTCAGTGAGAGAAGTCGAACAGCTGTGCTCTCTACAGGTGTGTTAGATGCGTAGGAACACCGCGACATGAAATTGAGACAACAGGAAAACTTACCACTCCAGGAGCGATATTGCTGTGTGGCGAAGACGTTATTAAAGGACAATCAGACTGTACCGGGATACAAATCATAAATATACTACCTTAACGAGACTTGGGTAAATGAAGGACACACGACCAGTATGGCGTGACACGACTTTTAAGACAAAGACAAGCATTTTTGCAAGGTATGTGTGCTGGTTTAAAAAATTCCAGTGGAAAAGAACGAAGGCCCTTCATTATAAGTTGTTTCAGTTTCATTGCTCATTCATTCAGTTTCAACTTGCTCAGTTTCATTATAAACTTCATTATTCATATTCTTATTTGTGTGATTTTATCTATCTTCCTGGCAATTATGACGTTTACTGCAGTTTTAAATGTGACGGGAAGGCACGGCCTATGGCCTATGGCGCGAAAGCATTAGCCAATTAGGGTGAGGGTGAGGGTAGTTGCACGAGGGTGATAAATGTCAGTGGGACAAGGTTATATGAAACAGAGATTAGAACCTTCCAAACGTGAAATCCTATCCGGGCCAGCAAGTCATTTAACTCAAGCGCTATGTTTATCTGCTTTTGCCGGCTCTTTATTACCGTGAAACACTGTACGCCGTCTGTTATCTATTTATGCCTGTTGCCGCAACAGTAAGTTATAGAAAAATTAAACATATGTTCTGCAGTATATGAGTAATTGTTTATGTTCAACTGTAATGTGGATGCATTACAACATCTGAAGCATGAAATTCCAAGCTGTGCGCCAGCAGACTGGAAGAAATTAGCATAACTTGCCGTAGTGGAGACGCAGCTTTTATGGAATTGCCTCTAAAACACTGGGTTGCATAACTTTACATTCCAAAGGATGGGTTGAATCACCTCAATTTAAAAGGACAAGAAGAATAAAAGGAAAATACGGAAAGAGGAGAACATTAAGGCTACCAAGAAATTGAGAACGATTTTGAAATAAACATAAAGCAGATTATTAAAGAATTTAAAAGGATGCGCGGAATCGTTATAAAGGTCAGAATTACTGAGAATTTCACTTTGAAAACCGAGAGAAGGGTTGTCGAGTAAACAATAAGGGTACGATAACAAAGGAAAAAAGCGGTCGAGGAAGTCGGAGATAAAAATATGTTGCTGGGAAATACATGCGAAAGAAGAGTATTCATGCATATGATTAAAGGCAAAACGATGCTGAGGGAGAAAATAATTTATCATCCTATTTTTTCTTATTCCAGCATTTATTCGTTATTTCCTACTTACATTTGTGTGCAGTTCACATTGCTGAATAATAATAATAGTATTCTTAATTTCGTTCTCTTGTAAGGATGTTATTAATATTCAATCATGGGTCACAAATATCGGGCACAGTACAGAGTTCCTGATAAATGATGGCTAAAGATATTTACATTTCCATTATAGAGTTAGTCTGAATGAGGTCACATTGTCCATCAACATAACATGAGGTAAATGAATACTACAGGGAAAGAAAAATGATACTATAAGGCGCATAATAATATTAAATGTTGATATATGAGGGCTGTTCAATAAAGAATGATCATAATTATTTTATAGTCATAATTTTTCACACTAAAATTCAATATTATTATATTTTGTTAGCTTAATGGGAAACAAACACGCCGTAGTAGTTTCATTGTTGGTACTCCTGGTTCCCGCCTGTGAGAACAGGCAAGTTCAGACATGTTCAGTATCGCCTACCGCTGCAATGGAGGTAACATGCAGTTAAAGTTGTTTTAGAGGAAGATCCGGGGTTTCTTTCAAACGTAATCACTGCTGTTAATACTTGGCTACACTATTTTGATCCTGAGAGCAAACAGCGAAGCTTAGTGTAGAAATCTCCTTCATCACCAACCCCCAAAAAAGCAAAAGGGGTTGCTTCTGCTGGGAAAGTTATGGCCATCTCATTCTTTGACATACATGGAATGGTTTATCAGCATGATGTACCTGCACACACATCAGTAACTGGACAATACTACAAGAATGTCCTGAAAACATTGCAAGTCCATATCAGGCGCAAAAGACCACACTTCCGTGAAGGAGGCTGGATGTTGCACCGCGATAATGCGCGGCCGCATATTGCTAATGTTGTTAAATATCTTGCAAAAATCAACGTGAAGTGCATCCCTCACCCTACCTATAGTCCAGATTTATCCCCATGTGACTCTTTTCTATTCCCTATCTTGAAGAAACACCTTCGTGGGAGGCATTATCCATCATCAGAAGCAGTGGTGAAGGCTGCGGAGGCGATTTTGAAGGATCTGTCAGAAAATGCTTTCCTGCATGTCTTTGAAGACTGACAGAAACACTGGGACAAGTGTGTAGCATTCAGGGGAGACTATTTTCAAAAGGAGCATCAACATTATGAGGATGGGTAAAGGTACGTTGTCAAAAAAAAAAAAAAAGCTGTGATCATTCTTTATGGACCATTAAAATTGACTTAATGCCGTAATTATGTAGAATAAATGTATAGTCGCGATTTAAAAAACTTTTTAAATATACTGATGTTAATGTTTCAATGTCGAATATTCTTAACCATGTCACAGTAAGACAGAAATTGCTATCATTTTCTTAGCATTTAAGCACAAAACTTTCCTGATATTTCCTGTAAAAATAATTTCTTTTAGATAAAATATACATATTAATTTGGGTAGATGAGAGGGAAATATTTTTTAAATCTAATAACGCGAGCAGAGAATATTATCTCATAAAATGCATAAACGTATTAGGTTAATGCTTCATCAGCATTCAATATATTACGTCCTACCACATCTGGTTAGCAGCAGAATTTGAAGCGACTGTTATGTTGCAAATCCTTCTTAACCTCAGAGATGAGTTGAAGAGCATGATTGCTGCCTTTACGAACACATAATGACATTTGGATTATCTAAGCGAAACCAACCTGGTCTATATTTATCATTCCTGAAATAGCACTTCTGTGTTTCTCTTTAGAAGCTTCCTTAAGAGCCCAAAGCAACTGCAGGTAACGTGCTTCATCTTCTGTCGCTTCTACAGAACCTTCTGAAGCGCACTTAATGAGACTAACTCTACTTGTACATTTCTGAGAGCTTCTCTGAGACTTTAAACTTCCAGAAGCTTTCTCAGAAATGTGACTTGCGTTTTGTCCATATCGGGAGTACATCGTTAATTATGATATATATATATATATGTGTGTGTGTGTGTGTGTGTGTGTGTGTGTGTGTGTGTGTAAGTGTGTGTGTGTGTGTGTGTTTGTGTGTGTGGCAATGCTATTTATCGCTAGCGTGGTAATAATGATGATGAAGAAGATGATGATGATAATAATATTAAAGTTATTTATTAATAAATAAATAATTTGCTTCTAATACAAAGATATGTCATTCATAGGAAATGACAACTCCATTACTTAAATGCGCAATTAATGTTGTATGTACATTAATGTTATCATCACTCTGTCAACATTCTATGCAACTTGAAAGCAAATAAAATAAAAAATTTAATTAGTCATGTTATATTATTACAATATTGAATGTATAATTAATGTTTAAAATTTATATTTTAAAAAAAACTTGATGGAAACTTAGTTTGTTAATGATTGTTTCTTGTAGTTACATTGAAGATTTATGCTCAGCAAACTCATAAATGAGTTGAAGTGATTTTAATTACTTCATTATGATCATTAATGTGTTCATTTTTAATATTTTAACTGCCGCCTTCAATATTCTTAGATGTCGGCTAAAAATGAGCATTTCTGTGGAAGAAAATCAACTGTTTGTTCTCCACTAACACAAGAAGGTCCGGGGTTTTCCAAAATCCTGAACCTTAAAAGTAGACCTGAGGCTCCAGTTCTAGATAATCGTTAATTGGACATCATTAAACCTGTATATTTGGGATATTGATCGTCATTAGGTTTGTGACTGTTATCACCAGTTTAGTAGCATCTCACCATATTCCTTGCCATTTTAGCCTTTGGATTTACACTCTGATTTTAGAAGCAAAGCTACAATTGGGGATTTCATCTTCTCTTGTAAGAACGCTGGTCCCAAGAGATAAAATCGGAAGAAAAACAGTTTAGTAGTTAAAACTACTGCCTAATTTGCCAAAATCATAAATTTAATACTAGTTACTCTATAACAGGTTTGGGCTTTGCTGCAAATTTGTGAAATTAATTAAAAGTGAGCAACATTGTAACAGATGTTATAAAGTGGTTTATAAGATGAAGAAACACTTTTTTCAGTTTAAAGCATATAAAGGACTTTTCTTATTGCACAGAAAATTATTCGTTCAGGAACACAAGAAGCAATGGCATTCTGCTTTTGAGAATTGCTTCCTTAAATGCTCATTTTTGCTCTTAGTTTTTAGAAATCTGACTGATAGTTTGTAAGCACTGTTCGCACAAGTTCACTTAAATGCTTATCACTTAGTTGTGATTGATATTTAAATTTAATGAATTCAATCGTTGAGTACGTTGACCAAAGATTAAAATAAGTATTGGTGATGAAACGGGGCACCCATCGCCCATAACATCAACTGAAAAATAATTTTCTAGAAATGAAAATAAAGGTTTAAAGAATCTTAAATGTTTAAATTTGCCATTGATTTCTTCAGCAAGACTTGACATGTTACTCAACGTAAGGGAAGCTTTCAGTAAATTTGTTCAAATATTTCATGTAAGCAAGTGTTTTAATCTGAAGATTTAACTTGCTATGGAAGCTAAATACAAGATAGGGCAAATCATTAATACATTTTTCTCTTCCTTATAAAGATACGATTAACGTTTGTAAATTCCCTGCCAGATCAGTAAAAAAGGCAATTCTGACAACCTTTGGAGGTCCTTAAGTTCAGGGAATGATTTATTTTCCGTCAGCCTCAAGATATTGTTAGTTTACATTAATTATTTAAATTTATCGTACTCTAACATTAGTGTCAAGAGAAGCAGGAGACGAGTCAAGAGCCGCATGTGGCTCGCTAGCTCCGTTGTGCCAACCGCTTCTCCATAGTAAAGAAAAAAATAAACGCTAATAAAAAATATGGTTCTGGATCAGTTCGCTATGGTTACATTGGCCACAACTGCATTTTCGATGTGCTCGTTAAATTATGCAGCTTTCATATTTTGGAGCCGCTGTGCTGTATCGCACTGAAGATTTCTTGCACTTGGTATCTTTGGAATGATGCAAATAGCAACTCGTTGCTTCTAGAAAGGTGCTATGAGAATGTACGAGTTCTGCTCAAAAAGTATGGCAAATCTTGTGTTTTTTGAAAAAATAATTATTTATTCATTAATATCTATTTTGTTATCCCCTATGCCCAACGTGGTTCGGAGTCCACGGTAAAAACTGTAGGTCCTCTCACCTCACCGCCATCTTCACTATCACCCTATCATCGGAGGTAATGGACACCGCCCTCTGGGTGCCTCCACCTGAGAAATGGGTCCGGTCATCACTTGGTGGGGTGAGGTTACCCCGAAGGCCAAGGTTGCCATGTGGGGAGTGTTAGTAACAAACTAACTATATCTATTTTGTTTCCTTCAAATAACCCCCCCAACCAGATATTATACGTTACTTGGACCAATGCATTTTCTAATCGTCCAAGCACTTTAAGTCGTTTTTTAATTGATCCTGTTCAGCTCCTCCTTCGATGCTGTCTTTATCTCCTCAATCGTGGCGTAGCATCATCCTTCTGAGCCCTCTTAAGTTTTGGGGGAAAATAAAGCCACATGGGGCCAGTTCTAGGGAGTACAGCGGTTGCGGCATCATAAATGTGTTGTATTTGACCAAACATTCGTGCACAAGTAACGATGTGTGAGTAGAGGCGTTGTATTGATGCAAAGGCCAATTTTCGTTCTTCCACAAATCTGGGCATATCTGGCAGATTGCTCCTCGCAAATTGCATATAATTTACAGGTAATATTTCTTATTGACCGTTCTACCCTGTGGCAAGAATTCATAATGTACCAAGCTCCTGGAATTGAAGAAAACTGTAAGCAAGTCCTTCACATTCGACCGAACTTGGCGCGTTTTTTTCGGTATTGGCTCGTGTGGCAGGTTCCATTGGGATGATTGAGCTATAGTTTACACATCATAAACGTAAACCCGTGATTCGACACTCTATGCAGCAAATTTGTGTCGTCGTGGACAGAATTCAACAGCTCCTTAGTAACGTTAATGCTATAGGGTTTTTGGTCGAAATTGAGCAACTTTGGTACGAATTTTGCGGCAACCTTTCTCATCACCAAATCATTGGTCAAAATCGAATAGCACGAGCCAATCCATATGTTTAGGTCCTCAGAAATTTCTGTAACGGTGATTCGACGATTGGTGAATACTATTTTCTTCACTTCTTCAATTTTTCGTCTGCTGTTGACGAGCTCAGGCGTCCGGACGGTCTTCTCGACTCTGTGAGAACCTTCTATACCACAGATTAACGTTGCTTTGGTCCAAGGTAGCTTTACCATATGCCACAGTGAAAATTCGAAATGCATCCGCGCACTTAATTTTGTTTTTACACAAAATTTAATACGTATTCGTTATTCCATTTTTTTGAATAGGCAAAAATCGAAGACGGGCCACAGCACTTCCAGGCAAAATAGATGTCAACAATTAATTTAAAAATCAAAATGGCCAAGCTTGTGAATATAAGGGACATGAGTACCAACCTAACGCCACAAAACAATTTAAAACTGAATACGCTATATCAAAATTTGCTATAGTTTTTGAACAGACCTCGTTATGCTGAGCTGCAAAAAGGTGCACCGTCTCTTCCTTAAATAACACTCCCTTGGAATCAAAGTAAATATTATTTGACACACTTTTCTTGTATATTTCTTACCGAAAATCTCCTTCAACGGTCTGCCAGGAAACGTTGTTCTAATTCCTTGAGCTTACTTAAGAACTTCTCATAGTCATCTCATGGATTTAGATATGGAGTTAATAGAGTATCCGTGCATTTTGTAGTAGTTTTATATTAAATAAAGGCTGGAGAGATGTGCTATCACTTGCGATACATTAGCCAGACGCAGAGTATGAATGACGCCAGATGTACAGCACAACCATCAAATGTACAAACGCAGTAACGTGGTATTATGTTTATATTTCCAGTGTATGCAGACGCAAGATCAAGGCGTACTATAACGCGGCTGTTTTGTTTCCTCTGACCCTGAGGCGGTTGTCATGACAAGGCTATGCCAGCGTGAAGTTGTTTATGTGCGCGACCAATAACAGTACAGTCCATGTGCAGTATACCTATTGACAACCCCACACGCCACCGGTCTCTAGATAGTAAATAGCTACAGATCATGAAGAAATGTACAGACTTCTAGAACTGTTTAAAATGTATCTACTGTAATTTTCTAGTAAGTTGCTTAACCATTTCTATCCGATGACTCCCCCAAAGACAAAAGCTATCTATAGGTTGTATGTAGTTCCATAATTTTAAGGACCCGGGGAGAAAGTTGGAGTTCCTACAGATCGTAGCAAATAAGTTTAGGCAGGGTTGAGCAAATTTATTCTCAGGGTATGCGTCGATATGTATGGGAGTAAGGATGGTTCTAATGACACTGGAATGCAATTTTCAGACTGGTTTAATGACTGCTACTTTTTATCATCACATCTAACTCGAAGTTGCCGATCAAGGGTTACCAATATATCACTGTTTAGAGTTACCGTATGTAGAATGCTTATTGCTCGATAACACTTAATTCTTTACTGACGTAGGAACCGACAGATATCTTTTCTCTCCGGTTATGGTCTGCCTTCGCCGAAGACCCAACCAGATGACCGTCTTAATGGCCTGCCAGCCAAGGTCTGCGTTCACTACAGCTGCGTGTGGGTGACTTTCACCTCTTGAAGCCCTGTCTTTATTCACACCAAAATTCCCTTTGTGACTATTTTGTCCATTGTGATTATTCTCGGTCATGTCATTATTAAGGGTCCGAACAATAACTTTTCAAACAGAGTCAAGTGTTGCCCATTTAGAATTCCTGCTAAGAAAACCCTCTTTCTCCCGTGCCTTTTGTTAAACGACCTAGCTACCTGCCTGCACGTGTTGGAACAAAGAAATTTCCTTCGAAATCCATTACGATTATTTACTCATTGCATCCCTTAATTTCGGTATCACATGTCTTCCTTCTATTATCAGAGTAGTATATACTTTATTAGGACATGAGTGGTAACGGTACGCAGACAACAGATAGGCCCATGCACCACCTCGTTAGCGTAGATGGTAGCGAGTCTGCCTCACGTTCAAGAGGTCCCGAGTTCGAATCTCGGTCAAGGTGAGTTATCTGGATAAGCTTTTCTCCAGGGTTTTCCCTTATCCTGAAAGACGAATGACGGGTAACTCTAAGCTCTATGGACCCTGGGCTCATTTGAACATCATTTCACCAATTCCATTCATCGTCCGATATGACTTAACGTTTGAAGACGTAAATTATAAACAAAACTAAAAGATCACTGACACATAACTGTGCACCTAGGTGTATGGGCTCTTTGATGAACTGGATTCACTCCTAGGAGGGTAGGATGACTCTCGATTATTGAAAATTTTCACTTAAATTAAAGGGGAGTGATCAATTATGAACCTTACTTATTGGAAAAGAACTCATTTTCTTCAATTTAAGTGAAGCAATTTTTAGCAACTGAGACTATGGCAGTCAGGAAGACCAACAATGCAAAGTCAAAAGCGAAAATGGCACACAAGTTCCCTTCCAATGCCATGGAGTTTATGTAAATCCTAAACATGACTTGCAATGTAACAACCTAACAAAGGTTCACTGTTTCACAATACCACTGTTCATAGGCTTAAGTGCACAATAGCAAGGATTTAGACTTTGTGGCGATGTTGGACGTTCTGTTGTTTCCCCTATCTAGGTAAATAGAAACTATGAACCCAAATAATTTCACAGTAATGGGATCAACCCACAGACAAAGCTCATGATGGGAAACAGCCGTGTTGGAATTAATGTTTGCTATTCCTTTGTTTTCTTAAAAGAGGTTTCTACTTTGTTAAATCCAGAATTCCAACCCAAAGTATGGAACCATGAATTTACTCTTAAGAATTTGTTGAACACTTAACTTTCTTTTAATGACAGTTTGGGTCATTCTTGTAATAAAGTACAAAGCTGGTACTTAAAGTTAGAAAATTGCAACATTATTGAAGCTGACATGCTTAAAAATATATTCTATCTAAAACCGCTTAAGCCTCTATTAGGAACTAGGAGCTTAGAGGCACATATTATGCTTGGGGCCCCAATGAGCTACATTTACATGTCTTTTCCTACACAATATCCTTTATCTTTATCACTTCGTAAAAGTTATTTTTTTATCTACATCGTGCTAATCAAACTAAGATTTGTATAATTATTGCATTACACATTTTCTCAGAAATTGAAGTGATAACTGCTACTTAAAAATTTATGGACTTATTCCGTATATTTGTCCGACATCTCGTGGAACAAATGAGTGATAACTGAACATTTAACAAGAATATGAAGCATTGGCAATTTAATCAGGGACTACAAAAAGCACAATGTTCTCTTTAAATTCTTTGTGTCGTATCTGCGAAAGATGTCGACCTTATATGCTATATTTGTCTGGTGTTTACTTTTAGTTTGTAGCGTTAATACACTCCATATATACTTCCTTTTCGTAATATTTTTATTCAGATGATTCAACGGTACGGATTTTCAGTGAAATCTCTATATACATCTTCTTGGATAAAGAAATGTTTCCTCTGCCGATAGTTGGACAATTGAGAATCGAGGTAGTCGTCTCTTGTTTTATCTTCAAATTAATTATAAATTAGAAGTGTATAATTAAATCCTTTAACTTTGTTTTAAGTTATGCTAAATTCCAAAGAGAATATTAATAGAATTTTAAGTTTATTGTGAAAAATGAAGGCAACAGTTACGATATGAGTTGCTGCCCGCTTCGGTAGCGTAGATGGTAGGGAGTCACGTTCAAGAGGTCCCAAGTTAGAATCTCGGTCAGGGTGAGTTACCCGGATAACGTTTTTTTCCAGAATTTTCCTTATCCCGAAAGACGAATGTCGGGTAACTCTAAGCTCTATGGACCCTGGGCACATTTGAGCATCATTTCACCCATTCCATTCATCGTCCGATATGACCTAACGTTGGAGGATGTAAATTACAAAACAAAAACAAAAAATGAATAGCTTGTGTCACGACGAAAAAAAAATGTAAAATAAAGACTTCATGCTGTAAAACGCTTTGGTAAGCCAAAATCACAATAAGCTCCAACATCCAACTTAAGGACACTGTAAAACTATATTGACGGTCGTAGATTGTATCTTTAAACATTTCGAATAAATCTGAATTTAGAATATCTCAGGTGATGAAAAATAGGACACTATACTTTTACAATCTATAAATTATTATTCAAGTGAAGTTCTTTTCCACCACAGACTAAGTTATGTGTAGCCTAATTTGAACATGTATCTGTAAAACACCTATGCAGTACTCAACTGTCTACATCTAACTGGTCTATTAAATAATTGAAACTTTGAATAAAATATAATTATGACAAAAATGGATTTTTTAGATCCCCTCTAATAAGATAACCAGATAAAAATCATATCTTTAGTAATACAAAACAAAGTAAAAAGAAAATTTGGCTTTAACATTTCATGCATTCTATGACCATGTAAAAGTCATTTTGGGCATATAAACGGCTAGAAAGATGAATATAAATGGATCCAAATTCTACGGTTAGGATATTCAATTAAAAGACTAATGATTATGCTACCTTTGCACAGTCAAAATACTGCGGCCCTTCAAAATACTTTCAGTGGGCAGGTTAGATCTCCCAAATATATTCAAGAAACAATGCTTTTAATAAACACGCGAGGAAAATATTTGCCTAATTCTTCATATTAACTGAAGAACTGAAATATTTCTTCCTCTCACATTTGAATAAATCAGCGTTATACGAGTAGATATAAATAACGAAGAGACAATTTCCTAAATGGTAAACTAATCTACCTTAATTTTGCTTAAAATAAAACCTTAATACCTATTCATCTGAAAATTTCCACTTTAAATCTATCGAGGTTAATGTTGGTATTTCACTCAGAAAAATTACATATTTACACTTAAAGTATTTAGTCAATATTTCAAATATTTTTAAAGCTTATTTAAAAATAATCAGTTATGAAATTTACTCCACAAACTATTTCACGCAAGTCCTTAAAATTTTAAACTCTATATTCTCGTAATCTTTTCCACCTAACCTCTGAACTGCACTGAAACATGATATTGTGATAAGCTATCTGATCGGAAATAAACATTTTTAAATTATTTAGATAAGCAGCTTAGAGTTTTCCTCCTGAATAATTTTTCTGCTATGTCCTTTGTGACTGAATGAAGGATTAAAAATTAAATGAAATGATGAGTAAATACCACAAAGGTAGTTGGAGACAGTCAAATAGTAGTTCCGTGGTGTTTCTTTGATCCTTAGGCAATAATTTCAGAGTACCTTTTAACCACAAACCCCTAAATTCGATTTGTGGCGTCATAGATGTAAGACATTTATGGTCCTTAGCTCAGAAATACTTTTTACTACACACATTTAACTTCTATGTGTCGCTGTGAGTCATTTAGCTGCTTCATTTTTCAGTCTGCCTATCATTCATCTGTAGTTCTGTATGAAAGCATTCGTGGACCGCTGCACGGACGTAATGGAACTTTGGGATTTTATGAGATTATTTACGCAGTAGTTTGAGTACGGCTGTATTAGCCAGTATCTTATAATTGGCACTAAAATCTCTATTTCATATTAATTTCAAACGTTTAGCTGACATTTTAACACAGATTTGTTCAAATTAATTTTAATCTGTTTATGCAACCAGCGTTCCAGAAAAATATTTTTTTAAAATATCAAAGACGGCTCCATTTGAATTCGTGAATCACTGCACGTACAATTTGAAATTGATATAGAGCAGCTCAAGAATGTTTCTTTACGTATTTGAAATAGAGTTGAACTTGGAAAATCACGGATAGTGCACAACTAGGTAGCTTCAACTCATGGAAATAAGAGCAGTGGACAATGTCGGCATAATCTGTACTAGCAAGAAGACATCGTTTTGTACAGTTTGTCTTTAACCAGTTATCTTTAACGGCTTGTGGAGCACAGGAATTGTAACATCTCTATGTATGGCTACCTCATCTAATCCTCGTCCATCATCCCTATGTACAGTTTCCTCTGTTTGGGAAGAACAGTATCTTTTATAGACATATGGGGATGGTGTAGTGAAAGGTTTAGTGTAGACACTACGCTTTCCATAGCATTGACTAACATAGTCATAAGGGATCAGACATGATATGATAGAGAATCTCAAAGACCCCATGACTCTTGACAATGAACCAAACCGTAAGATATGTAAATCGGCTGTACATCTTAGCTTTAAAATACCAATTGAAATTGCTAAACCACTTGGTACATTTAATGATGGCAGTGGACGATCAGTTAGTAGAGAGAACAACTCCATTTATTTATTACTCTCTGGCGTTAGATGAAAGCTAATATACTTGTGATTCAGCGCTATGAGACTTCCTATGGAAAATGTAGATATAAATCTCCATATCGTGGAAGAAATGTATTTGGTACCAACACTCGGTGAAAATATTTTCGCATGTGTTGAGGGATCTTTAAATTGGACTCAACTTCCATGGAAGAGATGGAAACAGTCAGTGAAAATATTTTTGCATGTGTTGTGGGATCTTTAAATTGGATCCAAATTCCATAGAATAACATATTTGTAGCTGCAGATTGAGCTTCTGCTATGATCCATGGTAGGGTTGGTCTGATTGACCATGTCTTAATCAAAACATGATACTGAAGGCATAATTCAGCAGAAGAATTTATATACAAAGCGAATCAAAAAATAATGTTATCAATGTTCTCAAATGTTATTTTATTAGTATAAAATGACTACGAAATGCCAGGTTTAAGCGATTCTCGAGGGCTGTAACAGAGAATTTGGTGACTTACGGTATTATTGTGAAGTAATGTGGCTAACCTAGGTGTGTTAATGGAAAAATATTGTGAGCCAAGGGAGGAAATAGTGTTGCTCTTTGGCAACAAACTCCGTTATTAAAAGTGTACCTTTAATCTGGTGTTCCTTGCAGATCTAATGGACAGGTCAATTTCCTTGATCGTTCTTTCTAGGGCAAATAACAAATTATACTATTTGTTGACGCTGTACTGGCGTTTGAAAACGCAAACTTGGATTACGGGAACGGCAATTAATTCAACAAAAGCACATCAAAATCTTCAGAATCGATATCGGCTTCTCACCATTTGGAATTTGCAGAGCTTGAGCAATATGCAAAGGCAATATATAATCTATACAGCGAATATGGAGTGTGACTACAAGAGCTAGAAAACATGGAATCTACATATTTTCTATGCCACTTCTTTCGCACTGGACATTGAGACTATTCGTACAGATTTTTCACTGGAACTTACTGACCTTTAATACGATTATACAATAAACCTGACCGATTTTTACTTAAGTTATCCTCAGTCAAGTTTTCCGCGATTTCACAGTTACTAATGTTGAAGAATGTACTAAAGCAGATACAGGAGTAGGAGCAGCTATAGCTGCTGGTAATCAAGCTGAAAATGGAATTTGAGCACTTTTTGTTATTCCAGCTAATACGCACTGCTCGCGTATTAACCAATTTGGATCTAATTACCTGCGTGAGAAGTAAAACACTATCAACCGGGTAACAGAAGCCAACAACCTGAAATGATATTTCTCGCATTTGCACTCAGTAATTAGGCGAAACTTTAAAAGATAATTAGGGAGAAAAATTATCAGAAGATGGAAGTCAGAATCAAAATTGAATAGTAGGAAGTATTAAATGTAGTCCCAGTATAGGAGTGGCAGAACAGATACGATAATAAGAATGTTCAATTTGCTCTGTTTAACACCTAGTTATATGTAGTTCCAAAAATGTTGAACCCCGGACATCGGGGCAAAGGGGTCGCAGAGTATTGAATTGAGTATTGGCTGCTTTACATAGTGATTATAGTTCCTTTTTAGTTTTTATAGTTTTAACCGAATGGTTACGTAGAAATGAAGCTCAAATATATGAATAAAAACAAGAACAAAGCAATAAGAATAACGATATACAATAATAATACAATATACATAATACATATAATATATGATATACAATAACAATAGCAATAAATAATAATAACAATAACAATAATAATAATAATAATAATGATGATGATGATGATGATAATGATAATGATAATGATAATGATAATGATAATGATAATGATAATGATAATGATAATGATAATGATAATGATAATGATAATGATAATGATAATAATGATAATAATAATAATAATAATAATAATAATAATAATAATAATAGTAATAATAATAATAATAATAATAATAATAATAATAATAATAATAATAATAATAATAATAATAATAATAATAATAATAATAATAATAATAATAATAATAATAATAATAATAATAATAATAATAATAATAATAATAATAATAATAATAATAATAATAATAATAATAATAATAGTAATAATAATAATAGTAATAATAATAATAGTAATAATAATAATAATAATAATAATAGTAATAATAATAATAGTAATAATAGTAATAATAATAGTAATAATAATAATAGTAATAATAATAATAATAATAATAATAATAATAATAATAATAATAATAATAATAATAATAATAATAATAATAATAATAATAATAATAATAATAATAATAATAATAATAATAATAATAATAATAATAATAATAATAATAATAATAATAATAATAATAATAATAATAATAATAATAATAATAATAATAATAATAATAATAATAATAATAATAATAATAATAATAATAATAATAATAATAATAATAATAATAATAATAATAATAATAATAATAATAATAATAATAATAATAATAATAATAATAATAATAATAATAATAATAATAATAATAATAATAATAATAATAATAATAATAATAATAATAATAATAATAATAATAATAATAATAATAATAATAATAATAATAATAATAATAATAATAATAATAATAATAATAATAATAATAATAATAATAATAATAATAATAATAATAATAATAATAATAATAATAATAATAATAATAATAATAATAATAATAATAATAATAATAATAATAATAATAATAATAATAATAATAATAATAATAATAATAATAATAATAATAATAATAATAATAATAATAATAATAATAATAATAATGGTAATGATGATAATGATGATGATGATAATAATAACAGTAATACAAATCATCAGCATCATCGTAATAATAGTATAAAGTTTATTGAAATATATGGTATATACACGTCACAAAAGAATTTGTAACTGATGTCATGCTTGAAGGTCATTCGCGAAAAAACATGTTTTTCTTAAAAATTTATTTTAGGGCATTTTAAACATATTTAAATATGCCGAGGAAATCATTTGACAGGCAATTTGCTTGGGATGCAAATGGTTGGATAGATAAATGACTTTGTAAATGCACGCCTCCACTGAGCAATTTAAACTTTTTCTAATAAGAAGCTGAAGTTTGTAAATAAAGAGATTCTGAATGTTAAATTTTTTATTTTCTTAACATACAGACTCTCAGGTATACAAGTGCAGATATTTGTACTAATAATTGAGGATGCCTATGACAATTAGACATCAATATTTTTTATTCGTTTGTGTACTTTTAAGAGCAGTAAGTTTTAAATTTGTTTGACTGCCTTTCAAGAATCAGGAAGGTTTACGCACACAAGCTATGCGCTCTTTTTACTATTTTATCTTCAAAAGAGTTGATCGGGAGACGTGAGTGGACCAACTTCGGGATATCTAATGAATTTAGTTCCAATGCTTATCTGTAAGAAAGTTGCTGGCATACTAGTTGGGTCAGCTTTTACGACCATGTAAAAGAATCGGGTATTAAATTATGTGCTTGGTCTGTAGGAAAAATAAGAAAACTTCAAACTTAACGATCCATTTATAAAATAAGGTAAGATACCATTTATAAAAATATTTATACTAATGATCCTGACATGTATTTTTAATAACATCCCTTCGTTTTAAATTTTGAAATTTCTTTATATACTTATATAGAGTAGTTAAATTATAATCGAATCCACTCTAGGTCCCCTCTACTGAGCGAGATGGCCGGTATTCGGCAGAGCGGGCTGGCATTCTTACCTTATATTAGATACTGGAGATGTTGACCTTCTGCACTTAAACAGGTGATATAGCTCATATAAATATTCTCACTCACTCTGCGAAGCTCAGCAGCAGGTATTCTTGTGATTTCTTGCACAATGTTTGCCCTAAGTTCCTACAGTGTATGAGGATTGGAATTATACACTTTGTCGTTTAAAGAAACCCATAAATAAAAGTCACAACTCGCTAGGTCAGAAGAACGAGAGGGCTACAAATCAACACTAACTATTCAGTCATCAAACACCTCAGATCGAGAAACAATTGCACTAACGCCAGTTTCATTAAATTGCTGCAACAGAAACACCAATTTTTCTTCTTATTGTTCTATTGGAATAGCCTTCTTGATGCTGAGCTGCAATATAAGAATGTTTTTCAGTTCCAATCTCCTTCTTTCGTTCTATTAGAAGGTAATATCGAATGAACCAAATCAGGTATACACACACAAAAATGCTAGATGCACGTAGTGTACTGTAAACCAATTCGAGCTGCTTGCTACTGACTACTGAAGGAATGAAGGCTATTCGAATGGAAACGTCACACACAAAGAAGCCTCAATGTAGTTGTGGATACTCATTGGCACTCCTTTACGCGGACAACCAGTCAAATACACAACAAAAGCACATAGTATTTACATATTTTATTACCAGATCAGGGATATTTTAGAATATTGAAAACGAAATGCCTGTTTTATCCACAAATCCGTAGTTGTGTTAGGTGATCGAAAACATTTGACCTGTAGTGCATATTGTTGTATATGCATGTATTAAAGCATATGATTTTTATTTTGTCCCCAAGAACAGGTAAAAGAAAATTCATAGCTATTTCAGACGATTTTACATCACTATTGTAATCCTTACAGACAAGTATGTAAGAGTGAACTATGTTGGGCATTTGTTACCAACTGCCTGGTCTTTAAAATTACTTCATTACGAGGGCTGCTCAATAAAGTATGATCATAATTTTTGGCACTATAATTCAATCTTATTATATTCTGTTATATTAATTTGAAACAAACACGCCGTAGTAGTTACATTGTTGGTACTCCTGGTTCCCACCTGTGAGAACCAGGTAAATTCAGACATGTTCAGTATCGCCTACCGCTGCAATGGAGGTAACATGCAGTTAAAATTGATGTTAGAGGAAGATCCGGAGCTTCTTTCAAACGTAATCACTGCTCGTGAAAATTGACTACATCATTTTGATCCTGAGAGCAAACAGCAAGGCTCAGTGTGGAAATCTCCTTCATCACTAGCCCCAAAAAAGTAAAAGTAGTTGCTTCTGCTGGGAAAGTTATGGTCATATCATTCTTTAATATTCGTGGAAAGGTTTATCAGCATGCTGGACCTGCACACCATTAGTAGCTGGACAATGCTACAGGGATGTCCTGAAAACATTGTAAGTCCATATCAGGCGCAAAAGACCACATTTCCATGAAGCAGGCTGGATGCTGCACCACGATAATGCGCGGCCGCATATTGCCAATGCTGTTGCTGAATATCTATCCCTATAGTCCGGATTTAGCCCTATGTTACGTTTTTCTACTTCTTAACTTGCAGAAGCGCCTTCATGAGAGGCATTATCCATCGTCAGAAGCAGTGGTGAAGGCTGCGGAGGTGATGTTGAAGGATGTCTCAGAAATGGTTTGCAGCATGTCTTTGAAGACTGGCATAAACGCTGAGACAAGTGTATCGCATTCAGGGGAGACTATTTCGAGAAGGACCATCAAAATTATGAGGATGAGTAAAGGTAAGTTGTGAAAAGAAAAATTGTGATCATTCTTTTTGAGCAGCCTTCGTAATTACTAATTTTACTGATGTGGAGCTCTGTGTCATTCACGATAAATTATATCAATGTTACTCTTCAGCAGATTTTTTTTTTCTAAATGGAAACTTGGCATTTGAGTTGTAAATAACACAAGGAAAGCTACTGAAAAATGTGCAGGTCCAAAAGCAGTCATCCCGCAAAGAATGAGTGGGCTCGTGAAAAAAATGTGGTATGATGAGACCACATATGACTGCAATTGCATTAACTTTAATTTTATTCTTAAAAGGAAAAATACGATATTATACTATTTTAAATTTTTGTTGTTAAAGGGCTACAAATATTGTTTTGTTATTAAACATTAACTTATGAGCTTTTAAATATTAAAATAATATAAAATCCTGAGCAAACATCACTTTCAGAAGAAAACGATGTGCAGTGAAGGGTTAATTGGATATATTCGTAATTAGAATGTGATGACGATATACAAATTAAAACTTAAGCGTATGTAAGCTTTATGTGCCTTCGGCTCTCAAAGAATGTGAGAGGTCAGTTATTAAATGTGTGAGGTATATTTACTGGAACTGTAATCTATAGAGGGAGGGTTACTGACAAAATATCCAGGCCCTAAAGCAATGCTTCTCGCAATCTCATTATATTGACACACAAAAAACTGTATCTATTAGATAAACTTCGGGAATTATGACATAATGTTAGACATTTCTATAAACTTTCTTCTTCGATATGCTTGAAGCAAGCTGTGACCCATGGTTCTCCTAAAGAACTTCAAAGGTGTTGGGGAACTGTTCTATTCTTCAGTATTTCTGATTGACTATGTGCCTAAAAGCTTCTTTATTTTATAATTCAATTAAGTTTTCTTGCTCTTTGAGTTCGTATATAATTTTTTATGCTATTAGTTAATCGGTTTCCATAGCGTTACGTGAGCTTGAGCATAAAGTAGTGTAGTTCTGTACCCCGTTGAATAGCCAACACTTTTGTTTATAATTAATACGGAAAGCTTCACTGCTTAAGAAATTGTACGTTGTTATGTTGTATCGTTTTTGTATAAAACATCAGTGTCGAGACATACTGTACAATCGCTGCATCCCCCCTCTACGTTTTCCTGGACACGTTGGCTTATCTCGGAATGAACTGGCGGATTCGGCGGCTAAGTCGGCAACCATTTAGCCCAAGGTCACTCTACCGTTCGTCTTTTTTTGTCCCTTATTTAACCGATTTTTTCAATATTTCCGTTTATTTTCTTATGTGTTTTCCTAGTTTCACAAATATTCACTATACACATAAACACCCATGTTCAAGTCGGGACTAGAAAATGCGACCCCCTACGCGGCGGAACGCTAGAGACATACGCTTTTGCGACCATAGCCACGAGGGCCGGCACTTCGGAGGACTTCCGTCTTGTGATGCCCAGAGCTGTGCTGTCCTCCTGACGCGCAGAGTGGTCCGCTCTATGCGGAAATAAGCTACGCTCTGTGAAGAGCGGCCCAGTTTCTAGGGTAACTTCCTGCCGTCCATCCCGTGGAGAAGTGTAGTTGACTCGGTTGCGCATTAGTCACTGCCTTTTTACTCATGGCTATCGTTTTAAGAAGGACCGTGCTCCAGTTTGCCCGCTTTGTGGGGACGCCCTCTTGGTCCGGCATGTTTTGATAACCTGTTTTAACATGGCTCGTCTTCACCGGTCCCTCCAGCTGCCGACCTTGGCAGAGGTATTGGCGGACGACCAAAAAGCGGTGGCCAAAGTTTTAAAGTTCTTTTTAACTCTCAATTTTAGAATGTAGCTTTTAACCTTTTATACGTTTTTTATGTTTTTAAATTTGTTTTAGTTTTGACACAGTAGCTGTGTCTTCATTTAGGATGGACGAAGCTTAGGTATTTTTAATATTGCTTTAGCATGATTAATTTTTATTAATAGCGCTGATGACCGCGCTGTTGAGCGCCCTAAACATTACAGCACTTCTATCGTAAGAGCGTATGCTGTAGAAGTTCCTCATTGATATGTTGCAGTTCTGGCCGCAATCTTTCTCAGAAGATGCTAGATTTGTTGTTGTTAGACACATTCCTTACAGCTGTGTTTCGACAGAGGAATAAAGTTCATTAAGATTTATGTGATCATAATGAAACACCATAAGCTGTTGTTCCCCCTTACTGTTCCCGCCATTAGAAAATGGAATGTCTGTCAGAGGTTTTCTAGTAAGATGTGTACCGTATGTAATTGTTGTGATGAGTATTACGCATTTATCTGACAAAATTTGTCTTGTATGTGATACTAGTGTGTATAAGCCAGATTGAGACAGTAGAAAATTCTAACGTAGACATTCTTCCAACTTGCGTTCTCGTTGTCCTGTTCGTTTCAGTACAAGCTCTTGTGCGAGAGAACGCTGCAGGCAAAGAACGCACAGTAATATTCTATATTAGAAATATTAAATGTTGCGGAGCAGCAGGCAAGGATTAATAGGAAAATGTTACCCTGGGCGACCGTGCGAGCACGCTCTAATCCAGCAATAAACGATAATTAGTTGGTGCCATTCGTCCGATCGCTAAATCACTGGTTCGGGCTGACGGCTCAGTCGGCAACAAGCCAGCAATAATAGTTCGGATCCAGGATAACGTATGGCTATTGGTTCCAGGTGCCCTAGAGAAAACAGATCGTAGCTTGTACTACCTGCTCTAGGGAGAATTACACCCATCTGGTACTTGGCGTGGTTAACGGGTCGACATACCGTTCAATGGTTATCGCGGTTTAAAACATGCAGCGTTACCATCCTCCGCACCAAAGATGTCATTGATGATAACGTTAAGTTGTAACAAAATATTTCATAGTTCTTACACATCGGAAATTGTGTTATACAATCCCATATCGGCATCTTACCGATAATGCATGTGTTTTCCTATCTACTGCGGTTAATATAACATGTTCATGTTATAACCACAAAGGCAATAGCGATATTCTAACACTTTAGACACCGATGTTACACATTAGCCATAGAATTCAATAATCGTTCTGTGACAACTGAAAATCAACAGGACTTTAAAATAATGATCATTATTGGATAATTCGAACTATTAATACAAAAAGTCTGATACACCATAAAAGGTACTTGAAATAGATATTGTTTTAAAGAGATCTATCTTTTTTGAAGAAAATATTTCTATCACTTTACGTTTACCGATTATGTAGCATTATATCAACTTCTTTCTGAATTAACGCGACTTTACAAGCTGTGCCACAAAATTAAATATATGCATTTTGTTTTTCATGTAAATATTTACATATATCGTTTTAATCAAAATCGCTACAGCCATTTTTAATAAAATAAATATTTCGTAAATGTTCCATGTGAAGGTAGTTCGGGTAGGGGATTTTCTTTAAAATATCCCCTTCGCATGTTTGAAGGTCAACTTGATGCATCAAGTTACTATTTGCCCAAAATTTCGTTCTTTTAATTTGCGCTACTCATACACATATAGCGGTTGCATTCATTATTGGCTAGAGTAGAGTTCGTTGCTACCCCACTTCCATTTTGTAGGAATAGATTTAGATCCAACTTTCGACAGAGACTACAGACCATTTCTCCCACTTGGAGGAAATATCTTGGTCGCATCTGGTTTCACTTTATTGCTGGGAAAAGCTTTGTTGCTATGTCAACGAAGATGTTATATGCCTATATAGGTAAAGTGGAATATAAGAACGAAAGGGTATAGATTTGATCCATTATTTTAGCTATTTTTTGAATATACTGTCGCGAAACCGTATCTACGATCGCGCGACTTATTTACACAAAAGGAACTGATAGGCGGGCAGTGTGAAAACCAAGTGCCGGCAGACAGAGATAACATGCAGATAAAGGTCTGCCGAAACAAACTGAGATAAATAGAAATTTCTAGTTACTTCTTGACTGATAGAGACTGTTCGGGTGCTGTTTTATTTTCGAATAATCTAGAAATTATCAGTGAGGTATTTAAAGAGACGACGACTGGCCAAGAGTGGAGTTGCAAGTTGTGAAACAAGAGTTGTTGTGTAAAGACATGTAACAAGAGAGTTGTGTAACAAGAGTGAGTAAAACGAGAGTCAGCTGTGTTGGTGTTGTAATGAGAGCTGTTTGTTATTGTCATCGACCTTGGTGCTGTAGATTGTGATATGTGATGTAGTTCCGCTGCTACGGTGTGTATTTCTACGCAAATAAAGAACAATTACAATTTCGGCAAATTGGACTTCCAATTCTACGAACCCACAAAGTCACAATACTTATACATCTACATTTACCTTCTATAATATAATATTTATTAATGTAACTTTGTTAATGCTAACATAGAGCACTAATAATTAATGCACTTTTTGTATTGAACTACCGATTACTACTATTTTGCGCTTAGCCCTACACAACTGTTTGTATTTTCTAGTTTGCATTCAAGGGCTATTAGATATTTGTAACTTCCATAATGATAAATGAAGAGAGGGTTACTTTATAACATAAAGTTCTGTGCAGTAAACAAGAAAAAAACAGAACGTAGTTTAATCCAAGCACTCATAAGCATTCGTCATTCAACATGAATTAACAAATATCTGTTATTTATTGTAGTAAACGTAAAAGTGTGATAGTTTCAGGCTATTTACATTAGCGGTAATGAATAATAATGAAAATATAAAACAAATATATCATAATTCCTTCTAACGAGATAGTAATTTAAAATAATCAATACATCTTTCACTGGACGAGGCACAAGAATGCTTAGGTAACAGCGCACTCTGTCAAAGCTGTTGCTGGACAGAGAGTGTGCATTTTAATGAACTCAAAGACATTCAGTGTACCGGGATATAAGTTACTTTAGCTAGTTACTTTAGTTAGTTACTTTAAATAATATGAGAACGAGAAGTAATTAACATACTAAGGAAAGTAATTGAAGTAAACAAATAACAAAATTCAGTACGTTGGATTTTCCATTAGGGAGGCTACGGGATCATACTCCATGTGCCGGCCAATAGGACTGGGCTTTAGCTGTGATTTCTGTAAATGTCCGGTAGGTAATGGATGGATATTCAATAGTATGAACGAAAATTTATTTTACAAGAGTAAACACAAAATATATGACATACGAATTAGAAGAAAAATGGATAGCACAAGAAGACATTTTGGAAACTAAATTCCCCTATCAAGTTATTTAAGCAGATTATGCAGAAGTGCCACAGTTTGAAGCGAAAATATAAATGTATTAATTGTAGGCGTAAAAAGTGTTCATTTATTATTCATCAACTAATTTTTAATATGTACCCTTTCTTCATATGAACGAAATATCTAGTCAAGATAAGTGTAACTTTAGAAGCCAGATAGTCAAAATAGTCAAATTACAGAATCTTTCACATTCTGCAAAGAATGTGCAGATGTTGCCGAACTTTACTTCTCATTTTCTTTTATAGCTGCAGCATTATTAATGCAGTGACCCCAAGGAAAGAGCACTTGCAATGTTTGTTTTTACCATTATATAGGCATTACTTTAGAGAGCTTGGTACACAGAGTACATTTTCCTTGGGGACCGCTCCTTTGATATATTTCAACCAAAGATATTCTCAATATTACTTCCTCTTAAGGAGGTTTCCATTTACCATTCCTATTCTTTTTCTCCCTTTTCCTGTTCATATCTGTCTTGAAACCGCATTCTTCTTGCAAATGTAATGTAGTTCATTTTAACTTGCACTAACTGTGCAATGAAGAGCCTCTGTGTTTTAAACTACGAATTACACGACATAATGCGGTTTTTGTTTCATTTGGTCATAAAAAGGAATTCAATATGTAAAAACAATAAAAAAAACCAAAAATAATATTACCATTATAAATCCAAAACAAACTCGCGGATGAATATTTAATTAGGGACACCACATCACTATATAATGAATTATGACACAAAAATGTTTTCGTTTCCAATATACACAGCGTTCTTAACTCTTAACCAGCTGCCAGA
This sequence comes from Mantis religiosa, assembly GCA_030765055.1. NCBI lineage: Eukaryota > Metazoa > Arthropoda > Insecta > Mantodea > Mantidae > Mantis > Mantis religiosa. Next base: position 98,957,830 of record CM060951.1, on the reverse strand, counting down.
TCATAATCGCGATCTTACTACCTTTGTTTCGCAGGAGGTATTTCAAGTTCCGTAAATCATTTAAGTTGCCTTTTCCCTGCTTGGTTATGTTCAAGATTTAGTAGTGATATGCGTTCTAACACATCACCAACCTTTTCTCACTTTTTAAAATTAATTATTAAACACAAGCCCAATATTTCCATGAGCCTAGAATTTATTTCCTGAATAAGACTTAGGTCTATATTCCAGGTTTCTACCTATACCAGGTGACCACAAATTGAGATTTGT